>JAPPVO010000036.1:93574894-93952394 GCA_030407325.1 Camellia japonica
GATGTGGAGTTTGCAACAAAAAGGCTCGTAATTCAAGATTTCGGATCTTACTATTGAATGTTTTTTGGCCTAAAGTAACCTATATTTTCTAACAGTGATAACAAAGCATTTTACTAACTGTCACGACCCAAACCCGCTCTAATAGGTTTAGCGTCGTTACCACGCTAGTAATCATTGGATTACAAAGGCCTCTAAACAGATTATCAAGTAATAGGGGTTGAGGAAGCAAATACAGAAACATACATAGTCCATAGAGCTGTGCAGACATACATGGGACAGATAATTTTTAAAATCGTGATATATATACATATATGATGTCATAGACATCCATCCAACCTTGTTATTACACGAAATAGAACAAAAGAACTGATCACAAAACAACAAAAGTCTTAAGCTTATGTCTTGGTTTACAAAATTAGACCATTGAACTCTTTCAGGAACCTCCTCGGGAGGCACAATGGTTGGCCGACAAAACGGAGACTCTAGATCATCAACTCTGAGCCTGGTCACGTGTCTAGTCACCTACATACATAATATAAATAGTGAGTAAAAGCTCAGTGAATAATAACAGTAAAGATTTTAATGAATGATGTCTAGTTCGTATCATATCAATCAGAGAGATAAGCATGGTCGTATATGTAACGCCCCAATTTTTTACCCAAATGAAATACAATAACCATGGTTCTTTAAAGTAAAATTGAAAATAAATCCCACACTTGCATTACATGATACAAATATCTTCAGGCGATAATACATTCACTTCAAATCAAAATAATATAAACAAATAGATACACCCAAGAGTTTACAAGTTTCCAAGGCTTAAGCCTGGTTACACAAAATGGTTATTCAAACCCACACAAATACAGCCATTGGCTTACAAACAGAGTTATAGCAAAATGAGAGCCTTGTATTGTAACGCCCGCATCCTTTAATCCTTTGGAGAGTGTGTTTAATATCCTTATTTTTATCTTGGGAGTCTTTGGAGTTATTGTATTGGTTTTGAAGGAGTACAATCCGATTTAAACTCGTTGGGTTTGTTCATTCGCATTTATTCTTGTCAAAAGTTCCTTGGAAACTTAGAAATTTTGCCTTGGGGTCGACATTAGCCTTTTTAAGGGTCGACCCTTGCATGTTGTCATGTTTCTGGAAGTGTTGCTGGAAAATAGGGTAGACACCAGCCTTCCTAAGGGTCGACCCTTACCTGTTGGTGAAATTTCTGGAGGTGTTGCTGGAAAATAGGGTAGAACTAGTCTTGGGAGGGTCGACCCTCTTATGTTGCAGAATTTCTGTGTTAGTTGCTGGAAAAATAGGGTCGACCCCCTCCTATTAAGGGTCGACCCCTTGCTTGTACCAGATTGTTTCCTACATAAAGGTCGACCCCGAGGGTCGACCCTGCGTGTTTTTTTTCAGATTTTTGGGCTAGTTTGGGCCCTACCTTTGGGGGTTTTGGGCCTATTATTTTATTGACCTTAGGGCTACTTTTCTACTATTATAAGTAGGCTCCAAACATAGTTTCATTTCACTTTTCTCCTCTTTCCTCTCTCTCAAACCGTGAGTTCTTCTCTCTCTCTCTAAACCCAAGTTTTTGGCACTAAGATCTCTAGATTTATTCACCTAGAGTGATCTTTTCACCATGGTCCTTTGAGAAAAAGTGTAGATCTCGTCAAGGGCATCCTTTTGGTCCAAATGGTTCGTGGCTTCATCGCCTTTGATTTTTAGGTCGTCATCTCTTGGCTTCAAGAAGTAGGGGTTTCTAGTTCTCTTTCAATACCCTCGTGTATGGATATATTTGTGGTATTTTCTTTATATTAATACAAAAGTTTACATTTTTATGCATATTGTGATGAATCATGAGATTGAGGGTTAGGGTTTGAAGAGAGTTGGGTTTATTTGTTGGGTTATGATATTGGGTCATGAGTTTGGGTGTAAAAGTAATAGAATGGTTGAAATAAAATGTGTTTTTGTGAAAAGCTTTAATTTCTCTTAAAAACCCTAGTTTGGCTCATGAAGATGGTTAATGGTTTTGCTTCAATTAATAGTAGAATCATGAAATTGAGGTGTTAAATTACACATGTACAAGTTTAATTAAATTTTAAAGAATTTAAGAAATGTATGTAAAAGTTGCGATTGAACTCATAATGGATTGTCTTAAATTATGTATAATGTGAACCAAACTTGGGGAAAGAAAATTACTACTGGTATGGATGATATGAGCTTTGTGTTGAAATAGTTGTGTGAATCTTGTGTATGTTATGTGAATTGTATTGGGTTATGTTGTGTTGAGTTCATTGAATTGGGTTGTGTGGAATTAACTTGTGTTGGGTTGAGTTGAGTTGTGTTGGGTTGGGTTGTGTTGTGGTTGGTATCCGCGCGGAGAGTTGAAAAATGGTTTTTCGGTGCCCACAACCGTCCGTATCATAGCCGGTAACTGTGGGTGATTGTTTTAAAAATTGAAAAATGGTTTTTCGGTGCCCACGATCGTCCGTATAATAGCCGTAATGTGGGGTGGTTTGAATTCAAGGTGCCCAATTGCCCTGTCTAGGCTTATCGCTAGACAAATGGGAAAAGTGTTTTTGGGTGTCCACATACTCCTATCGTATTGTAGTCGGCGAAAGTGGAAAAATGATTTTTGGGTGTCCACACAGCCCTACCGTATTGTAGCTGGCAAAAGTGGAAAAACGGATGGTTTTCAAAAATATTTTGGGTACCCACGTCCTGCCGTATAATAGTCAGCAAATGTGGGGGATGGTTTTAAAAGTTGAAAACGGTTTTCGGAAAAGACATGGTTTTTGAGAAAATGATTTTTGGAGTTCACTTCCCGCCGTATAATAGCCGGCAAAAGGTGGAATGTGCTATGAATTGGGTGCCCTCTATCTCGCCGTATCAAGTCGGCAAAAGGTGGAACGTGTTGTGAAGTGTGTTGAGTTCAGTGATGATATATGTGACTTGTGATGAACTTGTAAAATTACCATTTGATGTGTAAATTGGTATGGAATGGGAATACATATAGAAATTATTTGAAAAGAATGGATAATGAAATGGTAATTGGATAAGAGATTGGTGATACAGAACTCACCGGGTTGTTTGCATCTATAAGGAAAGATTAAGAATTTTGCTTTGTGATTAATTGAGAAATTAAATTAAAAAGGATTTATTGTCTGTGTAATGTGTTGAGTTATAGTTGATAATGCAAATGTGGATGTGATGTAATTGTTCTTGGATTTCTATGTTAAAGAGTTATAGCAATAAATGATGGACAGGTGGGAATGGAGTGTATGAGGGTTGTTTTGGGTATTAAGGGAACATGAATTTGAGGTTATGGAGTTTTAATAAATGTAACTAGTAAAAGGGGAGAATGGGAATAAAAAGAGGAATGTTAAGATGGGGATTTAATAAGGAATATTTTGGAATGGGTTAATAAATATAAAATTATGTGATTCCTTAAACATGTTGATTTCAAAAAGGATTTATGGTTTTCTAACGAAAGGGGATAGTTTTTGATGGTCGAAGGTTTTCCTTAAATGTTCAAATAAACTTTGAGAAAAAGATACTCTATGTATGATATTTTGAAATTACAAAACATCATCTACTATATGGTATCACCCTGCATGCATGATCATTTCTATCTATAGGATGGTTATTGCTTTAGAACTGTGAGATTCCTACTGAGCAATTGTGCTCACCCCTTGTTGTTTCATTTTTTTTACAGGAAGAGATTTCGGATTGATTGGTTGAAGGATTAGGAAGTTCATGTATCTCTTATGTGTAATCTCATTGTACATTAATGTTTGTACTTATTTATTTGTAGCTCCACAGTGGAAGTGGGAATATATTATTATTATTGTTGTACTCATTATGAGGGAGAGAACATGTACTATTATGTTTCTATTACTCAAGGGTAATAGATAATTTTAATTAAAAAAAAATGGACCTAAATTTCAGGCTCTTGGTAATGTTTTTGAGTAATTAAAATTTGGGGTGTGACATGTACTCTCAACACATATTTCCTCGCCTTTAGTTAGGCGAAATCACCACATATTTTCCTACACAAAAATCCCGTAGGGTGAGCATAAAGCCTAATAAGAAATCCTTAACAAAGTATATACATTTTATACAAGTCTCAAGAGATGAATGCACATGCCATGCTATGTCTTTTTGCAAATAAATCATATCTTCATCTTTTGAAAAACCATCATGCTCAATGATGCCATGAAATGTCCATTGTTCAAAACTTAACAATTTAATTCAAGGGGCGGTAAATACAACTCTGGTAATTCCTAGGTCGGTGTCTGTAGGTAGACTATACGAGTACGATACTATCAAATAGTCATTTTTACCGGTATTAACCGGAAGGCTCAACACCTATCCGCGTGGTTTTCGGTCTTTCACCCCGGACTCTCAGGCCAACTTATTCAATATCATCTACACCACCTATCAAGACTTACCAACGTATTTACCCCAAAATCATTCCATTTAAAACTTGTTTCTAACATTCTTTTCTCAATGCAAGTTTTCAAATCAACTTTCAAAGTTTAATGTAATCAAATGAATTGATATGCCAATTTCACAAGATGAATATAAATACTTTTATTTCAATTCATCATCCAATAAATAACACAATTCCCTCTTCTCAAGTATCCTCAACAATTAGTCATTTCAAGACTATTTCAACGTTTTGAACAATAATTTCCAAAATGAACAATAATTCTCATATTCCATGAAATTCATCATTTATATAAATACAAATAAGAAATTTTCCAAACATCCATTTTTTTGACACACAAAATAAATATAACAATATCATTCATGGATTTTCAATCTCTTTTAAAAATCTCCAATTTCTAGGTTTTCTCACAAAAACTGTACAACTCAAATCTTTTGAAAGAAAACTTTCCAAAATCATCTTTTTTTTTCAATCAACGAAGATCAAAACCCATAAGATCATTTTAAAAGAACAAAAGAAAACCCACTTTCAAAATCGCTCAACTTCTTAAATCAACGATCAATTTCCAAAGCTATCGAAGGATAATTTCGAAAATCATCTAGATCTTGCAAAATATATATATAACTCTAAAAAATCCTACCTCAAGTATTGAAGAAGAATTGAGATGAAACCCCAAAATCAACGATGCCTAAACTCGATCTTCACCACACACAACGAAGCCCTCGAGATGATAACCAACTTTGGTGAAGAACTTAGGTCTAAATCCCAATGGATTTGGAGAAATCAAAGAGAGAATATGACTTCTAGAGAGAGAAGCTCCAGATCTGGAATTTTGGAGAGTTTTAGAGAGAGAGAAATAACTGAAAAAGTGATTTGAAATATCAGATTCACGAACTAATATAACATGGTCCGCTTGAGCGTAGAAAGCCCCGCTTGAGCGTGGAATACACATTCCCAGTACTTTTGCAGGCAGGTTAAACTTCTATAACTAAATATTCTCCGCTCGAGCGCATAAACGGCCGCTCGAGCGAACAAGCAACTTCGAATTCATTTTTCATTTTTGCTTTGGCGAGTTGACCGAGCAGCTCGACCCCCGACATACTCAGCAAAGTGGCAAACACATGAAAGAATTAACTTATGATACAACTCTACAAGGCATAATTCAGGTTGGATTTGTATATAAAGGTTTGGAGACATTACCTATTCCAAACACACCGCTACAACCCGATAACCAAAATAAGGAGAATACAGGGAACTAAGATACGTAACACTGTTCAAAACCATACCAACCCGAGCCCGGAACACCACAAAGAGAAGGGTCAAAACCGGGATCGCTACAGTATCAAAAAACAGAGTCATGTTCATATTCGTATTCAAATCATGTGTGGTACTTCTATTAGCATTAACATATCACTTTGGTCAAGCATATCACGTTCCATAATGAAACCTCTGGTACCAGGTAACATTTCACTTTGGTTAGAAATGGACCTTGAGAGGTTACCAGACGTGATTGTGATATGAAAACTAGCGTAGTTGTTCATATTTTATGAGATATGGAATAGATTGTATTTATTAGAATTTTTGAAATTTAATTATTTAAATATCTATTTTGGGCTATCGGTTGAGGATAGCCATGATTGTTATAAAAATGCATGAGACTTAGGTAAATTGAACCACATTCCTCATTTGTTGAATTGGACATTGCATTACATTCATTTCATTGGAAATGTATCTGTTTTTGAGAAATGTTTGGAAATGTATCTGTTTGCGAAAAGATGAATACTTGGTGAATTTGAGTAGGGGGTGTAGAACCGCGCGGTTAGGTGTCGAGACTTCCAGTTTACCGGTAAAAATGACAGTGGTAGTGCATTAGGGCCTACTTGCAGACACTCGTCTAGAGATTCACAAAGCCTATATTCATGTAACAGATATGGTTTAAAATGGAAATGGCTTTATATCTGTTGTTGTATCTCAGCATTACATGCTTTATAAAAAGAGAGATAAACTATTTTATCATGAGCATGGCATGAGTATAATCCTCTTTAGTCTTGTCATGGTCCATATGTTGTGTAGTATATCTCTACTGGGCTGTGGCTCACCCTATAAGGGAAACCATTTTCAGGTACAAGTGATATGCCTCCGCCAAGGCATTAACTTGGGAGGACTCGGAGCTGAGGCTTCATTTTTGTTTTATTGTTATTTGTTAAATGTAAGCCCATGGCTGTATTTGCGTTGAGTTAAAACTCCATTTTGTGTAACCAATAATGTTCTTGGATAAATTTGTAAGCTTGTAGGGCACTTATTATCTGTTTGGTTTCCGTTTCACACTTGTTGTAAAATGCATGCTTAGGATTGGAATTGGGGCATTAAGATGTGAACAACATGTATTTGGCATTTGGGATTTAATGGAAATGGATGTATGAAATAGTTAGCTATATATATGTGTTTGTCTATCAGGTGGGTTTTGTTGCATAAATAGATATACCCTGCCCAATTTTCGGGACGTTACAACTTGGTATTAGAGCGTACCAGGTTCGAATACTTTGGGTACGTGGGGAGTGGTTAGTACCACAGTGGGTTTATCTCGCTTGATAGAGATATCTGTATGATGAGGTGCTATGTGATAACATGCTTATGTGATTATATGGGTATGAGGTTTGATTTCTGAGATGTTGATTGGGTCTGTGAGTTCCTGGAAGTCCAGTCAAAAGAGCACTTGATCACTGTTATTTCTGATTGGAACTCTAGCAACGTCATGAGACAATCATTACCTAGAAAGAAAATCTATATGTGCTTATGTGATTATGTGCTTATATGGAATGAATTGACTGTTGTTTATTGCCTTAGGACGTGAATGAGTTAGCTTCGGCACAATTGTGACTGTGCCAATCTCGAGTGTTACCTTTATTAGGATGTCAGGACATGGAAGGGGCAGTGGTAGGTATGGTAGGCCCAGAGGCACGAGATGCCAATACTGGATGAGATTCCGGCGCAAGAGGAGGGGACATGGCAGGCAAATGTGTCTGAGCCAACTGGGTAACAGGCCATGGGTGCTTTGGCACGAGAGATAGCAAGGGCACTGAACATACTGAGGGCTGAGAACCTAGCACAGGCCTCAGCAGCCCCAGTTGCAGAGACAGGACCACTCTTGCTAAAAAAGGAGTTCTTCCGAACCAATCCGGATGTTTTTGTGGGAGATCCTAAGGAGCCGCTGAAGGCTGATGAGTGGCTACAGCAGATGGTTAAGACATTCGAGATGCTAGACATTGAGGACGACGCTCTGAGAGTGACCTTGGCATCCTTTCAATTGAAGGGAGAAGTAGGTCAGTGGTGGAAATACACGCGATAACATATTGGGGTGACTTGAGAGGCCTTTGTCAACGCCTTTCAAGAGAAGTATATGTCTACTACTATCAGAGAGAGGTTGAGGGAACAGTTCAAGAACCTCAAATAATAGCTTGGCACACCGGTGGCGGAGTTCGAGGCCACTTTTGCTAGTTTGTCCAGATTTGCTCCTTAGCTTGTGGCGACAGAAGAGCGCTGTTGTATCGAGTTTGAGACTTGACTGAGAGATGAGCTTGCCTATTGTGTGGGCGGGTCTATGATGAGGAAATACAGCTGTCTTGTCGAGGCAGCGGCACATATGGAAACCCAGTTAGGAGCTGGAGAGAAGGAGATGAGGGGTTTCAAGTAGAGAGGCCAGGAGATGCAAGGTAAGGCCCGAGATAGCAAGAGACAGAAAAGTTTTACACCACAGCAATCTCATGGGGCACAGTCTAGGTCTACTTTTCCAATGCCGAGTTCAGGCGCAGGGGGAGGTGGCCAGGGAGGATTTTCTTGTTTCAAGTGTGGCCAGTTGGGTCACAAGTCCTTTTCTTGCCCACAGAAGGGGGAATGACAGCGGTCTGCTCCGTCTTCAATCTGCCCACCGAGCCAGAGTCAGGGGAGAGGGTAGTCTTTGACTTGCTTTCAGTATGGACAGACAGGACATATGAAAAGGTACTGTCCACAGTTGGGTGGCACACCTGATGCATTTGGATCGAGGCAAACTTAGAGTCACCAGCCAGCACCGTCGGCACAGGCCTCAAGGGCCACTCTGGGAGCCTCTTCGGCTTAGTCTGTACATCCGGATTATGCTTCGAGAGAGGAGCAGGTGGATTAGAGACCTAGTGGCGTGTATATGCTGTTACCACGCCAGAGTTAGTGCCAGCACCTTCGGTTGTGAGAGATGCCTTATTGTTCTGTAATTCTATTGCCAATGTATTGATTTACACAGTTTTTTTTCGTTAATACCAGTTAGTGTATATAAGTGTGTTTGGATTGTTTTGCTTCGTTTTTCTTTCGTTAAGCTATGACAATGTCCAGTTCAAAATTCAATCATTCTCAAATTTAGTCAAACAAAATTGTTTTCAAGCTCAAAGTGTTATGCCAGTTACTCCATGATGTGCAAGAAAAAAAGAAAAAAAGAAAAAGAGAGGGATCTTGTTTTTTTATAACGCCACATGCCGACTTCACTTACTCGACTCTCTCCGCCGAGCTCTTTCACTTTTTGTCATCTTGGAGACCTTGAAGGCCCTGCCTTAGTGCGTACAAGACCGCCCGAGAGAGTTGACTCCATGCTGGCTGTCAAAGGCGAAGTACGAAGGTGTTTCGAATCAGGCCATGACGGTGGTCTTCCGTTTCAGCTCTTTATTCTCCACCTTCAGTGTGTAAATCTTTGTTCGCGCATCCTTATACATGCGTTGGAGTAAAAAGAGTTGAGCATTCAATTGGTGTACCTCACTGGTTCTATTCTGTAGCCGATGAGATAATTTGGAGACCGTAGTCATTGTCTCCATGCAGGACTTCAATGTGAAGTAGTTGGCTTCAATGTTAGATTGAGCGGCCATGATTTGCTCAACTGACATCATGGGAAAGTTAAGAAGAGTAGGAGCAGGGGCATTCTGTCTAGGAAGGTTAAGAAGAGTAGGAGCATATGTACTCGGTCTAGGAAGGTTATGAAGAGTAAGAGCAGGGGCACTCAGTCTAGGAGAGCTTGGATCATTGAGGTTCGGAAATGGAGTGAGGGGACGATATGAGGCCATGTGTGGTGAGAAGTGTAAAAAGAAATAAATGAGTCATAGAGAAATAATAGAGAACAGACTAAGTTTTGGGGCAGCTTTTCTCCTATGCTCAGTCTCGATGTTCTGTCTCTCTCAAGGAGAATGAGGAAGAAGAATGAGAAAAGAGTGATTAAGTAGACGAAAGAGAGTAATGAATAATAAGAATACGGAAGAGAATAAGACAAAGAGGGAGAGAGAGTCGAGGCAAAAAAAAGGGGCAAAAAAGGGAGATGGAAGAGAATCGAGGAGGGTAGCTTTTGTCGGCGAGCTGACGAAAAAGAAGATGGAAGAAAAGAAGATAAAGAGGGAGAGAGAGTCGAGGCGAGCTTACAAATCGAGGAGGTCTACTTTTGTCGGCCAACTGATGCAAAAGTAAGGCCGCGCATCAAACGCGATTTTCGAAGAAAGAGAGAGAAGCGGGAAAGTTGTATATATATTGTATATTTATGTATTATATACATTTATTCGACTATTTTTGTCACAATAGTAGCTTGGCTCAGTGGTTTGGGCTAGGGCCTAAGCTTGAGATCGGGGGTTCGAAACCTCGTATCCCTGCATTCGTGTTTTATTTCCTTTTTGTGTGTTTTGCTTACACGCGATGACGTTAGCTAACAGAATATTCCGTCGTAGTAATGGCATATGCTCGCTGACGTCCATAGACAGAATATTCCTTGTCAGTAACGGCATATTCCCCAAATGTGTCTGTGTATATGTACGTATTTGTGTATTATCTCCATATTTGTTCGTATGTGTCTGTGTATCTTTTGTTCGTGTTTGTCCGTATGTGTCTGTGTATCTTTTGTTTGTATTTGTCCCTTGGTGAAAATGTTGTGGAGACACCACGGGATTGAGGAGGTGACTTGGGAACATGAAGCCGAAGTCCGTGAGAAGTATCTGGGCCTTTTTATCGATGTTTGAGAGTTGTAATATTAGGATGTACATTGTATATGTTATGGAATATAGTGAATTTCTTATGTTTAATTGGGAGATTGTGCTATCATGCCATGATTGCGTTTCTACGGTTGTAATTGATTTTGATTCAGCGAGGTTATCTAGTTTAAATTTCGGGGACAAATTTCTTAAGGGGGAAAGGTTGTAACGAGTTGAATCAAATTGAATTTATACTTTAATCTCAGTAGGGGATTTATATTAAATTATTAAACTCCATTCATTTTGAACTTAATTGATTGAATCGTGACCCGTTAGTAACCATGTAATATTGTTGTGGTTTTATTATTATTATTTAGTTACCATAAAAGAGTTGTGAATATTTATGGTGTGTACCATTAAACGAAATATATTTTGTTGTGAGAAAATATTATTTTTACTTTTGTCATTAAAGATGTTGAAAAGTATTTTTAATTGATATATATATATATAGGTGTATATATATATGGTTAGATATTTGTTTAGTTAAAAATAAAAAATAAAAAAAATCGATAAATAGTAACCAAATAGATATTTTGTTCAGCTTTTGGGAATTCTTGGAGTTCTTGCCATGAGGAAACAAGAGAAAAGAGGTTCCAAGTTGGTTTTTCTTGGGTTTGATCTAGTGTAAGTCATTTTTGATCCCTAGTGCTTTGGATCAAAGCGTAGAGGGCGGAAAAGGCGTCGTTTGGCTAAAAAAAAAATTAATTTCTGTTGCCGAAAAATTTGAAAGCTTTTTGGCTCGAGATAGGGATTTTTCCTACACTTCTTTATGCATTTTTACTTGATTATATGGAGCTTAGAGTTGTATATAATTTAATTAGAATTTTTGAAAAATTTGTGATTTAATTGCTTAAAAGATAAATTTTGAGAAAATAAAGAGTTGATGCCCAAATTGCGAAAGTGTAAACTTGGAATATGTCTGTAAGGTTATGAAAGAGCTATATTTTAAATTTGAACAAAAACGGACTTTGACTCGATTGGTTTTAAAATTTTTACCGGTTTGCGACCAAAATAGCATTTTTAAAGAAAATAAAGGAATTATGTTTAACTTTTGGGGCTTTTGATCAAAATAGGATGTCATAGTTGAATAATGCTTGGAGAATGAGCTTGAAAAGAAAATGATGTTTTTTTAAGCATTAACGGTATTATTTTGCTTAATGTATCTGTTGGAATAAAACTGACATGGTTAGAAATGGACCTTGAGAGGTTACCGAACGTGATTGTGATATGAAAACTAGTGTAGTTGTTCATATTTGATGAGATATGGAATAGATTGTATTTATCAGAATTTTTTGAATTTAATTGTTTAAATATCTGTTTAGAAATATCTGTTTTGGGCTATCAGTGGAGGATAGCCATGATTGTTGTAGAAATGCATGAGACTTAGGTAAATTGAACCACATTTCTCATTTGTTGCATTGGACATTACATTACATTTATTTCATTGGAAATGTATCTGTTTTTGAGAAATGTTTGGAAATGTATCTGTTTGCGAAAAGATGAATACTTTGTGAATCTGGGTAGGGGGTGTAGAACCGCACAGTTAGGTGTCGAGCCTTCCAGTTTACTGGTAAAAATGACAGTGGTAGTCCATCAGGGCCTACTTGCACTCATCTAGAGATTTACAGAGTCTGTATTCATGTGACAGATATGGTTTAAAATAGAAACAGCTTTATATCTGTTGTTGCATCTCAGCATTGCATGCTTTTGAAAAAGAGAGATAAACTATTTTATCATGAGCATGGCATGAGGATACTCCTCTTTAGTTTTGTCATGGTCCATATGTTGTATAGTATATCTCTACTGGGCTGTGGAAACTATTTCAGGTACAGGTGATATACCTCCGCCAAGGCATTGACTTCGGAGGACTCGGAGTTGAGGCTTTATTTTTGTTTTATTGTTATTTGTTGAATGTAAGCCCAGGGTTGTATTTGCGTTGAGTTGAAACTCCATTTTGTGTAACCAAGAATGTTCTTGGATAAATTTGTAAGCTTGTAGGGTACTTATTATCTGTTTGGTTTCCATTTTATACTTGTTGTAAAATGCATGCTTAGGATTGAAACTGGGGCATTGAGATGTAAACAACATGTATTTGACATTTGGGATTTAATAGAAATAGATGTATGAAATATTTAGTTATATATATATGTTTGTTTATTAAGTGGGTTTTGTTGCATAAATAGATATACCCTGCCTAATTTTCGGGGTGTTACAGTATTACTCTTTTTTTTTATAAATCATTTTGTCCTTGATTTTATATCAAGTTAGCTTTGACCTTATAAAATTACAAGTGACTAATGTACCGGCAATCAATGTCATTGCTAAGTTTGTAATGGTGTTAGGTTGGTTTTCTTTTGTTTGTGATGACCAAATATATCCCTTTAGGACTAGACTATTTGTTGAGAAATATTTATCAATTAATTCCATTTCTATTCATGTTTTTTGAGAAATTCTTCACTTCATCCTTCTTCTTGGTTTACAATAAAATTGAATTCTTTCATTGACTTGAAATGCATGTATGGCTTGACACGATGGATTCAATAAAATTAAATTATTCTTGGTTTATTTTTGTCTCATTGAATGTAATTTTTTTTTTTTGATTTTGTGACTTTTTACTTGCTGGTTTTGTTGTTCCATTTCAAGTTTGATGTATGACAACATGTCTGAATCTTTCTGTAAAATTTATAGATTCATAAATTATGTTGCTTCTTCGAACCTAGACCCTTAATTGGCTTCGTGTGTAATATTTTCATCAAAACTTCATGAGATTTGGATATCTATACACAAAGTGTATTTGGTTTTAGTTTTTAAAAATTGAGTTTTTTTTTTTTCATATTTTTTTTGTTTTTAGTGAATTTAGAATTTTAAGCAATTTTTTTTTACTTTTTAAGATGATCTTACTTAGATGTATCTAAATAGTAAAATATTTGTGAAAAAATATTTTAAAAAATTAATAAATACACAAAAATACGAAATTTGATTTTTGTATTTTTGATGTTTAGTGAATTTTTTTTTAAAAGATTTTTTCTCATAAATATATATTTTTAAGTGTATTTATGTTAGTGTATCTAAAATTTTAAAAAATTGCTTAAAATATTAAAAAAACCAATTGAAAACAAAAAAGACGGAAAATAAAAAGTAATTTTTTTGAAAACTAAAACCAAACAAACTAATATATTTTTTTTATAATTTTATATTTGGTATAATTTTAAATTATTTTTAAATTTATACTTTAATATATCTAATTTTTTTTTTTTCCCCCACAAACTGAGACATAAAACTCCAATAAAGTATAAACAATAAATAAAATTAAAAAATATTAATTTAACAAGCCTGATCTATTTATCACATCTCTAAAAAAAAATTAGGAGCAAATTTTTCACAAAATTTTACCTTACTTTGAAATTCCCTCTCAAATTGGGGATTCCCCCAAAATTTTGCCCTAACCCTTCTACGTTTCTCATCTCACTCTCACACACAACTCCTTCTCATTCCTCCTCCCTCACGGACGATTTTGCCTGAAATCCAAAGTTGCCACTGCCTGAAATCCAAAGTAGCTACCACCGACTATTACATTCTCATCAGGTAAGTTGGTCTCTCTCTCTCTCTCTCCAATTTCTAAACCCTATCAATCTCCCTTATCTTCCATATGTTCTTGAATGGGTTTCTAAAATGGGTATATTAGATATCTGATTTTTTGATTGGATTTCTAACCCTAGCCATCTCCCTGACCGCCTTATTGCTATTAGGTTTGAGTTAAAAGTTCTGATGTTGAAGATTTGAGAAGATGTTTTCTCATCTTTGAGAAAACCCTTATTATTATTGTTATTAGGTTTCATATTTGTAATTCAGCTATTATGTCACTAATTTATTACCATTCCTTTGTTTTTATTGTCCAGTTTTGGCCATAAATCTCATAGACATTGTGCTCAATGCATAGAACTTTCTGTCTTATTATATTTGGTTTCCTTCACCGTTTTGTTTCGGAGCACATGAATAGTAGGAGTTTGATTTGTAGTTTTTTTGGATAATTCCCCCCCCCACAAAAGGATACATTATTGAACAAAGTCTTTTTTTTTTTTTTTTGTTTTTCCAGGTGTGACTGCTACTGTTTTGGGAGTTTTGAAGACCATTAGAGCCTCATGGTTTTCATGGTGATTCACTTCCTCTTCCTCTCTCTCTCTCTCTCTCTCTAGTTAAAATCGAGTTAATTGCAATTAAAAGTACAAAATTGATGCAAAAGGCAAGTACATGACATAGAATTTACCTTTGAATCATTGTAGATGATTCGAGTGGGGTCACTGTGCTTCATTAAGGGAATTTTATACTTCTTTTGTAATCTTTTCTTTCAAGGACTGAGATAAGATGGTCGCAACAACTCCAAAAGAAAGAAATAGCAAATATTTTTCACTAAAATGATGTGGTTTTAATATAAGATTATAGATGGCTACTAGAGTGACATTATGTTGTTTTTCTGGTGTTTCACATATGCGTCGCCATAAAATATTCCTTGATTTTTTTTGTCCTTATAAATATCCACTATTCAAAAGGATATTTGATGATAGGCATGTCGATTAATTATACGTTATATTATACGGTAATATTCAGTTGCCATCAGCTCACACCAATGTGCTAAAAAGATATGTGATGAGCCTAGCAGCTAGCATAATTGGTTTAAAAACCAATGAATGAATAGCAAATTAAGCCGGAGCGATTTAATTTTTCTATGATTTTTTTAGCTTGTTTTCAATTATTGCTAATGCATAGTATTCTTTATTGGCCTTGTTTAATTTGGAATCCTTTCAAAGTTTTTGGTAGTGATTCTGAATGGACATCTATTTGTACAAGCTCACATGGGAGAAAATGGGAAATTGATATGGATTAAGAAAAGAAGAGAAAAGAAAAATGACAAAATGAATGAAGAAAAATAAATGTAGGAAGGGGGGTGGCTGATTGTTTGTGTTTGCATTGACATTGTCAATTCTTCCTTAATGGGTTTAATTTGTTTTATTTTTCTCTATTTGGTGTTAATTCTGAAAGTAGGTTTATATATGTTCTTCCTTAATGGGTTTAAATGTATTCTTTTAAAAATAGATGTGTTTTTAATGTTTAGAGATTTTACATGTTATGGTGGTTTGGTAGAATTTAATTGAGCTCATTAGCATTGTTGAATGTGACAATGGAATGTGTGGAAAGTGAAACATATATTTTCCCCTATTTGAAGAAAGAGTGAGATTCTTGGGTGTGCAAAAGTGAGATTGTATATGGTATGGTAATTTATCAAAAAAAAAAATAAATAAAATTTGTATATGGTATGGAATATATGAGTTTAATATTTAGAATATTTCTTTGAATTTTAGGATGGTTGGATTTTTGTTGGAATAGTTGAAAGTCTTCTTATGGAATTTTTTGATCAACATAGTGTTGGAAGTTGGCTGTGTAAGTTATGAGTGGACCAGTGCGAAACTTTTGCCTCGTGCTTTATATATATTTGCTATAAAACTTGGTTTTACAATGGAAATGCAGCTCCTAGGGACTAGTTTTCAATAGGATATTCAGACAAAATTTTAAGAAACTTTAGTAGAAATTATTGGGATTTTTTTTCCGTGACTGGTGTAAAAATTCTGGAAATACTATGTAGAGGCTTGTAAGAAACTTTTCAAACATGTTGGGAAACAATGGAAAATGTATGGAAAATGCTCCCTACAAAATCATCTCTTTAGCTATACTCTTGAAGCATTTTTTCCTTTTTCAATTAGAGTTCTTACTACTTTTTAAATTATTTCGTATAGTTTTAATATGTCATTTTTTTGCTGAGGGTTGAGTGACGTTAGCCCTATATTTCTTTGCTTGAGTGTTTATTTTAGGCTTTTTGGGCACTTGATTGTGATAGAATCACAAAAATTAAGTATCACTCTACGAATGAGCTGAGTTTGGGTCTTTGCCAATTGTGATTTAATTTCCTATTTTCTGATATTATTTTGGTTCCTTGCCAATTGAATTCTGGACTTATGCTGCTGTTTTGATAATTTTTGTTGGTGTTCTATTTTGTTGGTGGTAGTAGAGGCTTTTTTGTAGCATTGATTTGGATTAGGTGAAGTCTTCTTTTATTTTGGAGAGGGAGGTGTATCATTGTCTTATTAATTATTTATGTTTAAATTTTTTTCTTTCCCTTATTTAAAAAAATTAACAGATTGGCTAGTCAAAACTTCCTCTTTGGCTTTAAATCTAGGAACAACTAGCTTTCAATCAAAAGCTGCTACAACGCATGCTTGCTATTAGCTTATTTATTTACTTGAGGCATAGGCCGGATAGAATAGGACTTGTTTTTAGCCTCAAAGCATGTCTTAGTTAGGTTTTACACAATTATTGTTGGGGCTATACCCGTCCAATTTATTTTCTTGCAGGGCCTGTAACATAATCTGATATCAGTTTTTGACCATATCGGCAATTCAAATTTTGTTATTTCAACCGACTTATTTAACTATTATATGGACCTTTCAAGAGCCTTTGAGGCCCTTTGACCAGTTTGAAAACATAAAAGACCTTTGTACCAAAATTTCCTGCACATTGGCTTCTCAATAGTCCACTTTCAAAGCTCATAAGTCTCAGTGAATTTCAAACCACAATTTGAAGTTTTTACAGCACCTAGCCTCATGTGTCATATTTATTTTAAGATAAGATGGACCACTTTTGACTTCAAATCAAGAAGCTTATCGATGTATATGTAGGCTTTTGTGAAGTATTATTTGAGGTTGATAATGTCTTTATTTGTATCGGGGATTCTTATATTTGGCTTTGAAGAATTGTGGATATTTAGTTATAGAGATTTAAACTATATGGGCTTCATTGGTTTTGTGTGTCTTTGTGTGACTTCATTTGCCCCTTGAGAAATTACATACTTTCGATTTTTTCATTTATTTAAAATCTTGCTTAGAGGGCAAAGAATAGTTGGCCAACGTTGGTGGTGTGTTTTTTCTATACCTATCATGTGAATCTTCTTCTGATATTTGCCTTTTTCTTATAGGTTTCGAGTCTTGAAACTTTGTTGTGGTCTACTCTAAAGTTAATGATGCTTTGGGTTATCTTTATGGACTATAAGGTTTTGAATGTCTTTTTTCCACATAAACATCTCTTCGCAATTTTGTGTTTCATAAGAAAACACAATTGTGCTGATCACTCATTAGGTACACAACCATATTGACGTGTTTTTTTCATGAAGTCAAGCATCATCTATGTTATTAATTTTTGTTGTTATAGAGCATTAATTTAACATGTAATACTAGGAAATAACATAGGTACTAGTTTTACTTTTTCCCATTGCATGTTAACATTTGCTCAAAGAATTCAAGAATTTTAACTATTGGAAATTTTTTTTCGTGTGAAAGTTACATCTTAGTTGATGGGATAGTTTTTGAACAATCCGATTCTCTTTGGGGAAAGAAAAAGAAAAAGAAAAAGAAAAGAAAAAGCAATCCTTACTGAACAAATTTAGCTTTTGTTTAATTGTTTGCTTGGGTTCAATTTATGCATAATTCAAAATTAGTATATCAACCTTTGTTCCATCATCTAATGAACAAATAAAAATTACTTTTATCAAGTTCAGGTGTGAAATCCTAACTCACGAGTGATGTAGAATGGAGTTTTGACCCATGAGTGCAATTTGGAGAAGTATTTATTGACCATGTGTTTTATTTATTTATTTTGTGTCATTTATTGACTCTTTATTTTTGCTTTGTTCTATTTTTCTCATTTGAATTTTTTTTTCCTGACATTTCTTTTATTTAGTTAAGAAAGGAGTAATAGTGATGAGTGACCAAACCTTTGTTTTGTTGTTTTTTTTCTTATCAAATAAACGTCTTTGAATTAGATTTTCAAAGGAAAACAAGATGAAAGGGAAACTGGTAGTTATATATATGTCATTGTTATGCGTATAGTGAATGGAGTGAGTAAAAGTTACTGGAAGTCTATAATGAATTACTTATTTTTGAAGAAAATGAATGAAGATTATAGTTCCAACAATAAAAAAAACAATTCATTGCATTGTTGAGTCTTCCACAGTGGCCCCAAGTTCCAATAATTGGAAAAACTTAGAACATTTACCTTGAAAAAGACTTAGAATACTTGAATGTGTCAGGTTGATTTGTGTTGAGGAATTTACATTTGACAGATTGATCAAACATATCAAACAACAGTTTAGATTTTTAATCATTGTGGGCTTTGTGAAAATAGGATGAAGAGAAATGGTGTGCAAGAAGATCAGAGATTATGGATAGGAGAGGTTGTTGAAGGAGCATTAGAAGAAGCTTGCTGACATCAAATTGGGCATTAAATAAGCACAAAGTGCATGTGATTTCTTAGATTTGCAAATGTAATTTTGTATTATTTTGTCTTCGCAAATTAACTTCATGACTCCTTAATGATGAGCTTCTAGAATGGGTTGTGCTTCTTGGCAATAGTTTCCCTATAACCAGATGTATTGTATTGACAACAATGTTTATGATTCGTTCAAAATGAGGTTTGACCCTTCTTTTTTTTCATTTTTTTTGGTTGGTATTGTAAACAGTTGCATGGGTTTTGATAATCTTGTTTGTATTTGTTAATGTATTTTGTGTTATCCTATATCTAGTGTCCTTACCAATTAAGTGTGAGGCTATGTTTTGATATTGGTTAATCTCTTTGAAAATTGGTTGAGATTGCATTAGGCCAAGGTAAGAATGCCAACACTATACACTATAATGTATTTTTGCCAATTGATTGTGCAACTGGTTATGCATACTAGCCACAAGTCTTGGTTGAAATTGACTTTGGCAATTGAATCGATTATGTATACAAGCCACAATCCAAATTTACAAGCCAATCAATTTTGCATACCATTTGTAAAACTAAGTTGGTAATCAATTATATAACTATTTGTCTTTTGTCATTCCAATTGATAATTGAAAGCCAATATCGTGCATAAAATCTAATTATTCTTTTTAATGTTGGCATAATTGTTGCAAATTACATTTGGCACATTTTCTCTACATTTATTGTGAATAAAATGAATTCTTTTTAATAATATTTTTAAAAACTACTATTGTATTATTTTGTGAAAAATAACAATTATATCTCCTCCAGAATTTATTTTCATTCAAATATATGAAAAACTCAATTAATAAGATAAAAATTCAGTTGTCAATAAAACTTTATCTATTCATCATAATCATAATAAAAAGAATATAAAAAGAAATAACCCAGTGTCCATGCAATAGATACATTTGAGGAAAATCCAATTAGGATTCAACATCTAATGACCATCGGAATGTAGTCAATAACCAAACAAACACAAAGTTGCACCAAAATTAAATTAACAAAAAGGAAAATTCAAATCAAAATATAATTTTTCTCATTCTTGAGAGGGAGCAGCTCAATTTGTTGTTGCATCCATAGGCTTGGCTTCTGCAGATGCCTCAACCTTGTCACCCTTCTTACTTGCAAACACGAACGATTAGAATTGTTCTTTGTTTTGTCATTTGGTCGTTTTTTGGTTGGTTTCTCGCCAACGCATTGTGATGGGCTTCCATATGATTAGGCTTGCTTTTCAGTGTCAACCTAATTGGGATCGTGTAGTCTTGCCATGATTTGTGCACTCACCTTTTTTTCACTTTATTGATGTTCCATTTGTTTATATGTTGGTCTTCATCAATTTTTTCTTTTGCTAATAATAATAATAATAAGAAGAAGACAATGGCCTTGTGATGGTGCTGTAATCTAGGTATTTGATTTTTTTCTTTTCCAACTTTTTCATTTTTCTTCCAAATCCATAATCTATACATAACCAGAGTTTCTATCACACAAGAAAAAGAATGGAAAATAGGACACCTAGGTTATGTTTGATTGACAAGACTAATAGTGAAGGTATTAATAATCCCATCAAATTAGTGTGGTATTCACTATCCAATTGGATTAGTAGAATAAATTATTCCCTTGTCTATTGTTTGATTTGCATTGGATAAGAAAAATATGAAGGAAAAAGAGTCTTTTTATTTTATTTTCCAATATAATCCCACCCCTATCCATTACTAATAATCCTACAAATTTGTTAGATTAATTATCCATTGGATTAATAATCCTGGAACAAAATTTCAAAACAAACACAGGATTATTAGTCCCACGGATTAATAATCCTAATCCCATGCTCTAATCCTATCAATCAAACATGTCCCTAAAGTCTTGGTATTAGACAAACGAAAGTGTAAGGCCCCAGTGTCCCACATCGGGAATGGAGAGGGAGTTCCTGGGCTATAAAAATAAAAACCTAGACCGTTATATAGTATCGAGGCCTTTTCCCGAGTGGTGAAATCCCTATTAGAACTCCCCAGTTAAGCGTGCTTTGGCTGGAGTAGTTCTGGGATGGGTGACCCACTGGGAACAACAAATCCGTGTGGACGTGGCCCAAAGCGGACAATATCGATGACATGTGAAGGGTTGGGGCGTTACAAATGGTATCAGAGCCGACTCTCCTAAGTACCGAGTGTGGGCCCCTAGCGTCTCTCGGTGTGGGCCCCTAGCGTCTCTCGGTGCATGGGTGGGCTTATGAGCTAGCAGGTTGTTGCACGAGGACGTGCAGCTCTAAGGGGGAGTGATTGTAAGGCCCCAGTGTCCCACATCGGGAATGGAGAGGGAGTTCCTGGGCTATAAAAGTAAAAACTTAGACCCTTATATAGCATCGAGGCCTTTTCCCGAGTGGTGAAATCCCTATTAGAAGCCAGTTAAGCGTGCTTCGGCTGGAGTTGTTCTGGGATGGGTGACCCACTGGGAAGAACAAATCCGCGCGGACGTGGCCCAAAGCGGACAATATCGATGACATGTGAAGGGTTGGGGCGTTATAGAAAGTGTTTCCTTAAGATTCCTTGCCTTTTATACATGGCAAAGGTAAATCATTGGTCCTACACAATTATTTATATGATTTAGGAAAAAATTATTTTTGCTTCTAGGTAAATTCATGTGATGTTTTTACTTGATACTTATTTGTTAAAATAATGAGACTCAATACTTTTTGTTAGATTTTTCAAAAATAACTTGACAAATATCAAATGATGAATAATTAGAGTAATGGTCCAAAACTATAAAATAATCACCATGATTTAGAGTGTATTCCATTATTTCTGCACATTTAGATGTACTAGTGTTTGTGCATGTGCTTTGCACGTGAATTGTTTTTTGGGATTTTTTTCATTAGTTACTTTTTAGGTGTGAGATGCTTGTACAAAAAATACAGTAAAAATGTTCTTAACAAAATACGGAATAGATCTTGCAACGATAATGTTGATACTAATAATATAGTTTGAAGTGTTTATTCACTTCTAACAAATTATTTGTGATGAAAAATTTTAAAAAGGAAAAAAAAGAAACAAACAAGCAGAACCTACAAAAGCATATGCTATTTTTTTCTTTTTTTTTTTTTCATTGGTACCTTGCGGACAAATGATATGCATGGTTATGCAAAAACTTCGTTTCTATTTTTTATTTTTTTAGGGTTTGGGAAGGAAGTAGAAATTTTACATTTTAAGGTAGTGTATGGTTCAGAAAAATAATTTTAGGACAATTTACACTTTGCATTCCTATATTTTATAGTTCATCTCACTTTTCTTCCTGACATTGTCAATCTCTTACATTTCAAGTCAAGTCAGGAAAATTTTCCGGTGTGCAATACACACCGTATGCAATCTTACCACAAAATTACGTAAGTTGAACACCAAATTGCGTAAGTCTATTCATAAAAGTGAACTTACTCGAATTTGCGTTCAACTTACACTTTTTGTGAGATCACTTATGTAAGTTCATGAAAACTTAATAATTTTATGGTAGGGTTGCATACGGTATACATTGCACATCAAAACATTACTTGTCAAGTTATAATTGGTTCCAATCGAATAATGCAATTTCAAAAATTAACAAAGAAACTAAAGTAATGAAAGGACTGAATTGAAATTTTGGTAAAAGTACATGGGCGACTAAAGTGTAAGGTGCTAAATGTAATTAGTACAATCACGTGGATGTTTTCGTTAGGTTCGAAATGGCAATACACAATTGGACCAAATTGTAACTTCACTCGAAATTTAAGGTTAACTAAGACAATTAAAAGGTTAAGAGCCAAAGTGAGATTAGATGTAAAATATAGAGGTGCAAAGTAAAATTGGCCATAAGTTTAGGTAAGAATGAAATGATAATTCATTGACCTCTTAGGTGTATTTGGTTAACTGTGATTAGTGAAATGGAATATCATTCCATCAAAATATTTATTCCATATTTAATTGACTAAAAAAATAATAAAAAATACATTACAAATGGAATCATCATTTACTATTGTAAGAAAATGGTCATTCTATAGGGAAAATGAATGACTGTTTCATTTCATTTTATTTCGTTCCAATGAACAAAATAGAGCATTAATGGAAGAAAAAAGCTATGAATCTAGGATTCTGACCATGAAAATTGCTTAGAAAATGTTTGGAAGGTGTGGATGTAAACTTGATATGTTGTAGATCCCACCTTTAACAAATTTAATCCCCATGCTAAATTCTAGGTAATTTAGAAGAGATTACTGTTAATGGAATGACCATTATGCTAAATTAGTGAATGATTATTTCATTTTTAATATACTTTTTTTTACCCAATCAAACATGGAAAGAATATTAAGAAAAAATGATTATACCATTCCATTCTTATTCTATTGAATCATACGTTATAGACTTGTTTGGAAACGTTTATGTTTGCAATTTTTTATTTATATTAACAAAAATTCTAATATATATATATATATGTATATATATAAAAGAAATTTATTAAGAAATCTTTTTTCAAATACTTGTACCCCAATTAATTCATAACATATTCTTATATTCTAATAAAAATGATCATACATTATATGTTTTCATAAAACTTATGAACAATTTATAAAATTTACAAAAATTTTGTAACTATAAAAAAGTTGATTAACTTTATTTAGGATTTTTTTCCCTTCCCCCTCCGGCCAGGGCTAGCTTTAGGGGCAAGTCGGCAAAGCCGCTACTTTGGCCCCCTAGATTTGAGCTGGAAAATAGGGCCCTCCCATGTAAAAAAAATTCTTATAATATTGGGTAAATTTTTTTTTTCTTAAGACCTCAATTAAACGATATTGCATAAGTGTGAGAAACTAACCCAATTTTTACTTGATTTAAAAATAAAATAATCGACAAATCTCACAAATTATGAACGTTCAATCTCCCATATACAAAAGTTCTAGTTAATATAAAATTCAATAGCTATTACAACTCAAAAATTGTAAAACGAAATTATGCTTGTCAGTGTGCCGTAAGTCATTCAAGTTGGTCAGAATAGGTTGTTGCTTGATCTGAGAGTGAGACAGTGAGCACTAAAAAATATTAATTATCTCTTCTTTTTACTAGTGTTCTTTGATTTCAACATACCTTTAGTTTCATTTCATAATAACAAGATATGCCGTTTGGTTTGACGACAGTTTTGATCACATCCTTGTTTTTTTTAAAATTTAATATTAATATAATATAATAAGGGTACTCTGAGAAGGGAAAAAAAAGTAGACAAATAATATGCCTTCCGTTTTTTATAAATAATTTAGGGGAGCTGTTAAAATATGCACCTCATTAAATAGTGCGTATTATTACTTTCTGTGTACCAAAAAAATAAAATAAAATGCATTTTTTGTACACATTTATTTTAAGTCATTAAGTATTTATAAATTAATTTCAACCATTAAATAATTTGATTAAAAATATTGAATACCTTTTCAACCTTTACCGATTGTGTATGTTCCACACACCCTCTTCACTTTGTTTTCCCAAGACCCTTATTTTTCAGACGAATCCGAAGCTCCTATTCGCCCTCTTCACACACGACTCCGGAGCTCTCTTCAGACACGACTCCGGAGCTCTCTTCAGACACGACTCCGAAGCTCTTCTTCACCCTCGAAGACTATCCCGCGAACACAACGTGCCCTCGACTTCGCCTCAAGGTATGTCTCTCTCTCTCTCTCTCTCTCTCTCTCTCTCGCTGCAACTTGTCTCTCTCCCTTTTCCATCTCCATTCTATGAAACCCTAGACTGAAATCCCCTTCTTCGAAACTGCCCCTTTCACCTTTGTGAACTCACTAGGTTGGTTTATAAAATTAGGAAAACATGATTTGAATCGGTTTAGGTTTTTGATGTTTGTTTGCTTTGGTAGTTGTTTTGATTCCATATATATATACTTGAAATTTGGCTTGAGTGTGCGAAATCTGATGTGTGGGTAATTGAATTTTGTACTCATGTAATTGATATGAGACTGTAATTTTTTTTATTTGTTTATTGAAATTTGTTTATGTTTCTAACAATTACTCTTGTGGTGGCTTGTTTTTCCTATGAGAAAGAAAATTACAGTGGTTTGGGATGTATTACCTTTAGCAGTGTTTTGGGAATTGTGGAAAGTGAGAAAAATAGATTTTTGATGTTTACTTGTGACTTAGTTGAATACCCATTTAGTTACTTTTTTTTTTTTTCTTCGAAAGTGTTAAAAAATTATCTCCAATTATTTCATCAAATCTCATTAAGGGAGAGTTATTTTTTTCATCAAATTGAGAACCAATCAAATAAATTTGAATTTGATGAAAAAAAAAAAAATGAAGCATTGGAGATGGGTTTTCTTGATCAAATTTGATGAAAAGGGAAATTTTGGATAAGAGGAAGATTTTTAAAAAGATTTTAATGAAAGGATTTGAGTAGTTCATATAAAATCAAGTTTTTTTTACTCAAATTTGAAATCAAATTAGTTGAAAAAATTGGTGAAAGGTTGGAGATGTTCTAAAATGGTTTATGAGTTGCCTTGGAGACGATGAAATGCCAAAATTTGATAGGACTAAGGCCTAAATTAGAAAATCTACAAGGTATTAACAATAGAATAAAAGTTATGAAATGATGAGATTTTTGAAACTATATGAGGACACCAATGTTTACAACTATTTTTGGGATTCTATGTTTGAGGAGCAAATTATTTGTGCAAAGTTCATAGAAATTTATTTTAGCTACCAAGTTGTTATGATTTGAACTTCTAACTGACCGTGCAAAGAAGTAAAAAATAGTGATATCTATAACTAGTGGTGTGATTTGTAGAACTTGTGTATCTTAATGTGTTGAAATAAACTAGCAAGACCGATAGGTAAAAAGTTTGTTTGTGATGATCGATATAGGTTGCTTGCATTGGGCTAGGTTAAGAAGCATGCATTGCAGGCATATGATCACTCTAAGTGTGATGCTTGTCTTTTATGAGAGCCTTGCTTCTTGGGCTCGAGCCTTTGGTTTTTTAAGCCTCAAGGTTTTGTTGTAAGCTACTTTCGTTGATCTTCGAAGCGAGTCTTAATCCATAAGCCTCAACAGCCTTTTAAATTGATTGTGACGTTGTTTGAAAATACAAAAATATGTATTAATAGTGAACATGGAGGTAATGCATCTTTTGCTGATATGGCTAGCAAGGTAGGCAATAGAAAGCGCGCATGCCTAGTAACATCATAATCATATGAACATTTTTTTATGGGATCATCCACTTCTTTGTTCCACCATTTAGTGTTGTAAAAATGGCATGAATTAAAATTGTCTAATTTCGTCTATTTTCGTTTCTATTTACAATTCCTATTCGAATTCAAGATTCAAGCATAACATATCAATCTATGAAGCACGGACACGGACACGGGACACGCACGGACACGGGGATACGCAAATTTTAAAAAATACAGGGGGACACGACGTTGGGGACACGTTTAATATATAATTTTTTTTATTTATTATATGTCTAAAATAAAAAAAATCATTAATTTTTATACAATTACAATAATAATAAAATTAATAAACATATTTTTAAATTTTTTTTAATAAAAAATGAGTGTTTTTAAATAAAAATAATTTATTTTGTGAATTTTAAGTTTAACAAAAATAAAGATAAAAAAAGAAAAAAAAAGAGTGAAGGAAATAAAAGAGGAGAGAGAGAGAGACGGGTGAAATAAAAAAAAGAGGGGAAAGTGATTCAGCGAAGGGGGAAGTGAAATCAAAGAGAGAGAGAACAGGAGAAGGAGAAGGAGAAGTCGAAGAAGAGGAAGGAGAAGAAGATGGAGACAGAAGACGAAGAGGACGAGGCGAAGAAGAAGAGAGCACACAAATACCTCAGCTTCTTCATTGATCTGAACAGGTTAGGCTCCTCTCTTCTCCTCCCTCTATCTCTTTCTCTGTCTCTGTCTGTCTCCTCTCATCTTCTCCCTCGATCTCTGTCTTCTCTCCTCCCTTGATCTCTTTCTCTGTCTCCTCTTCTCCCTCGATCTCTTTCTCTCTCTCTCTTTCAGTTAGGGCTTCGATCCACCTTAGGCGTGTCCGGAAAGTGTCACAGCGTGTCCATGGCGTCTCTGACTGCAAAAATTCAAAAAAAAAAAGAGGACACGTTAGAGAGTGTCGGACACGTGTCACCGTGTGTCCGACGCGTGTCCGTGTCCGACACGTGTCCAACACTCGTACGCCGGCCCTGAGGACGTGTCGGTGCTTAATAGATATCAATACTTATTGTTTAATTGACTCGCATGACAGGGTGTACTAAACTATTAAATTTTTGTCATTTTTCCCTTCTTTTTTCTTTTTGTCCACAAATTCAAGATTCAAATACAATCTAAAGATATTTTTGTTTAATTGACTCACATGGCATAGGGTACTAAAATCTGTTAAATTTTTGTTACTTTTCCGTTCTTTTTTCCTTTCTATCTCCAATTTTTTTTTTTTTTTTTCAAATCCAAAATGCAAATAGGGTATTTTTGGTTCAAAAAGTCTAGCACCAGAAAATTGTCATGAATTTCAAATCAATAGTGTATATTGAAAGTTGCTATTGTGGGGCCACATTCTAAATGAATCTTGAGTATTGATGTGAAATTTAGTAGAGTTTTATTATTTTTTTTTCTTGGAATCATAGCATCTTTATTTTTGGTTTACTTGACTCACGTGACACGAGATACTAAATTACTAAATTTTTAATACTTATTATTCTCTCTTTAATATCTTCTACAAATTTTTATTAAAATTCAAAATTCAAATACTGCCCAACGATATTTATTCTTTAATTGAGTGGCATGACATTGGCATGTGTACTAAACTACTAACAGAGACTGACCAAGTGTAAAGATTATAGAGAATCACAACACCGTTTTAGTGTTTTTATTACCCAAATAAGCTCAAATGCATTGGGTTTCACTCTTAGCTGTGATATATATTGCTTTTTCATATGGCTCTCCAGCTATGCCAATATTGGTGGTGGTATTGAGTGCAAAACCGCCAAAGGGTTTGTGCACTTGGTAGCTCTTTTTTGATGAAAGCATACGTGGATCCTATATGCATCCCAAAATCATTTCTTGTTCAAGAAATATCCTCGCTCATCAACCACATTGGATCCCATCAATGTTATATTCATAAAGAAAAAAAAAATGAAAATTTAAAATATACGGATTAAATTTATTTTGAGTATGATTCAAATTATATAAAGTTTAAATCTATATAATAGGTTAGAAAATAAAAAAAATCTAGTTCTGTTGTTATATCCATGCAGCTTATTTAACCATTTTAAAGGTATTTCAAGTGCAGTTTTAGTTAAATTCCATTTATTCATAGGGTGGTTTCTGATATGATGGTCCATTTTTTCAACACTAAGATTTAGACAACGCAATTTAAAGGCAGGGCCACATTTGACCCACCCTTATGGAGTGAACTTTTGATACGTGCAATCATTGGTAAACCACAGGTATGGGTTAAGCCCGAGAGACACTAATGAGAATCAAATTAAGATGTCTAGGTTTACAGTTCATCTCAGGGTCTAACCCTATACTGCTAAACTACTGGTGTCAGCTTTTATAGTTCATCTTGGGTAGAAAAGCAAGCTTGTAATTGCTATGGTGGTGAAGATTGTATATTCAAATTCAAATTCAAATTCCAATTCAATTTTTGTCATATCTGTTTACCTTGTTCTTTGATAAAGACTACCAACTTATTTTCTATCACGCAAAATCTCCAAGATGTACAAAGCTTATCCTTTCTTGTTTGTCAATATTAGATGGTGAAATTGTGAAAATAAATATTCACCCCAAACAGTGAATATGAACTTGAAGACCATAAAGACCAAAACACACGTGAGTTTCTTGTTCACATCTTAATGCTGTCTACCAACCACATGAACGAGTGTGTTTTTGAAAAATAATTTCTTTCCCCACTTAACCACAATAATCCTTATATTAAATTAGCAAAGTGAGTCCTAGTTGCTGTCATTTATAATTAATCAAGAATTATAACCAAATCCATAGTTGCTATCATTTATAATTACTCACTTTATGATATATAACTTCATGTAACTATGACATATGGACTGAAGCTTGCTTAAATCATTTGGAAAATACACTCCCACATTTTTATTTTATTTTAAATTGTTTTGGAAAATAATAAACTAGCACACAAGAAGAAAATTATGTGAATGTGCTTTGCTTTCTATGACACTGAAACCATCATATGTCCTTAGTGTTATGTTTGGATCATGGATTTAGCTATGGATTTGGAAAAGGAAAGGAAAATGTGTGTCGAATGTAATTATAGTTCATTGACATTTCACCCACATTTGCCCATTTCCTTTTCAAATCTCTACTCATATACATGATGCAAGCACAACATTAAGGTTCTATCAAGATCAGAAAATCCAATAACAATAATCCAAATCCAGTAGTCCAATAGTTCAATAGGCCGGATACGAAGTTTTCAGAAAAACAATCCAATAGTCCATCCATTTAGAAGCTACTTAGCTTCACTTGTGACACAGGAAACTACTAGGAAATTAACCAAAAAATGATCTACCAAATAATCCAGTAGTTCATCCAATCAAATAATCCTTTTTTGTAGATATTTTTATTTAATTTTTGTTTTAAGTGGTCGAACGGTTGGTTGTGGTACATTTGTGTAAGTGTTTATTTATGTAATGGTTATTGATACTTTGAACAAAGGTAGTAGACTTTCATCTCTATTATTGCTTATGCAGTTTGTTAATGTGAAAAGATGTGCAAAATAATATTTTTCGTATATAGATTCTTTCTTTTCTCCCCATAATCAGTACTTTCCTTAAGTATTGTCTTCTTTACTAACTCTATTTCGATGTTCTGTTTTTGTTTGTCATAGGTCATCAATTTCTCCATCTTAACGTAGAAGTAAAGCTATACCTCCGCCATCCCTTCCTCCCTAGCGATTGCATTAGTAGGTCTGCTTTTTAATTTATTTGCTTTTAATTAATAGCAGGGCACTGGCGGGTGTGCTATTTTGTTTATTTGTTTCATTTTAATTGATATTAGGGTACTTGCTTCTGTGTTTTTTAATTTATTTGCTTTGAATTGATAGCAGGGCACTGGCGGGTGTGCTTATTTAGTTGTTTGATTTTAATGAATAGCAGGGCACTGGTGGGTGTGCTATTTTATTTTTTTTTGTTTCATTTTAATTGATAGTAGGGTACTTGCTTCTGTGTTTTTGAATTTATTTGATTTAAATTGATAGCAGGGCATTGGTTGGTGTACTTATTTATTTGTTTGATTTTAATGAATAGCAGGGCACTGGCGGGTGTGCTATTTTATTTTTTTGTTTCATTTTAATTGATAGTAGGGTACTTGCTTTTTGTTTTTGAATTTATTTGATTTGATGATTTGAATTGATAGCAGGGCACTGGCTGGTGTGCTTATTTTTTGTTTGATTTTAATGAATAGCTGGGCACTTGCGGGTGTGTTATTTTATTTATTTGTTTCATTTTGATTGATAGTATGGTACTTGCTTCTGTGTTTTTGAATTAATAGCAGGGCACTGGCGGGTGTGCTATTTTATTTATTTGTTTCATTTTAATTAATAGTAGGGTAATTGCTTCTATGTTTTTTAATTTATTTGTTTTGAATTGATAGCAGGGCACTAGCGGGTGTGCTTATTTATTTGTTTGATTTTAATGAATAGCAGGGCACTGGCGGGTGTGCTATTTTTTTATTTGTTTGATTTTAATTTATAACAGGGCACTGGTGGGTGTGCTTTTTAATTTATTTATTTAATTTTAATTGCTAGTAGGGTACTTACAGGTGTGCTTTTTTATTGTTGGCGTATAATTGATAGCAGAGCATTGCCTGGTGTGTTTTTTTTATTTTTTGTTTGGTTTTAGTTGATAGTAGGGTGCTTGCAGACGTGTTGTTCGAATTTATTTTTTTTGAATTGATAGCAAGGCACTGGCAGGTGTGCTAATTTATTTGTTTGATTTTAATTTATAGTAGCGCAATGGCAGGTGTGTTTTTTGTTGATTTGTTTCGTTTTAATTGCTAATAGGGTACTTAAGAGTGTATATACAATGGATGAACCTGAAAGTAGTAGGCATAAACAGGTCAATGCTGAAATTGATGATCAATTTGCTCCGGATGGCAAGGACGATGTTGTTGATGTGAAAGAAGGGTTAGCTTCCCAAACCTATGATAGTTTACGAATGCTTACTAAGGAAGATGTGTTACAAATGAAATTCAATTCAATTCAGAGGATGATGTTTATACTTTCTACAATGCATACGCTAAGGTCATCGGCTTTAGCGTACGAAGAAGTAGAAAAAAAATTTGTGGAGACAACAAATTTGTAGAGAGTAGGAAATGGGTTTGTTCAAGAGAAGGTGTAAGAGAAAAGAAATACTTGCAACGTGTGGAACGGGTAAGAACTCCTAGGGCAGAAACTAGACTTTTTTGTAGTGCCACATTTCGCGTGTGTTATGACAAGACAGTTAGGAAATCTGTTGTGACCCACTTTGTAGGGGAACACAACCATCCCTTGGTAGCACCACATTGCGTCCCTTTTCTTTGGTCGCATAGGTTTGTAACAAGTGCAGACCAAGCTCAAGCAAAGGCCAAGCGCAATGTGGGTATGAAAACGAGTCAGATCATGGATTTTATGGTCCACCAATCAGGAGGTTATGAGAAGGTGGGCTTCATTCACAGAGATTTGCACAATCAATTCCAAGTTGAGTGCAAAGTACAACTCGCAGAAGGGGATGCAACGGGTGTGTTAGGATACTTATCAGCTAAAGTAGATGCAGATCCATTATTTTTTTTTTCAAATACAACGTCGATAAGGACAACCGGTTGGACAAGATTTTCTGGGCAGATTGTAGGTCTCGAATGGATTATGCTGCACTTGGTGATTTATTGGTATTTGATACAACTTATCGTACAAATGCATATGAGAAGCCATTTGTTAATCTAGAGGCGTGAGTAACCATTTATGAAAAACTATATGATGGTTGTGATGAGACAATGGAGACATACACGTGGGTGTTGGAAATAATGGAGGCCATGGATGGTAAAGACCCATCTCCGTTGTAATAGATGGTGATAGGGCAATGCGTCAGGCAATCAAAAGAGTTATTCCAAACTGCAGACATCCTTTATGTTCTTGGCATCTGGAGAAAAATGCCTCAACAAATGTCCACATACCAGAATTTACAACTGATTTTGCACAGTTGATGTTAACGAAATGTAAAATTGATCAGTTTGACAATGCCTGGGCTGCAATGGTGAAACAATGCAAGTTGGAGAACAATAACTGGGTGTTGGATATTCATCTCGAGCGCGATTCGTGTAGTAGTTGACTTGTGAATTTAACCGAACACATAAACAATAAATTGTCAAACTTCTTAGAATGCATTAAGATAAGGGGATTGGAGATCAAGAACAATAACGAAATTAGTAATAACCTCAACGGCAGTAGCAGATGCTTCAAAATTGACGCCAAGTAGTTTTCCAAGTAAGTTCAAACTCTAAAACAAATTACAACGAACAATAAATAATGAAAAATCTTGAAATATATTTACAGGAATAGCAGCATTCTCCTTTGTATCGAGAGACGAATCTGCTTCATCTAAATGAAGCTTTGTCTTGGTTGGTACTTTCTTATTGGCTTTCCTCTTCTTACCAGCAATGGCTATAAAAGGTGACTGTATGTCCACCCGCTCATCCGAATGTTGTGTGCAAGGACCACCATATGGACCAGTGGATGAACTAGATTCATCAATAAGTTGGAGTTTTGGGATTTTCTTTCTTTGGTTGTTGTTCAATCTTACCTTCATTTTGTTCTTCGCTTGTTTGGTTTGCTCATGAAGACGGGCATCCAATTTCAAGATGAATGGTGTGAGCGGAATTCTATTTTCCTCCATGTTTTCTAATGCTACCACAACATTAGGTTTTGGCAGGAGTATATTGGTTACATGTTCAACTGTAGATACTACCGTAGATTCAGCCACAACATTAGGTTTTGGCATGAGTACAGGGGTGACATGTTCAACTATAGGTACAATTGTAGATTCTACCACAACTCCAAGTGCAACTATGCCAGCTTACATTTATAATGGTCGTGCCCCACTTTTGGTTGTTTTGACATTTGTAGTGGCTCACATTTTTCCATAACCTTCGGAATTGAATAATTAGCCATTCCACTTTTAACAATAACTAGTTCTTCCAAAACACTTTTCATGTCACAAACATTCGTCTCAATTTTTGAAATCCAAATATCATTGATATTTTTCATTCCCTCGCTTTGTACAGATGGTTGCATTTGCTCGTCAACAACAAAATTAACATCAACCTATTTACAGACACATCGTAAACAATTTAGTTTTCCATTTCAACATGAAAAATAACAAACAAAAACCAAACATAAAAGAAAGGATACGCTAAGGATGACCTCCTCATTCTGGTAACCTCTTGAATTTTGGAATAGTTTCAGTGTCGCCTTTATTTCTGCATCACCCCAATCAGCCAAGCAGGGGACCGAGCGAGCACGAGTAACATGACAACCACTAGGAGCAACATGATCAAAGTAAAACGACTGCATCACAAAAATGTATGAATTTAACATGTACCATGTAATGAAAAAGGCATTGAAATCAAGTATTTCTAACAAAACAATTTGTAATTGGTTAGAAGTTTACCATTATAAGAAATAAGCATCCATTTGGTTGTGAGTGACTTTTTGAATTGTACTTGCATAAACCACGAACAAAGAATTGAAGAGTGAACTTTGCCCAATTATAATCCTTCATGCCATCCACATTCTGAACGAGGTGAATGAATGATTGTTTAACAACATCCTTTGTGGTTGGGCATAAAAAGGCACGTAATATGTATAGGGAAAATATCCTCGTAAATTCCTCTCCAGCTCCCTCTGTATTGGTCAAATACTCTCTCAAAGCATTTAGTTTGATAGCTCCTTGGACAACTCCAAGTTCTTCAAATAGCTTGGGAAATGCTTGTGAAGATTTTTTTAGTTCTATGGTTTTGCCTTCGGCAGGAATGCCCAATAACTTGTGAACATCTAGTTCAGTAAAGAGGAGTCGTCGCCCATGAACATTCAACGAACAAGTTTTGGGATCAAATTTTTGAACCAACCATTCGCAGAGGTCATGATCAAGCCTTGTACATTTGAGATTCAAGAGTCCCCTAGCCCACTACTAGTAACTACATCACGTTGTTCCATGCTCAATCTTTTTATTATTTTAACAATTGATCTCAGGCAATTCGCGTTTGGAAATGCCACTGAAAAAGAATATAGTGGGTATTAGAATAATTTAAGAAAGACACTCTCAATAACTTAACAATAGTGTGTGAATCAATTTAAGTGAGAATATGAAAATGCAAACATGTTATTACAATGTGTGAAATATGTCATTCTAAAACAATAAATTGTTGCTCTCTTTGTATTTCACCTTTCTTGGTTTTGTGGGAAGGGGACTTTTCAACTTAGCTTGCTTATCAACAGTCCACCTGTCCATCTCTTTGTACTCCTTGTCCTCCTTCTGTCGGGTTCTTCATTGATGTCCTATGTCGTTCATCTACATTGCCTCAAAACTAAATATAAGTGATGCAAGTAGAACATAAAAGATAAAGATAACATAAAATATGCAAACAATATGTGGTAGGTAGGCAATGTGCAAACTGTGTCGGTAACTTTTACTTGTGGTTCTTCCATGCTTTTGTTTTCATCTTGGCTACAGGTTCAACCAAATGTATAATAAGGGCTAATATTTAAACCCGACATAAAACATGTAATTAAAGTAATACATTGAATAGTGTGAAGAAATAATACTTGTAGAAGAAGAATGCTGGTGTAAATTGTTTGTGTATGCAAGGTTTGTTGCTTCCTTCGCTCATTGTGTATTGTTAAATATTATCTACATAAGCAAAGGTGAAATAATCATATGAAACAAAATCAAGTTAGTAAGTGCAAGAAAAGTATACACACCAAAAGAAAAATTAAAAATGAGGCGAACAAATAAACACACAGTACAGGATATTATTAATAATTTGCAGCAGATCTAAGCTATTGGTTGCTGAACATTGCATCAGTATGCTGGGGGTGTGTGTTCTGTGGAACTATTAGTGGGAAGCAATTTTGCCTTGCTGACTTCGGTGAGCTGATTATGGCGAGAGAGGCATTTTGGGTCAATGCTCATTCGAAGGGGTGTTCTTATTCAGTCCAGGACTTCATCTGCAACTTGCAGCAAATCAGGTCAAATAATGTTTAAAGTACAGGTGGTGTTGCTGCTGCGGCTAGATGCTGCTGCTGTTTTCTGTTTGGGCCAGTTGCTGCTGCTGCTGTTCTTCTCTGTTTTGGGCCATTTTGCTGCTGCTTGTTGATACCAGATATATGTAGCTTAGGGGATTGTTGTGGGTAGCTTAGGGGACTGCTGCGGCTGAGCTGTTTTGAGTCTCGGATGGGTATATGTAGCTTACGGATTAGTTTACCCTGGTGGTGCTTTGGTTTCCATACTGTTTTGTTTTCTTTCTTGTATGTTTGATTGATCTCTCTCCAATCTTGGGTTCAGTGCTGGCATATGATTGAGTTAGCCCTTTAGTGCCAACTTAGTTGGGATTGTTGTGGTTAGCTATGATGCTCGTTGCACTTCTCTCCCTTTATTGATGTTTGCTTTTCGCTTGTATATAGCTTTTTCATCAATAAAGTTTTTTTTTTTTTTGTTGATCAAAAAAAAGAAAAATAAATAAACACAAAAAATCCAAAGAATGCAACAAGAAAACCATACATTGAAGGTCTGTTTACGATCCTAGTGGTGGTTGCTGATGCTGTATAGGTTGCTTCTGTTTCGGAATGATGTGATGAATCAGCTTGATGATGTTATTGGCTGAATTTTTCTTGTTTGTTGTTAGGTAGGTTTTAGTCTTTCTTTTGGTGATATTACATCAATAAATTATATGGATTTTTATTCCTGATTGAATATATAGACTGTTTGAATATATAACCCTTGAATTTTAAATATTTTGAGTTAACTCATTTAATTTCTTACATATTGCAGAGATAGAGAGAAATCATAGAAGCAAGGAGTCATCCATTTCAACCCCCATTACAATAAGCAATTAACCAAATTTCCTAATCACCCCCCTTTACTGAGGTCCTCTGTTGCTCTCATTTTTTAACTCCAAATCATTCTCTTCCAATTCAAGGATTGTACGGATTAATGACTATCATAAATAAAATTTAAAAAACAACTATTCCAGCGACAATGAGGTCTCAATTTCTAGTTTTGTTGCGCTGTAAACTAGTCTCTCCCTTCGTCGCGTTTTTTTTTTATTTTTTGTGGTTTAACTATTTCTTGAGTTGAGAGTTTGTCGTTATATTGTGACAGATTTGACAATATGGGGTAAGACTATAATCAATGACTATCGTAGCAGAAATTAGGCTTATTTTGTTTCCTCTGTTTTCCGGTCTTTTGTGTTGAGTTTTTTTTTCTCTCATTTATCTCTGTTTTCCCCTATTTTTTTTACTGCACAATCTGAAATTCCTTTCATTTATCAATGACAGAAATCTAAAACTCTAACCTATCTATTATTGAGAAAAGAAAGGGATAGTAGAAGATTTTGAAGTTCAAAATTTTCTTATTCGAATGGGTATTGTATATACAATATGAACAAAAACATGAGTATTTCATCATATTTAACTCATCAAAAACAATTAAGTCTCCAAAAAAAACATCAAACCCTAGACTCAAACAAACTTAAACAATATCAACAATAAAAACAAACATACCGTAGGTCTCCACAGCATGAAGGTGTTGGCTAATAGTTGTGGTGGCAGCAGCAGCAGCACTGTCGTGGGGTCAAACAGTGGCTGATACAAAAACAATATGAGACTGGCGGGGTGAGAGAATTTGAGACCAGCAATGTGAGAGACAAGATTGTTATGCCAAAACTCCAAAACATGTGTTTTTGTGGGAGTTTTTGGGTGGCCAAATTAAGCATGTGTTGAGTTTTTTAGAAGTTTTAATTTATTTTTTTGGAAACACTATATTACTGTGTTGAGTTTTAGGAAGTTTTAAATTATTTTTTTGGAAACAAAATATGATTCTTTTAATGGAGGTGGAGTGTCTCCAGTCCACAATCTGGATTGGACCGTAATGTTTGGACCTTTTGGGGGCACCACTGATCCCGTTTCAATAATTAGAATTTCTTTTTTGGGTATATTTTATTCAAATAAAAAATTAGGTTGATCAAATGATCAATCTTTTCAAATTATTGCGTTTGTCATTAAAAAAAGTGATGATTAAATTTTAAAAACAACAATTTTGTACATTTTTTGGTGACAACCACGGATTGCTCTATCTTTTTGTGTTAATGAAATACACAAAATACCCAACAAAATTTAATTGTTTGGATTCGAAATAGAACCTGTGATGGGTCCCACGGGCTCAAACAGTGCCCTCAAATCGAAATTATGGGGGGTCGAGGTAATCCACCTTTTTAAATTTGGTGAGGTCAAATAATTATGCAAATTTATTAATATTTTTTTTATTTTTTATTTTCCACAAACTATTTTTTTTAAATTTTTTTTTTATTGAAATTTCACTTTCAGAAAATATCATTTTTCTCTCAAACTATAACTCAACAATCCAACCACTGTTCTCTTAATAATATTTACTTTATGTCTAAACTATTTGATTTTACATCAATATTACTCCACCATCAATTACGGTCTATAAAAAATAGAAGTTGCTCATGTGGCACCCAAAATATCAATTAGTTCTTTGAATAAAATGAAGTTTGGAAGTCTAATTGATATTTTGTAGGCAATTTGGAGGGCAAAATGAAATTTTAAATTTCATTGCCATGTCAGCAACTTTCGTTGGGTTAGAAACAAAAGCTAACAGCGGGGTAAAATTAATTCAAAATCAAATAAACTTTAAGTGTAAAATTAATATTATTAAAATAACAGAGGTTAATTTTTAGTGATAGTATGAGAGGCAAAATGATATTTCCTCTTTTACCTTTATTAAAATTATTAAATCTTCATATTAAATTATGTTAGCATATTTTCTAATAATAAATATTAATTATTATGATATTAATTAAATCAACAATTTCTTCACAGATTAAGGCATGGTTTACATTTTGTAAAATGGTAAATTACACGTTCACCCTGCTTAACTATGAATACTTTCTCACTTTGGTTTTCAAACTATTATATTCTTTTCACTTTGGTCCAAATTGGAACAAATGTTATACTTTCGTGACGGAAAATGCGGGATGGGTCAAGTTGACCTTCATTTGTACGAAAACCTCTGCTATAGACCACCTCAACATGCAATCCTCTATCGTAGAACACTTCCATTTACCGCTTGCCATGACCTATCTATTTTAAAGTGGGAAAACAAAGTTTTCTAAGTGATCAAAGTAGGAAAGTTAATTTTTAAAATTCTACAGTTACCCTCAGAAGTTAGCAAATCGAACCAAAAATAAGGAAAGACAAATAATATAGGGATTAAGGTAGGTACAATGACAAACAATATATATCTAAGAATAAAAGGAGTGACGGTAAAAAGGTCGTGACCGACTACGAAATAATAGGCAAGGACTAATACTGGTATGTGCTATAGTTATAAATGTGTCAAAGTGATTTCTACCTGACGTCATCATTTGGACATAATGACAACATGACACTAGTAGCGGCAATAATGCTATTATAATGGTCTAAGTCGATGATGATGGTTATGTTTCAGTGGATCAAAGGGCATGATTAATTCAAGTTGGTAACAATAACATTGTTGTCTAATTCACTAATAATGACAAGGAAAGAAAGAGTGAGAGTCGATGAGATAGTCATAGCAATAACATTTCAGATAACATTAACATGGACGATAATGAGAGAGAGAGAGAGAGAGAGAGAGAGAGAGAGAGATCGTAGAGCGAGAAACGTAGTTGGAGTGTCATGCGTTTTTGTTAGTGATAATGTTTGAGATAATGCCAACACAACAATATAAATACATATAAATGGCGACCGATCAACTGATCAATTACTATTCGAATATTGACTAAATTGATATTAATGATTAGGCTTTTACTAATTGATTGGGAACTATGAATAAGTTGGGAATTAATTGGTTTAGTGTGGCTTATGAAAACTAATTGATTATTGAATCAATTATGTTTATTATATCAAGGATCCCTACGATCAATTGTACAATCAATTGTGATATTTGAATCTCCCTTATATTCTAATGGATTGTACAATCAATTGTGATTGTTCAAAACCCTGGCTACTAATCGATTGTATAATCAATTGTGGTCTTTCAATCCAATCGATTTTGCAATCAATTATGATTTTCCATTCACTCCAATATGCTATACCAATTGATTACACAATTAATTGTGTTTGAAATTTTAAAAGTTATGATGTTTTGTTAATGTTGTTATGATTTTCGGGACAAAATTACAATCAACGTGCTATGTCATGATTCATTGATAAAAGTTATGATAGTTTGTTAATGTCATTATGATTGTGGGAAAAAAAGTTATACTCAATGTGTTATGGTTATGATTCATTAGTAAAAGTTATGATTTGTACCATCAAAAGTTATGATTTCTTATGGTGAATCATAATAAAAAATGTTATGATTCAAATGTTACGATAATTTGTTGGAAATAACTACATTTGTTATGAGTCATTGTCATATTGTTATGCTTGATACTGTCTTTGTTATGACACCGTAGTGTATATTATGACATTATTATGATTCATTGCAGTAATTGTTATGATGTTTAAAAAAAGTTATGATTCTTTCATGTAACTTGTTAAATGACTTGTTTAGCAAGTTACTTTTTATGATGTGGCACAATATGAACTACACAATAAGTGTATATCATATGCCCTTTTAGAAGGTGTACATTGTAGACTTTTCCTTAGTTTAGATATGTTGAAATGTGCAAATTGTTCTCAATTCATGTACCTTGAAAGTGACAGAAGTACGTAAGCAGTAATTTTCCTCAAATTTGGAATTAAGGAAGTATGTCAAATTGCAATTAGAGTGAAAATTTGAGAAAGAAATTGCAATTTTATGATTGCAAATCTTTTAGGAAAAATTACACATAAGTGGAAATTAGAGCAAACATTTACAAATTAATGAAAAAATTTATAAATTTAATTATTAATATTTACAAAAAATTTCATTAATTTTTTGATTTTTTTTTGAAAAACTATACTGATGTAGAATTTTCCCAATCTTTTATGTAAAATGTATGATACATACACCAAAAGTGGGGGTTGGTGTGTGTGGCATATAATTGTCCAGATTTGAATAATCAAAGTTTAGTCTATTGACTACCAGAAGTGGTGGTCTCGTGGACAATGCATTACGTTTTCACAGGGGTGAGTCATGTTTGAATTCTGGGTCACATTCTCTTTGTAGAGAATCTGTGCTGTATTTCGATCGAAACTTGACCTCTTCTTTGGCGCGTGATGAGATTATTGGGTGCCTTGGTGGTTGGTCCCTTCCTATGAGTTGGATTTAATTTGGTCAGTAAGTGGTTACCCGAGACCCGGGCCCACAAATGCTATAATGCCCCACATAGTGTCCTTTTTTTTCCATATAAAAAAGAAGTAAAAAAGAAGTCAAGTCTATTGGGGGACAGCATAAACATTTAGGTATGATTTTCTTGCCCTCTTTGCACGACGGATTAAAGTTGAGAATTGATTGAATGATTCTTCCCAACTGCATGCCGTGAACGTAGGTGAAGTAATTTGAGTCAATTGGAGTGAAGCATTACTTTTATAGTAGATTCTATCTCCCGATGCCGTGAACGTAGGTGAAAGTAATTTGAGTGAATTTGAGTCAAGCATTACGTACTTTTCTAATAGATTCTACCATCTGATGCCTTGAACGTAGGTGAAGTAATTTGGATCAATTTGAGTCAAGCAGTACTTTTATAATAGATTTTATCATCTATAATTAAAATTATTTTAAAAGTCTAGTTTCTTTTCTGTTCAGATTTTAAATTAAAAGGTATAATTCGGGCTCTTGAGGTTCACTACATGTCCTGATAATGTGAAATGTTCATTTTGTAAGGGTTTTCATGTATATCATCTACACAAAAAGTTAGGTTGATTAAATAATCATATTTGTTCAATTTATTATTTTTGTCACCAAAGTCTATTTTTAAAAACATAGTTATCATCTTTTTTTTTTTTTTTTATAAAACAAATGAGATAAATTGTACATGTTACGATTATCAAATTAACTTAACTTTTTTGTATGGATGATATACACAAAAGGCTCCATAAAATAAATGATTTGGATCATTAGAAAACGAGATGCATGGGAAGCTTCATGAGTCTAAACAACACACTCTTTTGGATTAGAGAAAAGCCCAATCCTATTTTATATAAGGCTTAGGTTTCCCTCCAGTCCAAAAGGAGCTTTTTAGGCCCGTGAGACGCACTAGGGGTCATGTTTCTTTAATTTGAACCATTAATTTTGTAGGGACGTTCGCATATATTATCCACATAAAAGATTAGATCAATTCAATAATTGTAACTTATTCAATTCATCATATCTGTCTAACAAAAATATTGATGACAAGTGTATTTTTTAAAAAAGAACATTAATTTTTTTTGGTAATCAACGCTATAAATTGAACAGATTACGATTATTGGATAGATTTAATTTTTTGTGCGGATGGTGTACATGAAAGACTACAAAATTAATGGTTCAGTTTATCTAAAGGCAGTCAGATCTTCTGTGTAAATTTGTTGTCTTATAAATTAAAGAAGGGGAATTGTAGGCTAATTATAATAAAGGAAATTTTATAATACACATCTCATTTTGGGGTGTCTACCATATGTTCCAATTATGATATTTGTAATATTTTGTTATGATTTATTATAGTGTTAGTTATGACTAAATTATGATTCTGTTATGACTCATTGTGGTTAAGGCTGTAAATGAGCCGAGTCGAGCCAAGTTTTAATATATTTGAGAATTGTTTTATTAAGATTTTAGCGATCTTGAGCTGAGTTGGCTTAGGCTTGACTCAAGCTCTAGCTTGTTCTAAACCTTCAATGAGCCAAAAAATTATAAATTCATACTTACGCATGAGACTAAATTATAATTGAAACTTTAATTATACAATTATATATACAATATATAGAAACATAATATATATTTTTTAAAAAAGTCAATATCTTACCAAAATATATAATTTACTACCACTATTATATAAATTTTTATATATAGTTAGCTATTATTTCAATAATTTAAATATATAAATACCATAAATAACCATATTTATCCTATTTTTATACATATTTTACATTATATTATATAATAAATAATATAATAATTTCCCTATATTTATTCTTATTATTTAAATAAATATTAAATGAACTTACTAATGAGCCGAGCTTTCGTATGTTTAAACTTGTTTATTAAGATTTTAACTAATGAACTCAAACTTGAATTGAATAAAAATTTAATGAACCGAGTTCGAACAAACCCTTACCAAGTCGAGCTCCAACCTATTCACAAATGACTCCGTTTATTTGCAGCCGTAATTGTAGTGTTAGTTATGACTTATAATGATGGTAGTTATAACTTATCATGATTATTAGTTTGGTTATAATTCGAAAAATTGTTAGTTATATCTTGTGGTGTTCAGTTACAAGTCATTTCTTTTAGTTATGGCATATAAAAAAAATTTAGTTATAATATTTGTGATAACCAATACCACAAATGTAATAACTTGCATAAAAATATTTATCGGCATCTATAGTCAAGTCCTGATATTATACAATGAGGTTGTCTGGTGCAGATTAAAGTAGGTGTTTGAGATTTACTTGTTTGGTAGTTTGTTTGTTTTAAGAGGGAAAAAGGTCAGAGACCGGGATGCATTGCTTCAAGAGAAAGAAGACATCTCAGGCCGGACTTCTTCGATCCAAACAGACAAACCAGAGGAATGAGAAGCCTGTCAAGCCAAAACATGTGCAGCTCTATTGCGCAATTGTGGGACATGAGAGATACAAAAGCCACTAAAACCACTACACTTCACATGCAATCTGCAATGATATGTAGGGGCGACTCTACATAACATTGGGTGTTTAAATTTTACCTGAATTTTTATTTATATATATATATATATATATGTAATTTAGCTTAAAATTTTATGTTAAACATCTCAAACTATTTTTTTGTATACCTAATCCAGTTGAACACCCACTTTCTTGAACACCTAAGACAACCCATAACCCTTTAACCAATATATATGTTTTGTGAAGTGAACACACAATATGTTTTGGAGCTTTACTTCCTTAGCCTGTACAAAGCACCACTTTGACAAAATTGTGTGATTTTGCAATTCCCAACAAGTATATCACTTGAATATTATTGTTGATTAACAGTTTTATAACTTATCACAATTTGAATTAAAAGAATTTTCTTTATTTTCTTTTATCATGCTAGTAGTAATAAAAACAAAATATATTTATGTAAATTTTTGTATCTACATTTTATTTTTTTTTGAAACAATGATATTAATATATTATAAATTTTTTTTTTATTCGTGTGTGATTTGAAAAGTCCAAAAAAAATAAAATTTTAAATGTCTATCCTGAAAAAAATTCTTGGAATACCACTGTGAACACCCTGCCACTGATAATATGCCCAAATGTGGCCAACGAATGTACACCATAACGAATCCAAATAACAATCCATATCTGGAACCATCCATCTGACCGACTCCGACCTTGGGTGAAGTTCTCCAATACCACTTGGTTGCGAGCATACCACAAGCCCCAAGAATAGGCCCAGCCCCGTTTCATCCACTGCCACTCAATGTGATCAGCGAACTTAAAGTTTGGTATTTTTTTGTTGTCTTGTTTTTTTATGATAAATTATAAATACATCTTTTCAGATTTTCTCAAAATATGTATTGTCTTTTGTAATTTTCAAAATTACAAATATTTCTCATTAGAATTTGTCATTTAATATAATTAATATAAAAAGAGGAATTTCTAACTACCCTCCTATATAATAATAAAATTACTAAAAATATTAATTGAAATTATTTCTGATATCATTAAAAACTATTTATGACTTAATAATTTATTAACAAAAGAAGTCATCTATTATGTAATTAAAAATTTAAAGACATAAAACATAAACATAATTTTAAAAATTATCACACACAATTAATATTTTAAACAAATCTCAATAAACATATTTATAATTTGCTCTAAATATTAAAATGCACCAACACATTTGGTAATCTGTAGCAGATAATTCGACTTTGCATATGTGATTTATGGTCCACGGGGAAAAGAACACGATGACAAAAGGAGCCCCCCTCCCAGTCAAGTCAAGTCTACCTATAATAATAAAAATAAGGGGAATTCCTTGGTAGCACCCCAAGTCAAGTCAAGTCTACCTGTTGGTAATTTTGAGCAGATAATTCGACTTTGCATCTGTGATTTATGGTCCACCGGGAAAAGAACAAGATGACAAAAGCAGACCCAGCTCAAGTCAAGTCAAATCTATGTATAATAATAAAAATAAGGGGAATTCCTTGGTACCCTCCACTCAAGTCAAGTCTACCTATAATAATAAAAACAAGGGGAATTCTTTGGTATCAAAATTTTATAAGATAAAATATATGTAATATTTTTATATTGGTTGAGATCCGTCAACATTTTTTTCAGAGAAATTTCAATTTAGAAAAATTTTGATTCATTTCTTTGTGTTTTGAAATTTCTCTAGTTTGAAATATTTCTGATTTGCTCAATTTCACTGATTTTCTCACAAATTTCTCTATTTTGCTTAATTTTATTAATTTTTTCCGTATTTTGAAATTTTCTCTGGGTTGAAATTTTTCTAGTTTACTCACAAATTTCTCTGTATTTTGATTGATTTTCTCTTATTTGCTCACAATTTTCTCTGTGTCTTGACTAAACCCAAAAAAAAACGAACATATTTCTACACAACACATGCAAACAAGCATGTATATATGTTGATGTTTTCCTCATCAAATTACCTAAATAACTGAAGCTTCTTGGTGTCTCTCTCTCCCTTTGACATGGTGATGATATATGTTCTGTACTACACATTACTACTTAGTTTTTATTAAGAAGTACATCTTCCCAAGGTTTGGTCAATTGCTAAAATTTTCGCATTCACACAAATCATATATAGATAAATGTAAAGCAGCCATTATAGATTTGAGAAAAATAACAAAAGTAATTAGCTCAAGAAATCAAAATACTAACATACCAGTGTTTGGCGTCACCCAAGCACACATTTTCTTGGACGGAGAAGTATCAGCTCAAGTTGCCGATCCACTCTTTGTATCGGTAACAACCTTTTAAACTTTTTCCAACTTCGGACCACATTGCTTCCGTCAAATAGGTGTTGGACAATGGAGGTGTAGGTGGTGGCGTTGCGGCAGTCATGGTGGCGAAGGAGGCGTCAATGTGGGAGGTAGAGGAGGACGCTACAACGGGGGAGAGGAAGAGAGAGATAGAGAGAGGAGAGAGGAGAGAGAATGGGTATTATATATGAATGTGGGTGATGGACCTTAGGTTACTGAAGAATCTAGAAAACCCCTACATATTGATTTGTAATTATGTATCAATTTTAATGAGTAAATAGCAATCTCAATCAAACAATCAAAGACAAATTAACACAACGATTTAATGTGGAAAAACCACAATTGGAGCGCCTCTAATTGTGATAAAAATCACGGGCAAAAGTCACAAAACAATTCACTAAGAAGACATAAAGAAATTATACAAGTGTACTCTCAATTACCTAGTGAATCCATACCCGAATCGAACCAACTCCTATGTGCATTTTCCAGCCCTGTCTTCACCTCGGAATTGTCTTGCCCAACGTTGAATCCACAACGCCGATGTTGAACCCACGACGATGAGCTAATCTAAAATCCACGAAAGCTTCAAGTCCAAATTTCACGAAATCTACTGAAGAACAACTCTCTATTTTTTAATAAACCAAACTAGACCCTTTGATATAATCTACTCAATTCATGATTAAACTCTCACAGATATCAAAGGAAACAAGCAAAGAAGTCCTAGATGAAAACCCTAATACCCAAGAAGAAGATCTGGAAGTCGTACCCTAAAATTGGACTGAAACACGTATTTATAGAAAACAGATCCGCAATCTCTGCTCGAACGCAAGAATGGCCGCTCGAGCAGATCTACGCTTGAGCTCAGGAATGGCCGCTCGAGCGGAAAAAAATAACTCCCAATACTTTTGTAGGCGAGTGAAACTTCTGAAAGGTCGCAATCTCCGCTCGATTCCCGACATAGTCAGTGAAGTGGCAAACATGATAGAATTAACATCACAAACTTCTTAGCAAGGCACAATTCGGGTGGATTCGCATCTAGAACTCATAGCTTCATTAAAATAAAAGATCGAATATAATTACAATTAAAAGGAGTTTTGTCAAACGGGATTGCCAAGAATAAAAACCTAACAGTTACAAAAAAAAAATATTGTGGATCTCTCTTATTACTAAAAGTTGAAGAAGGATGTTAGATTAAATAATAATAATAATAAGGAAATTACCAAAAAGAGGTAAGTTAATATGAAAAATAAAATTATTATTACATATGAGAAAATTTACAAATGAAAAAATTGGGATTGAGTTTTGCACGGCTATGCCGTAATGTTGCGGTTTACCGACATCCAATGAGTTCATGCCACATCACTTAAATTTAGAGAAAACAATGAGACATTTTGGGAAAATGTTATGAACTCCAAATAATCTATCAAATTTTTTATCAAATCTCTCACGGGTGTGAGACCCACACAAACCTACATGTGTGTGAATCCCAGATATGGTAAAATATTTGGTAGATTATTTAGGGTCCCTAACATTACTTGACATTTTATTAAGAGATTCACCTCCCTTTCTCTCTGTTCAATCTCTTTCTCTAGAAGCCCAAATGATCCACCGACCATTACCACCTGCTAGTCACCATTCTCCTCTGCTCAACACATCACCATATTATTTTCGTTTCAAATAATAAAAAATAATTTTGCACAATATTAAAAGAGACTTTAATTTGGGCGTCCATCCTTTGTCTTTTATTTCTGTGATTGCTTTATCAATACAAGTTTAAACAGACTAGTTTAATTTTTTCTTATTTTTGCATTCAATCTTTATCTAAAATATATTTATTTATATATGTTTGCATGTATAGGTGCATATGTAATTATAATTTTTGCAGTTTCTGAACCATACTCCATGTAAACTGAATCAGGACTTCACTTTGGATTTGTGGAGAGAGAAAAGGGGTTTTTAGAGAGAGGAAGAGGGTCAGTTTTAGGAAGAAGGGGTTGATGGGTAATTTTGGTTCATAGAGAGAAAATGGAATAGAAATCAAAGAATCCTAAACAATATTTGTCCATTGTATATGCAAATTTATTATTTATCTTTCTATGCAAATTTTTCTTAAAATTCATAATTTTAACACCATTACAATGTCTATCACATGATAAAACGAATCCTAAATAAGACTACTAAAGTCAAGTCCTCATATTAGACTAGTGTATTTTATTAAGACTCCTTCCCCTTTTTTTCATGAAAAAAAGAAAAGAAAAATTTGCTGAGAGAGAAAACAAAAGAAACGAAAAAGTGAAAAAATATATATTTCATTTATTATTTTTTTCTATTATTATTTATTATTCTTTGCAAAATCATTCTTAAAATTCATAATTTTAACACCACAATAGTGCTTATCACATGATAAAACAAATCGTAAATATGACAACTAAAGTCAAGTTTTCATATTGGACAAGTGTATTTTATTAAAATTCATTCACTTCTTCCAAATATATATATATATAATATATATAAAAGAAAGAAAAAAAAAATCCTTCCCTTTTATGCATGGTAAAGGAAACATTTGTCATAAACAATTATATGCTTAAGTGAAAGAAAAAAAAAATCATTTACTTTTTATTTAGTTATTTTTCTCTATAAATTATGCTTAAAATTCATAATTTTAATAATAACACAGTGCCTATCACACAAAAAAACAAATAGAAACTAAGACAACTTAAGCAATGTCCCTATTTCGGAAAGTAGATAAAAAGCTAACTTTTTTGGCTTTTTGGTTTTTTTTTTCCTAAAAAATGTACAAAAAAATAAAGAGATGCTATGATCCAAGAAAGCCAAAAAGCCAAAAAGTTGTCTTTTAACCTAGTTTGCAATTGGAAAAATGTATTTCATTAAGGTTCCTTTCCCTTTTCCCACAAAATAAATAAATAAATAAAATAAGAGGAAATATTTGCAAGAGAGAAAAAAAAATTTAAAAAAAGATATATTTCATTTGCTAAATTTTTTCTTCTATTGTGTGTTCTTCTTTGGAAAATCCCTCTTAAAATTCATAATTTTAACACCACCATAATGCCTTTAACATGAGAAAATGAATTGTAAATAGGATAATTGAAGTCAAGTTTTTGTATTAGACAAGTGTACATTTCATTGGAAAAGAGAGATTTGCTAGAGGAAGGAAAAGAAAAGAAAAAGTGAAAAAAAAAAGGATTTATTTTTTCATTTACTTATTTTTCTTTTATTATTTTATTATTTATTCTTCCTTGCAAAATGTTTCTTAAAATTCATAATTTTAACACTATCATAGTGCCTCTTCACATGAGAAAATGAATTATAAGTAAGACAACTAAAGTCAAGTCTTCATATTAGATAAATTCGTTACCTTATGCATGGTAAAGGAAACATTTGTGATAAACAATTAAATATGGTTAAAGATCCATTTCCATTATTTTTCATACATTAATTATATGTATGTGTTGGGATTTGCAAATCGTTCTCAATTGATGGGAAAATTATTGGATCCTCCACGTATTCATACTTTTCATTAATTATCATACACTACGTCTCTCATGTTTCACAAACACTCAACACAAAATCATGGACCTCAAAGTCCATTCCAACTAGTGACAAAAGTCCTTAAGCATTAGTGGCCCTAAAACTTGGAATTAAAACAAACAGAACTTGAACAAGAACCACGAGAAGTTCCTATTAGAACATATTGAAGATACAATTTTTTGATTTGTAGTGGCATAATTTTTAATTTGATTTTATTTCAATTACCAAAATTATGGATGTGTGATAAGATTTTAAAAGATAAAATTAGAAAAAAAATATATTCATAAAATGATAGGAGAAGCACCTACTAAAAATAAATTGAGAGAATAGGATAAAATAATTTGGTCATATATAACAAAGACCAACTGATATAATGGTAAGAAAGAGTGATACAATGACTGTTAGGACCCTTTGTCGCCAAATTCCATGGAAAAAACCAAGGTTGTAATAAGATTGTAATTTTCCTATTTTCCAGTTTTTGGCTTCCCGCTCGAGCGGGGAAAGTGACGCTCGAGTGGGGTTTGCACTCTCACAGCATCTCTGTTACGCCTGCAAAAATACTGGATGATGTGATTTTACGCTCGAGCGTGGGATCTTCCGCTCGAGCGTAAACCCTGTATGAAACACGCAATATGAAGTCTCCGCTCGAGCGGGAGTTCCCACGCTCGAGCGGACCACGCGATCTCAGTTACTATATATTCGTGTGTTGGTTCAATTCTAGGGTTACTTTTCCTAGATCTTGTTTAAGGATCTTAGGGTTTTGTTTGAGGTTTTCTTCTGAGGTTTTTGTTGAGTTTTCCTTGATATATTTGAGAGGGTTTGTAACCTATGATTTAAGATACATACATCAAGAAGTTTGGTTCTTCATAATTAAGAGTGTTCTTCTTCAGTGGATTCCGAAGATTCAAACGTGGAGTTTCAAAGGAGTTTGATTCTGTACGTAGTCGTTGACTCGACAAGTGAAGTTGTGGATTCAACCTCAGATTAATCAGTTCCGTGACGAAGGCTTGGTGAAAGAGTTACATAAGGTTTGAAGACAAATTGGAGAAGTTGGGTAATTTGTTTGTTATCTTTGTAATCTTTCTTTCTTCAGTAGTGGATTGATTAGTGGCGTTTCGCCCTTGGTTTTTTTTTTTTATTACAATTAAAGGTTCTTCAATTGTGGTTTTTCCACGTAAAAATCGTTTGTGTCGATTTATTATTTATTTCGAAAACAACAATCTAAATTACTTTTGTAAGTGTTTGATGATTTAGATTGTGTGTTTTGAATGATTGGGAATTAAAATATTTTAATCTTGATATAATCACAAATCACTTAGGATTCTCAATTGGTATCAGAGCAGGTCACTATTTGTTTTTTATTAAAACTATAGAAGTGTGATTTTGTGTGATTGGTGATATGGATTCAATTCGTGAAGGTAACTCGAACCATAGACCTCCGTTACTCGATGGTACAAACTATTCTTATTGGAAAGCTCGTATGAGAGTGTTTTTAAAATCCATTGATGAGAAAGTTTGGCACTGTGTGCTCTATGGGTGGAGTGAACCTACTGTCACCATTGATGGTATTGAGATTCCCAAACCTCTTGATAAATAGGACACAACCGATTATCAAAACTCGAGTTGGAACAGCAAGGCTCTCAATTCTCTTTTTTGCTCCATCACACCTGAACAGTTTCGTCGTATATGCACGTGTGAGGTAGCAAAAGAGGCTTGGGACATTCTTGAAACAATTCACGAAGGTACTACTTCTGTCAAAAGGTCAGAACTTCAACGTCTCACCTCTGCCTTTGAAACCCTTTTTATGCGAGATGATGAGACGTTTGATGATTTCTATGGAAAACTTAGTGACATCGTGAATTCTTAGTTCACACTCGGTGAAAAAATCCCTGAAACGAAAGTTGTTGGAAAAATTTTGAGGTCCTTACCCGAGAGGTTCCAATCAAAAGTGACAGCCATTGAGGAGGCTCAGAATGTTGATACCCTCAAGCTTGATCAATTGGTTGGAAACTTGCAGACTTATGAAGCCCACCAGATTTGTAAGAAAAAACAAAAAGATAGTGTGGCTTTCACTAGTGCTCATGAGACTGCAAAAACTCCGGAGACTGAGTTTGATTTAGAGTCTAAGATGATGGCTATGTTTACCAAACAATTTAAAAAAAATTTGAAGAAAAAGAAGCCTAATTTCAGAGACCCTATTTCAAAAAGACAAGAGTAATGAAAAAACCCAAAACTTTTCCACCAAAACTTGCTCCAAAAACTAAAAAGAAGATTGTAAAGGACAAGGGTCAAGTGCTATGAATGTCAAGGGTTTGCCATATTACCCTCGAATGTCCTTCGAAAAAGAATCGAAAGAAAGTCTACACAGTAACTTGGATGATAAAAGCGGGTCGAAGCAAGAACCCGAAAACCTGAATCCGGTGAAAGGATAGTGCTTCATGCATTTTGGTCCACTTTTACTCAACCTCTTCTAAGGCCAGCGAATTAGCTTGTGGTCAGAACCCGCATCATGCTCCCACCTTTGATAGGAGTAACTACTGTATTGGAAGATTAGAATGAGGCATTTCTGAGACGGTTTCGATCCAGAAGGCTGGCAAGCCATTGAAAGGATGTTGAAATGTTGACAATCCAAGCAATCAGAGAGTTCTGACTACTATTCGTGGAGCTATTCTGATGAAGAAACAGCAACGTTACTCACTGCACAAAGGCTAAAGATGCATGGAAAAATTCTGACCAATCTCATGAAAGAGGAGATTCATCTTCGTCCCATCTATCACCTTTCCTGCCTAGTTGCTAGACTGGATGAGGTCAAGGAGAATGAGGAACAAAAAGAAGATGATGAAACATCAGAAGACAATGATGAGATTAATGGTGAAAAACTATAAAAAGCTTACGAAAAGCTTACGAAAATCTTTAATTTGTCCAAAATCAATGACAAACTCTCTCTCAAGCTCAAAGCAGTGAAAGCGAAATGTCAAGCTAAAGGAGAACTTGTAACTGCCAAAGAATGTCATCAAGATCTCAAGTGACAGGCAAGACCTATATGGAAAACTTTATCCTGTGAAATTGAAAGGAATGAACTTTTGAAAGTGTATTCCACATATAAGAGAAGCTTGAAAGCCTTGAGATGTCACAAGCTACATTGGAAAAAGATAGTCTGTCAGAAAGATGAAGAACTTCGAATTGCTAGAGCCACAATTCCATATGGAACAAAGGTTCCAAATCATTAGAAGACATCCTCGGTCTCAACAAATGGTTGTGACAAAATGACTAGGCTATGGTGTGACAGCTCACAAGGGACATGCATCTACATCACATGACCTGAAGACTCAAGCAAAGGACAGTTGAAGTAGATCAGGGTGATCCCTCTCTTCATTACCTAAAGGGGGTAAGATCAACAAAAGGATGGTAAAACCTTTTTATTTTTTATTTTTTAAACTTTCTTTCTTTGGGCACCACTGGTGGCATGCACGCTCAAGAGTATGGAGACCAAACCAGAGAAGAATGAAATAAAAAAGATGCCTGGTTGGTGCCTCTGAGGTAGCCTTTTCCTAATGGCCGATTTCAATGAACTGAGGGAGAACCATGGAAGTGTAAAAAAGATGGTAGATGGTTAAGAGACTCAACATCACCCATATTATACTATATAGGTCAAATTTCTTTGAAAAAGTACAAGAAACACTGTTAGTGTCCATAGAAACTTTGATCACTGTGCGGAAACCCCTGCAACGTTTATCTCAAGGATGTATAACATAATGAGATCATGAAGTAAATGACATGGGCATTCAGAATGAGCTATGAACAAAGAAGAATGAGATCTTATAAGCAACATGAGCAGTGTTCATATAAATTTTTGATGCAAAGATATCAGGAATCAATGATAATGAGATTATCACATCCAAGTAACAATAAGCCAACCCACTCACACCCACTTAAAAAACAGGAAACACCCTAATTACTGAGCCCACTACACCCAAGGTCATTCTAAGAAACTCAAACCGAAAAGAAAGGGGTTTGTAAAAATATCAGCTTTTTGATGCTCAGTGGGTACATGTTCAAGAAACTACAAGGCCTTCTTCCCTAAACTCTCGAATAAAAATGATGACAGATGTCAATTGTTTGGTGCGAGAGTTTGGACAGATTTTTTCAAATGGATGTAAAAAGTGCCTTTTCTGAATGCAGCCATATCCCCAAAGGGTAAGATCAACAAAAAAGGAGGAAAAACCTGTTTTATTTGTCATCACTGTGGTAGGTATGGCCACATTCGTCCTTATGCTTTGAATTGTTCGTAAGGTGTCTCAAAAGGGTAGAAATTCGAATACTTTTTGGGTAAGGAGACAACCTTACATGTCTAGGCGGAATACCAAATTCATGAGGGTGTTCACAACGCCGACATTTACCAAGACACTAGACCTGATTGTTAAGACTAAAAAGATTTGGGTGAGAAAGATGATTTTGACTTGTTTAGTTGTTCACACTGCTCCAAAAAGCACGTGACTCACACATGTGGTATCTTGATAGTGGGTGCTCTCGTCACATATCTGGTAATAAATCCTACTTCACCTCCTTTGAAAAATATGAAGGAGGAATTGTTACCTTTGGAGATGACGGCACTTCTAGAGTCATTGGTAAGGGCTCTATAAGTGTTGCTAGTCTTCCCAAGCTAGAAAATGCTTTACTTGTTGATGGTCTTAAAGCAAATCTTTTGAGCATTAGTCAAATGTGTGATTCCCACCATGAAGTATTGTTTTCAAAAAATAAATGTGAAATTTTGGATAAAAAGGGAAATACTGTCTTGCATGGGGTTCACACATTTGATAACTGCTATGGGATTGTTACTATTAATGATCTCACTTGTCACTCGGCCATCATAAGTAACATTGATTTGTGGCATCAAAGATTAGGTCACATGAATTTCAAAGACCTAACTAAGATAGCCAACAAAGAGCTTGTGAGAGGAGTACCTAAACTGGGTAAGAATCTGAACCATGTGTGTGGACCATGTCAACTTGGAAAGCAAACCCGTGCCCCTCATAAAAAGGTGAACAACTTTACAACCAAACGTCCTCTTGAATTGGTTCACATGGATTTAATGGGTCCTACTCGCACTGAAAGCATTGGAGGTAAAAGATATATTTTTTTAACTGTTGATGATTTTACTCGATTTTCGTGGGTAAGTTTTTTAAGGGAAAAATCTGATATGTTTGATGCTTTCCAGGCCTTAGTCCTTAAAATCCAAAATGAACAGGGTGTTTTCATTGGGCGTATCATAAGAATCCGAACTGATCATGGTCGTGAATTTGAAAACAGTTCGTTTTCAGATTTTTGTGATATGCATGGAATTAAGCATGAATTTTCTGCATCTATTACACCACAACAAAATGGAGTGGTTGAGAGGAAGAACAGAGTTGTCCAAGAGATGGCTAGGGTCATGCTCCTTAGTAAGAAACTTCCTCCAAAGTTTTGGGCTGAAACCCTAAATACTGCTGTTTATGTCATAAATCGCGTGTATTTAAGGCCTGGCACTTTACAAACTCCATATGAATTGTGGAAGGGATTGAAACCTAATGTAAAATACTTCAAAACTTTTGGGTAAGTGTTACATTTTCAAAGATAGAGAGCCTTTGGGCAAATTTGACTCCCGAAGTGATGAAGGTATTTTTCTAGGGTATTCAACCACCAGTAGGGCTTTTCGAGTCTATAACCTGCGAACTTCTTCTTTAATGGAATCAATCAATGTGGTTATAGATGACACAGGTCCCCCTACTCGAGCAACAAATGAGGATGATAATGGTAAGTCTCCAATCCTGGATACTGAACCACAAAGTCAAAGAGAAGCTGAGGTCCAAGCACAAGAAGTTGTGACACCATCCTCACAGGTAAGTTCAAGTCCAAAGAGTGCACAAAGAGACATCACTCCTGATGCTTCTGTCACTGCAAGTCCTGAGTTCAAACCATTAGCAAGGGTGAAACTGAATCATCCAGCTCAACAGGTGATTGGAAGTGTATCGGATCGAATGAAAACCCGAAGACAGATTCGGGATGAGGTATCACATATGTGTTATGTTTCATTAATTGAACCTAAGAATTTTAAAGAGGCCTTGCTAGATGATAGTTGGGTCAAGAATTAGGTCAATTTGAATGTAACAATGTTTGGACTCTAGTTCCCAGACCTAAAGACATGAATGTGATAGGTAGCAAGTGGATCTTTAAAAATAAATCTGATGAGAATGGTACTGTGGTTAGGAATAAAGCCAGGTTGGTTGCTCAAGACTACACACAAGTAGAGGGTGTTGACTATGATGAGACGTTTGCCCCAGTTGCACGTCTCGAATCTATTCGTATTTTACTTGGTGTTGCATGTTTTCTTGGTTTCAAACTGTTTCATATTTGTTGCATTGTGTTTTTAGGGCTTACTCTGAATGGACTATATTGCTTCACCGCCTCTGTGCTTGACTCTTGTTGCTATATCAAACTGTGCTACTAATGTTTTGTGTTTTCTTTTTTGGTTTATTTATGTTTTGGGTTGGGGGTTGTGTGTTTTGGTTTTGTTTCTTTGTCTTGCTTTAGTCATGTCTACTTTCAAGAGACGGAAGTCTACTGACCCTCGCCCTACATTTAACACTGACCGATTTCCCTCGGCTGAGAAAGCCAAGTTGTTTCGCGAGTCTTATCCAGCCCGAACCATTCATCTTGAACGTAATGTTCAACCCAACACATTTGAGTCTATCCCCATCCGTTCATTTTTTGATCCCTTGGGTGGGGCTAATGTTCTTGTCTTTTCTGGTTCTCAAAACCTAACTTGGGTGTGAGAATTTTATTGTAACATGGAAAGTCTTGATTTTATTGGTCCATCCTTCAAGACTTGGGTCAGGTCAAAGTCAATTACTGTTACCACTGATCTTATTCGAGAGCTGCTAGGGATTAGTGAAAGATTCCCCATCTTCTATCCTTTTCCAGTGCGCCCAACTTGTGACTTCAATGAGGTTGCCCATGCCTTATGTGGTTTCCTTCGTCCTTGGCCCTTCGGTTCCTTGATTAAACAAAATGAGCTTCTCCCTCAGTTTATGTTGCTTAACCTTATTGTGTGTGCAAATGTTATCGTCACCACCCATAGTTCCGAAATCAACCAGGACCAAGGGTTTGTCCTCCAGTGTCTCACTCAAAATCGCTCCATTGATCTTGCCACATTGATCATCCAGAAAATGGTTGCAGCATATGAGCGCAATAACCTTGGTTTACCCTACGGGTGCCTTATAAACAGGCTTCTCGCCAAGCTTGAGGTCCCTTCTTTTGATGAGGATGAGTTTGCTTTCCCTACCCGGCCGTTTACCAAAAAGACTGTCTCTCAAAGTCAGTCTCACATTCGGGGGGTGTCTACTAGGGCAGGTCAGTCTGGTGCAGGTACAGGTAATGCTGTTGCTATGGTAGAAGAGGCTGAGTACGATGCCGCTGTTGCTGGTGGTGATATTGGTGAGGGGGAGCAGCCACCTCTAGTTCGCACTATTCGTGGCCAACTTCAGTCTTTTGAGCAGTTTGTTACTTCACGGTTTGACCGACTCGAGGGGCGGATGGATATTTTTTAGGCCCGGCTCACTGATCTCGAGACTACTACTGATGCTCGGTTCATTTCCTTGGAGGCTTCTACACGGTGCATTGAGGAGTCTGTGGCCCAGTCCTTTTCTCAGTTGGCTCAGATCCTGACTCTGCTTCAGATGCAGTCACAACCACCTGCTCCATGATCTTTGATGTCCAGTCCTGATGTCCAGTTCTGTTTCTCTTGTTTTTTGATCCCTCCCGGACAAAAAGGGGGAGTGGTTTGGTTTGGTGAAGTTTGGTACAGTTTACAGTTTTTGGATACAGTTTATATACTTGTTTACATACTTGGTTATTGACTTGATACAGTTGGATAGATGGGTATATAGTATGTTTTTTATGGATGGATAACATGTTTATGTTTCTCAGTTATTTTATATTTTGTTATTTAATATAGTTCCACAGATTTTGGTTGGCGTGTGTGGTTTTTTTTTCTTTCAGGTGGTTTGTTCAAAGACTTTGATTACAGAAGTGCATTTTTTTTTTTGGATTAGTTTTTGTTTGTTTCTTATTTGGTGATTTTGTTAGGAAAATTGTTTTAGAATGGTTTTGTCCGGGATTTGATAAAGGGGGAGATTGTTAGGACCTTTTGTTGCCAAATTCCATGGAAAAAACCAAGGTTGTAATAAGATTGTAATTTTCCTATTTTCCAGTTTTTGGCTTCTCGCTCGAGCGGGGAAAGTGACGCTTAAGCGGCGTTTGCACTCTCACGGCATCTCTGTTACGCCTGCAAAAATACTGGATGATGTGATTTTACGCTCAAGCGTGGGATCTTCCGCTCGAACGTAAACCCTGTATGAAACACGCAATATGAAGTCTTCGCTCGAGCGGGAGTTCCCACGCTCGAGCGGACCGCGCAATCTCAATTACTATATATTCGTGTGTTGGTTCAATTCTAGGGTTACTTTTCCTAGATCTTATTTAAGGATCTTAGGGTTTTGTTTGAGGTTTTCTTCTGAGGTTTTTGTTGAGTTTTCCTTGATATATTTGAGAGGGTTTGTAACTTATGATTTAAGATACATACACCAAGGAGTTTGGTTCTTCATAATTAAGAGTGTTCTTTTTCGGTGGATTATGAAGATTCAAACGTGGAGTTTCAAAGGAGTTTGATTTTGTATGTAGTCGTTGACTCGACAAGTGAAGTTGTGGATTCAACTTCAGATTAATCAGTTCCGTGACGAAGGCTTGGTGAAAGAGTTACAGAAGGTTTGAAGACAAATTGGAGAAGTTGGGTAATTTGTTTGTTATCTTTGTAATCTTTCTTTCTTCAGTAGTGGATTGATTAGTGGTGTTTCGCCCGTGGTTTTTTAATTACAATTGAAGGTTCTTCAATTGTGGTTTTTCCACGTAAAAATCATTTGTGTCGATTTATTGTTTATTTCGAAAACAACAATCTAAATTACTTTCGTAAGTGCTTGATGATTTAGATTGTGTGTTTTGAATGATTGGGAATTAAAATATTTTAATCTTGATCTAATCACGAATCACTTAGGATTCTCAATCACTATAAATGGAGATGTTAGAGAAGGGAAAAATCTAAGTGGACATGAGATGTGATAGTAAAAAAATATATATTTATTTAATTTAACCGAATCAAATAAAATGACAAAAAAGATTTATATAGTTGATCCTACTTAATTAAGACTCAACACTTAATTTTTGGTTTAATTTATAATATGGTGAATGAACCTTAGATAAATGCCATAGCACAAGCAAGTTTTCACTAACTTAATTTATTGTCTCACATGGCGATCGTTATAAACAACTGTCTCATGTTTACATCAACACATTTTAACATCATAGATCCATTTATTTTCCTAAATGGTTTGACATTCAACTAAAAAATTTATATTTTATTTATTTATTTATTTTTTGTTTTAAGTGATATATCTTTGAAAAATTATGTTAAAATTCTTTTGAGTTCCGTCTAGTGCACAAGGATTTGAAAAGTAAAAACATTTTGAAAAAATTCAAAAATATTCACCAAAGACCCAAAAAAAAGATCTAATTTTTTTTTTTTTTTTTTGTCTTTAGTGAAATTTTTTTCAATTATTTTATTTTATTTTTGGTCCGTCTAGATGAAAAAAACTTAAAAGTGTAATTTTTTTTTTTTTTTACATAAAAAAGTCAATTTCAAACAATAAATTATAAAAAAAATCTTTGTGATTTTATACCTTTGTTTATGGTAAACTTTCAATTAATTAAACTTATCATTTAGTACAATGTATTATAAATAAATTATGGATGTAATAATTGATAAATCACATATTTAATTAAGTTCAAGTCTTTTTATATTCATTATAGTTAAATTTGGGACCTACACGAATTACTCCATAGTGGCATGCTCATGTTTACTCATTTAGCCCCATTTGGGGGACTTTAGTTTTTTAATTAGGAAGTAAAAAAATTACTTCAAGTTCACACATTATTTTTTCCAGGCCCGTCTAGTGAAAAAAGCATTTAAAAAGTGAAAATATCCAACTGTTTTTTTTTTTTTTGGTCTTCAGTGGAATTTTTTCTAATTTTTATTTTATTAAATTTTATGATCCATCTAGTTAAAAAAAAAAAAAAAAAAAGCCTAAAAGTGTAATGTTTTTTTTTACTAAAGACCAAAAAAAATTGACAAAAAAATTACTAAAAAAAGTCAATTCCAAACAATAAATTATAAAAAAAGTCTTTGTGATTTAATACCTTTGTTTATGGTAGAAACTTTCAATTAATTAATCTTATCATTTAGTATAATGTTTTATAAATAAATTATGGATGTAATTATTTATAAATTATAAGAAAATTTATCCATAAATCTCATATGGGAGGAATGTTGATCCATTTAGTCCTAAGAGTTTTCTTATAAACCAATTCGTCCTTTTTGTTTTGGAAACTTGTATTTATTTGATTTGGTATCATTTGAGTTTAAGCGAATGTCCTTTTGTGATTCATTTTATCAATTTTCTAATTCTTTTTTGGGATGAGAATGGAAATGTGAGATGTATAAGATTCTTTTTGGGGGATTGATAACTGAAGTGTTGGTTGTCCAGCTTGGAAATCTGCATTTTTGTTAGTATGATTTTTTGGTATTACATTGGACTGTTACATTAGAGTGTTATATTTGGAAAAAAAAAATACGTTAAGGAGTTTTTGTGTGTTACATTGATTAAAGGGTTACGTTTGGAAAAAATACACTAAATTTTTTTTCCTGAAGATAGCCTTGGATGGCCTTGTTTAATGGAAATGTTGTGGAGCTAATCTAAATTGTAATTAGAAATTTCACTGTATAGTCCTGTGCAACTAACTTGTGGATGATTATGTATTTCGATTTACGTCCTTGTTTTCAGGAATGTTTATAAAAACTTTGAGTTTTGCTTGAAAAGTAGAAAATGTATTTTAACTTTGATTGGTGTGAATTTTGGCACTTATGAGAAATGTTTTACATTTAAGAGGATGATTTTCAAAGAATCGAGAAAATGAAAAAGATTTTTTTTTAACAAGTTTTGTTATCATTTGTTTTACCTAGAATGATGGGTGCTGTGTAAGTGACTTAACTTGAACTGCAATTTGGTCTGGGTGATGGTTTGAGGAATGCTTTGGAACTAGTGAGGTTTGCATACTAGGGTGTTGTCTCCAACCTTATCATGTTGGAAGTTCTCTTATACTATGTGAGTTGGAATCCAGGAATCTATCCCAAGTATGGATCCAATCCTTAGTAGGTGGTTGTGCTTCCAGTTGTGTTTGAGTTGCCTTTGTTTAGCCTTATCTTTAATTTCGGGGACAAAATTCTTTAAGGAGGGAGGTTATAGTGACTCTGGTTTAGATACGACCCATTGATGTTTTGAATCTGGGTTTCATTGTCTTGTATGGTTCATGTCTTGTTTCCCCTTATTCCTCATTGAGTTTGGTTATTGGAGTGCGTTGGTTGCATTTGGAGCAGGTTAGTTGCTTGTTTTTCTTAAAAACTGTTGTTGCCCTGAATTTTGTCTCTACATTCGAGTGGGGTGGTTCTGTTACTTATAGGCCATGGGCCATTTATGTTATTTATTTGGCCGTGTGCCATTCTTGTGAGGGTTACACCCTTTGTACATGATGTAAGCCTCTAGGTGTTCAATTTAATTTATAACATCTGTGTATGTTTTAATTACAGAACATCCATTCGACTTAGATGCTGTATTTAGAAATGTATGAAATCGGATAAACACATGTATTGTGTGACTATATTATATACATCTGCATGAGAGTTGTTTTCTACTATTATCATTAGGTGGTTTATTCGCGTGAGCCGGACCGTATAAATCTAGGGCATGACGTCAAAATTAGACAAAAAATATCACGATAATTATTACATAACATAAAAAAATATATTATTATATTGAGTTTCGAGTTTGTGTTAAAGGTGTGACTTACATATAATAAAATATTAGGACAATTACAAAAAAAATTCCGAAGTTTGACCCTTATAAACACTAAACTTTTAATTTTGCCAATTTAAACCCTTAATTTTTGATTTGTTTTCAATGTAAATATTTGTCTATTTTTATTAAGTAAAATCAACTAAAAAAACAATATTTTAGTAAAAATGATATTTATGATATTTTATGTATACTTATATTGAGTTTAATGACTAACATACTCTTTTTTTTATTATTGATTTTACTTGATAAAGATAGATGAATGGTTTAAATTAAAAATAAATCAAAATGTTAGGATTTAAATCAACAAAATTAAAAACTCAAATTTTATTTTATTAAAAGGCTCAAACCTTGAGAGTTTCTTTTTGGAATTATATAAGACGTGACTGTTATGTAAACCAACTAGGCCTAGTCTAGTTGGCAATCATATCTTCCTTAGGGTTTAATTCTTAGTAAGTATTTAGGTATTTTGTCAAGGATGAAGAGATTTTCTCTCATAACTGGCTAATCTAACAACTAACATTTGCCGATAAAAAAAACACATGACTGATATGTATTTATGATCTTAGCTCAAATTTAAATGGTGGACAGAGCTAGGATTTTTATTTCAAATCCAATTAAAAAATTAAAGGGTTATGATCTTAACTCAAATAGTGCCTTAATTTGAAAAATAATATTTATACATAATTTTTTATATAGAATTTAAGATAAAAATAATGTGTAATGCCACTCTTGCAATTATAAACTATATTGACGGGTATTTTAATATTTAATTAATGAATACAAATAAGACACATAATTTTATATAAAAATTATGGGTTGAGTTTATCTCATATTGGGATCTCAACATGAGAGAATTTGAGGGATCCGTGGAGTCCACCATAAGTTTTGTTTCAATAATCCAAACCGTTCACTTTTTAAGACTCGTTGAATAAAATATTCATATAAAAAATTAAGATAACTGGATATCAGTAGCTATATTTTTTAATCAAATTTATATTACAAAAAATATATAGTTATTTTTGAAATTATATTTGTCGTTCATTTTTTTAAAAATAAATATGATTTACCGATATCCAATCATCTTGATTTTTTGCATGAATATTCTACTCACTGAGTTTTAATAAGTGAATGGTTCGGATCATCGGAATCAATTCAAAATGGGCTTTACCAAGTTTAAACGCTCTCTTAAATTCATATGATAACTTGAGAGAAATGAAGTCCAAAAATTATATATAAATTTTGTTTCTAATATCATTTACATATTTAATTTTTTAAGTCAAAATATTTTAACCAGAAAAGCTGAGAGACCAGAAATTTAAGTACAGAATTTCCCCAAACAAGTTGATGAATGGTTTGGGGACATATATCTAAAATAACGGTTGAGCTTATTCCAAGTTGATCATAATTTGAGAGGGTGTTTAAATTTAGCAGGCCAATTATATAATTGATTTTGGTAATCCAAATCGTTTATTTTTTAGAACTCGTTAGGTAGAATATTCATAAACAAAATCAAAATGATGGAATATCGATAGTTATATTTTGAATCAAATTGATGGTCATTCCTAAAATTATATTTGTTGTCTATTTTTTAAAAATAATATGATTCAAACATATAACTACTAATGTCTAATTACTTAATTTTTTGCATAAATATTCTTCTCAATGAATGCTAAAAAATAAATTATTTGGATCACCGAAATAGGTCCCAAAATAGGCCTACAAAGTCCAAACGCTCTCTCTCAAATTGAGATGACAACTTGAGAGAGATCAAACCCCTAAAATAAATATCTTCAACACATTGTATAATTTGGATTAATTTTGAGTACAATATTATCATCGTTTTGGTTTCAATTTTCTGGATTCACTTTTCAAAAAAATTGAAATTTTTTGTTTTCCATTTTTTTTTATTTTCACTAATTTTTTTTTTAATATTTTAAGTAATTTTTTTTAATTTTTAGATATACCTAACATAAATACACTTAAAAAGTATAATATTTGTAAAAAATATCTTAAAAAATTCACTAAAAAAATCAAAAATATAAAAAAAGAATACAAAAATCCAGTACATTTTCGTATTCTTGTATATTTATTGATTTTTTAAAATATTTTTTTACAAATATTTTATTTTTTAGATACATCTAAGTAAGGTGCATCTAAAAAGTGAAAAAATTGCTTAAAATTTAAAACATATGCACTATAAATAAAAACACAAAAAAATAAAAAATTCAATTTCTAAAAAATTGAATCCAAAAAATTGAAACCAAATAAGATGACTGTATTTTAAGTGGTGCTTTGTACATACCAATCAATTATTCTTCCCATTATCTATTCAATTATAAAAATAAAGTTTTAACATTATAACTTAATTATAATTTATTGAGATGTAAGTTATATTTTAAATATTTTTTAAAAATTAATATAAGAGATTAATTATAAATATAAAAATATTATATTAATAAGTGAAAATTCAACAACAATAAACAAAGGATATGATTAGGCCCAAGGGCTTGGCTTCCCAAAGTCGAGTCCACGCACATGTAAATTGGATAAGATTTCTTCCGACTAATCGCACCACGAATTAGTGTTACTTGAGACATCATGTGTGGTAAAGTCATTATTTTGATTTTGACTGTGAGCACTGTCCTCAATCTTGCAAATTTAGTTGGTTTTTCTCCACTAGGTTTACTTTGAACTTTCAAAGAATTGCAAAAGATTAGGGTTTTTTTTTTTAATTTTTTTTTTTCCGAATAGACACATGTGCAATTAAAAAATTTTACTTAAGGTAAGAGAGAATGGGTCGCTGCAGAAAGAAATTTTTTCCAAGTAGCCATACACAACAAAAAAATTTTGATAGTTAGAAGAGGTGTTGAGAATATAATATAAATAATAAAATTATGCTTTTTTCTAAGTGATTAATAATTATGGTATCAGAGAAGTTGCTTCTCTTTCTAACAACTTGAGAAGGGACTGCTCTAGAAATTTTTTCCTCCTATAATTTTTTTTTTAAACATACATGTACAATTTTAAATGTAAAGTAAAATTTATATGAACTTCAATAATTAATGAAAACATATTGCGAATTCAAAGTTATGAACTTCACCAACTTGAAAATTACGTTGTAAGCATTTAAAAATTACATGTATAAATTTTTTTAAATGTTATTCAGAAAATTTATTTTCTCACAAAATTTCGAAACGTTGATACGTACATGCATAACTTCGTCAGACATTGGCGGCAAGAAAATGTACACAAACTTGTGACGAAATTACGTATTTTGTGGTTAATTTTACGAAATTTTATGATAAATTCACATATTTCATGGTAGGATATACACTCATAAATGAGTACATACCAAATTATGTTTTGATACATATATGCATAAAAACAAACATGGTACAACTTTTGATGTGACAATTTTTATTTTTATTTTTATTGTTCAATGTATCCCTCTCTCTCAACTTTTGGAGGGAAATTTCAAATTGCAATAGTGCATTTCTTTGAAAATCAAACATATATCCATTTTTAAAACATAGTTTTTAAATCACTTTTAGAAAAATAACTCAAAAAAACGAAACCAAACATGGTGAATAATGCTTATAGGTAAAATCGAAATAAAAAAATTCAATTATTTCATGGATGTATAGAAAATTTTGTGCCCCATTAAAATGTCTATAACAACAGGGCTGCCAAAGTCTAAGTCTACACGCACATTATGAAGATTTTTTTCCCAATAGTGCACCACAAATTAGTGTTGTTATTGGATGAGCAATTGAAAGGTGTAAGTCATGATACTTTTGTTTGTCTACCTGTGTAATCATTTTCTATTGGAATGTTCCCTTCTTGGACAAATTTTACTCTCAAAGACATTATGTGGTAAATTCATTGTCAATAAAAAAAAAAAAAGCCCAATTAGAACACATTAATGTGTGTTTAAGAGAGAAAAGATTGAGTACACACCTAATCTTTGACATAATACGCAAATGCCCCATTTGTTTGGCCACTAAATGGAGCAGGATATATGGCTGTGGGTCCCACCCACAGCACGTTTGGTGTTGATTTGGGACGTCGACTTGCTAGTATGAGTGGCTTAGTAATCCCCCTCAATAGAGGGATTAACTTGGCTGAGAAAGGCGTGGGATTAGAAAAATAGTGAGCCGATTGGGTCTATCCGATCGTCTGTCCGGACATCTGCCTGGACGTCTGGCCAGTTAACCGGAACAATGCACCTTTTTTTTTTTTTTTGCAATTGCAACCTGTTCTTTTAAAAAATAAAAATTTATATTTGTTTTAGATTTTTTTTTAATGTAGAAATTATTTTTTTTAGATTTTTTATAAAAATAATTTAACAATCCCAACACATATCATCAAAACAAACACACTTTCACCTAATCTCCTCACTAACAATCCACACATTAATAATCTTTTCACTAACAATCCCCTCACTAATAATCTCATCCAACCTAATCCGCCAAACAAACATCTCTAAAGTGATGGTCCCAAGACTTAAACCCATAACGTCAAGGTTATTAGGCCAAGTCTTAACCATTGAACCAATGGTAAACCCCAAGTAAATTCATTGTCAATCCAAACTATTTATTTGTAGGGGTACTTAAATGTAGGTCCTAATAAGTGGACTTATTGTTTAATAGGTCCTATGAGAAAAATTTATCATAAAAAAGTCACTAATTGTAAGTTTTAGCGACAATTTATAAAAATCATAACAAAAAAAGTCACTAATTGTCGATTTTTAGCGACATATATAAAAAATTGTCACAAAAAAATTATTTTTAGCGACAAATTTATTAAGACTTATTTTCAATAGGACTTGATGGGAATTAAGTCAAACTATTAGAACCTATTGATAATTTATCCTTATTTGTATGGATCTATATGAGTCTCGCACAGCGGTTTTGGCCCAAAGCCAGCAAAATCATTGCTTTGAACTCCCAAAAATTATACATAAAAAGACCCTCAATTTTTTTAAGCTATCATACTAATTCAAAAAAAAAAAAAAATCCACTTAAATTTGAAGAGCCCCGACAAAATTTGATAAAAATTTAAAATTAAAAGTTGATTGTTGTGGTAAATTAGTTAAAACAAATAGATGGTTGTTTTTATTGACAAAAACTAAAAAAGTCAATTGATATGGTGAATTATTTTAAATTAATGGATGATTATTTTCCAAATACATGGATTGTATATAGAACACGATTAATTATATTAGTTACAGTTATTTATGGAAAAAGAAAGTTTTCAAATTTAAAATTCAATTAACCGTGTCACTAGAAATTGAATGTATTAGCAATTTAATCCATTAATAATAATTTAGTTAATTAGTTGAATTATACAAGTTTGATTAGCAATTTTATAGTTAAAAATACGAGAAGGCTGATATTTAAGTGTACAATTTGTTCACTTTTTATTTAGTTCTTCAGCTTGAATCATTTTACTTTATTTATTTATTTATTTGATTAAATATATAATCTTTTGATCACAAATTTTCTTTTAAATGTATGCAAGATCCCATGTCAAGTGTTTGCTTTGGAACCCAAAATGACAGAACCGGTTCTGATCCTACACAAATAAATAACTTGGATTGATTTGTAATAATGTCACACGAAATATGGAATAATTTTTTTTATTGTCGAAGGATTTTATTGTTAATTGTGCAATTTAGTTTTGATAATTTTCATTGTTTAAAATGTGCATTTTATTATCAATATAGAAACAGAGTTAAAACAAGGCGAATCAATCTAATAATGAGAAGATAAATTGTTAACTTTTTCGTTTTCACATACACTTGGCTTAGTTAAAAAGTCATTAACAGTTTTTAAAACTTGAGAGGTCTAGAATGCCAATCTCATAATTTTACAATTAAAATTTCAAATGGAACTTTAATTTATTTGCAACCTTTGCAAATATTTTTAATTTTGAAAAACCTATAACTATCCACAGGATCTACAGCATAACTAAGAACAAATAATTTTATCACATCCTCCTTACATCGGTTTTTTTAATTCTTGTGATTAGGTTTCACATGTGATTATAAAAATATCAACCAGAAAAAATGTTCAATGGTAATGTGATCTCTTTGATGACGATTACGACCCCTTGAAATTTATAATTTCATAACAAATGATCCTTTTATCAATAATTTATTAATTCAATTAATAATTTTTAATGATATTATAAATATATTTCAATTAATAATTCAACTAATTTTATTATTGTCCAATAGAGTAGTTTGAAATTTTATTTTTTTAATTAATTTTATTAAATAATTTTTTTTACAATAGAGTATTTGTAATTTTTCAAACTACAGGGGGGAATTCCTATTTTAAATAAATCTCAAATGATGTATTTGTAATTTACTCTAAAGTTTTTCATTAATTTGATTTAAAAAAAAAAAAAAACTACACTGATACATCAGTTTCCCAAATCTTTTATGTATAATGTACGGTGTACATATTCAAAAAGTGGAGTGTTGGAGGCATATAATTGTCCAAATTTGAATAATCAAAGTCAAGTCGACTGGGGGCAGGGCAGCATAAACATTTAGGTTTGATTTTCTTGCCCTCTTTGCACGACGGGTTAATGTTGCGAATTATGGATGGATTGAAAGGTTCTTCCCGACTGCATGCCGTGAACGTAGGGAAAACTCCATTATTATTATACATCAAAACGACAATTTGCACTAACAAGTCAACAGACTAAAAAAACCAATTACAAATAATTAATTACATAAAATATAGGTGAAGTAATTTGAGTCAAGCAGTACTATATAATAGATTCTACCATCTGATATGTATAACTAAAATTATTTTATAGGTCTAGCTTCTCTCGAGTTTTGATCTTGAATTGAAGGGTGTTGTTCGTGTAAGAATTTATTCTTAATTAGAATGTCATTAACTATATTTTGTTTGGTTTGTAAAAAACAGGTTGAGAGTAATTCAGACAGATTGACTGATATGAGAACAAAATTGGTATTATGATCCATAAAATTTTGGGCCATAATCCATCTTAGTGTTTATTATTTTATATGTGGATATGTGGTACGGAGGTGTAAGGCCTATTTTAAGGTATTTGGATTCCTTTATGCGAGGGCTCAGTTATTGTTTTATTTAGGCCTAGTCCCCTTTCCTATCCTATTAGAGTTTACATATATTTATATATATGTGGATCAAATGATTGTCAGTCCCATTGAAAGACAATGTAAAGTTAAGGAGGAGGGGAAGAGCTAATGCTAGGATTTTTCAATTTTGAATACTATTCCTTAATATTTCATGGTGAGGACGAGATTAAATAGTATGTATTTAAATCAATTTTAACTATTTAGTTTTAATTATATTATTATGGCGTTTTAATTCCTAATATATATAGATCCTATAAATTCTTAAAGTTCGGGCCTGTGAGGCTCACTTTAGGTTCCATTTTGATGATATAAACTGTTCATTTTGTAGAAGCATTCATGTATATTATTTACACAAAAAGTTAGGTCGATTTGATAATCATAATTTATTCAATTTATTATGTTTGTCATCAAAGTCTATTTTCAAAAACATACTTATCGTCTATTTATTTTTATTTTTTTTAAAAGAAGAAGATAAATTGAACATATTACGATTATCAAATTAACTTAATTTTTTTGTACAAATGATATACACGAAAGGATTTATAAAATAAATGATTTGGATCATTGGAAAACAAGATGCATGGGGATCTCCATGGGCCTAAACAAAAATACTTCTCCAGGTTAGAAAAAAGCCCAACCCTATTTTATATGAGGGTCAAGCTTCCTACAGTCTAAAAGGTGCTTTTCGGCTTGTGAGCCGCACAACGGGTCATGTTTCTTTAATCTAAATCGGTTTTGAGATTTTCTTAAAATATATGTTGTTCTTTGTAATTTAAAAAATTAGAAATACTTCTCGTTACAATTTGTCATTTAACAAAATTAATATAAAAAGAGCAATTTCTAACTATCCTCCTATATAATTATAAAATTATTAAAAATATTAATTGAAATATATTTCTGATATTATTAAAAATTATTTATAACTTAATAATTTATTAACAAAAGAAGTCATCTGTTATGCAATTAAAAATTTAAAGACACACAACATAATTTTCAAAATTATCACACACAATTAATATTTTAAACAAATCCCAATAAATATATTTATAATTTGCTCTAAATGTTAAAATGCACCAACACAATTGGTAATCTGTAGCAGATAATTCGACTTTGCATCTGTGATAAAGTCAAATCAAGTCAAGTCTACCTATAATAATAATAAAAGGAAATTGCCAAAAAGTGGTAAGTTATTATGAAAAAAAAAATTATTATTACATATGAGAAGATTTACATATGAAAAAATTGGGATTGAGTTTTACACGGCTGTGCCATAATGTTGTGGTTGACGGACATCCAAACATTACTATTAGCTTTTTTAAGTTTGTTTCATATGTGAAAACATACAGTTACATTCTTAGTTATACAGTTGCTGATACTATTCTGCATATCAAGGTGCTAAAAGCATTGAATCTGTCAATTAATCAAGTTTATATATATAGCAACTATTAAAGGTATTGTTCCTCTTAAAAAATAATCTAATCTGTTCATATGATACATTATGTCAATTGTAGTATTCTTATTTCATCTATTTATATATCTTCTTTTAAAAATTTAGTTTCTAAAAATATAGCTAAACTATGTAATATGACTAAAAATGTCATATTGGGACAATTTTTCTAAAAATGCCACCTAATAATTTAAATTTTCAAAATTAAATTAGAGAATATCCTAATATGTTCAAAAGTAATAATAATAATCATTTGTACTTTGGAAGATCATAGTATATGGATCATTTTTATGTTCACCCAATAGAAGTTTAACAAAATAAAACAAGTGACATGTTTTTAAGTTTTTATTTTGGAAGACCATTTTTTTTTTAGGCTTAATTTTATTTTTTATTTTTTTTGGTGGAATAGAAGATTATATACAATATTAAAGTTCCTAAAAACATTAGAACCATATAAACTCTGCCATGCATATTTAGCTTGGATTTTACAAAATATTTCAATTAAAAAGCAAATATGAAAATGAAGAAAAATCATATAGCTTTCATTAAATATGAAATATGCAATCAGTAATGTTACTTTTAAGTGCATATATAACATGAGTGAAAAAGGTTGTCACAAACCGCATAGAATGCATGTTTAAAAAAATCAAGTGAACAAAACTAATAAGAAAATATTATCATAAGGGAAAAGTGAAAAAAATATATTAAGGAACAAAAATTTTGTGGGATCCAACTCCTAAGTAGTTTTTGGTTCAATAAAATACAATTGAAATAAAATGATCATTCTATTCTCAAGTTTAATTTACTATTACTACTCCCTAAATAAATCTACATATATTATAAATAAAATTATCATTTACTATTATACATGAATGTTATTTCGTAGAAAAGCTAAGGAATGAATATTTATTAAAGCACACACAAATGACTGTTATTTTGTACAAAAGCTAAGGAATAAATATTTATCAAAGCACACATAGCATTAAAGGTTTTCTACAAAAACTTACTTTGCCTTGTTCGGAAATAGTAAATGTGTTCTTTGGATAATTTTATCACATAGCTGGCACACTATATCCATGATTTATCAAAAGCAAGAAGATTAACACTGCAAAAACGAAAGAAAACAAAATATATTAGCTTTCCATTCAAATTAGAATACATAAAATAAAATAGAAAGCAATTTAAAATTTTTAGCAAGGCAAAGGCTCACCCGAAATTCTTTTTGTTGAGTGAGAAATGGATTTGTTGCTTCCAAAAAATGTTGCCTCCATTAGTCTTCTATGAAACGGTGGTCCGAATAATGGTAGCAGCTGGTACAAACACATTCTGGCTTTTGGTTGGTTGAGCCGACAATAATGTCTGTTGTCAACCACTTGGAGGGACAATGGGAAGACACATTAGACACTCCCAAATAGAGCAAGTGAGAAACAACCACATAATGTTACAATAAAAGGTCAATAAGAGCTTTGTTTGGGAAGTTTAATTATGATGTAAATAGTTAATCTTGTAAGACTTGTTGTGTAGTGGCTTGAGGTTAGTTTAACTTGACCCATTTTCGTTTTGTTTGGGACACTGGGTCGTCCGTGGGTGATGTGGACCATTATGGGTGGAGTTGGCAGTAGGTGTGCATCGAAAAGGGTTGCTGGGCAGCAGCCCAGGAGGTTTGGGCAGGAAGGTCGCGCCCGTGACAGTGGTAGGTGCAGGTGGCGCCCGTGGTCAGGCCGCGGTCAAATTTGGCCTTCAGGTCAGATGACTAGAGAAGGAGTGCGTGGGCCGTGAGGGGCCATGATGCTAGGTCGGGATTAAAGCATCGCGCCCGCAACCAGGCTTGTTGACCGGTCGCGCCCTCGACCTGTTTAGCTAGTGAGTTCGCGCCCACGAGGTTATGGATTGCAACCACATGGTTCGACTATATAAGTCCGTAGTGCGCTGAATATTCACTTTTTCTACTTTTCTCTCTCTCCCCTCTGTCCCTTTCTGCCATTTTTGAGTTTCTTGGACCTAAAAGCTTGGGTTTCATCTAATTACACCCATTTTCTACCCCTAGTCCTATAGATCAAAATATAGAGGGTGACGAGGGCTTCATTTTAATCTACGCAGATTGTGTTTTTGTCGCCGTGGAATTTTTGGCTTTTCTTCTCTTCGCTCCAAGAGGTACGGATTTCTTTGCTCCTTTTCAATACTTTGTCTATAGATAGACATGTGGTAGATTTTATTATATAAAAATCATATCTATTGTAAATTTTTCAAAAATCATGAAAAGGGATCTAGGGTTTGAATGTTTGGAGTTGAAATTATAAAATTGATGGTTGTTTAAGTTAATTGGAGAGTAGTTCAACATGTTTATGTTGTGAGGAAAGGAAAGCCCTAATTTAATAATTTGACCTAATGAATTAAAAAGGGGCAATGTTGAATAATGTTTGTGTTTGTTTATTTGAGTTGCATTATTGTGATTAGTAGCATAAAGGAGGAATTAATTATGGTATTGGAATTCATTTGGATCAATCATGTTAAGTCGAGTTGGGTGTAGCTTGATATCCATGGATGTAGTTTTATTGAAATGTACAAATTGCTCTTTGAAAAAGAAAAGGATTTGGGGCATGACAACTTGGAAAATAAAAGAGTTGATTTTGAAAAGAGAAAGAAACCAAGATATATTGTAAATGTAGAAAGGAACTGGAGATTGGGTTATGGAACCTTTGAATATGGTTATTAATATTATTGTAGGACTTGAGGTCAAATGAGCATTTGATTATCATATAATGTGTGTTTAAATAATTATGCTTAGAAGTTTTGTCCTTGGTCATCGGTAGAGGATGGCATTGTGATGTTGAATAGATTATGTGTATGTAGTACACTTGTGTTATTTGTGTGTATAACATGTTGTGATGTGTTGGTAATGAATACCGCGCTGAGAGTCAAAGGTACCATTACCTTCCAACTAGTACCTGGAGAATTGGCCGCGTTCAGAATGAGAGGTGCTAGAACCTTCCAGCTAGCGCCTGGAGAACTTGGTAAGTACTATTACTTTCTAGCTGGTGTCTAGTAAATTGGCCCTTCGTTATGAAAAGATGTATCCTTGACTTACCGTGCTTTAGGCAAGTAGAGCAGAGCTTGCTTATCATTATTGTCTCAGTTTGACTGTTTATGTCATGTGTTATGATGATTATGGTTCAGTAAGGTTGAGTTGTCTTATATGTTGAGTAGATGTGTTTATGTATATTTGGACGTGTTAGAGAGTGGTTGAAGAAGTTTCTTACCATAAATTAGTTTATTGAAAGTATCTCTTTAACCTTGGGCTTAAGGCTGAGAATGTGATGAACGTGTAGCGACGGACTTTGGTTATGTATTGAGTTGTAAATAATGTGAAGAAATCGGGTTTTGTGAATGTGTTTCAAAAACAAAACGGGGTATTATGTGATATTTTGTTAAAGATGGAAAATACGATTGTTATGTGATATTTGTTAAATATGGAAAATGAGAATTAAAAGTGAACCTTTTGTGTTGTTGAATAAACTGGATGATTTTGAGAAAAGTATTTATGTAAGTATACTCTAGTTATAAATTGTCACATTGTTTATATAGTATGAGATGAAGCATTCATGATCATAGCTATCTGTAAGTTGTTATTGTTTAGGATCATGTTGGGATCCCTACTGGATTTATGTTCATCCCATGTTGCTAGTCCTTTTTTAGAACGCTGAGAAATGCTTCAAGATCGAGGATCTTCTTTATTTGTTGGCCACAGGGCCTTTTGTATTTGTTGACGGAATGCCATTGTTGTAAGAAGGGTTGAATCCTTCATTTTATATGTAATGATGTAAGCCTACGGGCAACTTATTAATTATACCCCATGTTGCATTCATTATGTAATCAATAAGAGAACCTGTATTTGTTTACCCTTGTTAATGTATAGAACTTCCGTATATTATTTCTGAAATTGTATTATAATAATGGATTGGTAATGATATCCGTGGGGCGTTACATGTTGAATATATCATTAATAAAAAAAATTAAATTAATTGAGCATTCATAGTCATATGATCAAATGATGCCTATTTTTTTAAAAAAATTAAATAATCAGTATAAATTTGATAATAGACTCTTTTTTTCACATAATTAATATTCAATTATATAATTATCAATATCCAATTAATTGAATTTTTTAAACGATTTTATTGATGAATTCTACAAGTTTTTTGACAATTACAGTAAAAAACAACTTCCACCACATCATGGACTGTAAGCTGCAACCTCTGTTTCTAGCACATGTATGTATTTATCTGAACTTTTCTTCAAACAGTGTGCAAGAAACGGTGCAATGGAGATTGTTTGGTTCAAATGAAATTGTATTAGCACAATAAGGATAAATTAGGTAATTACACAGCGTTAGATTCATTTCACCTACTAGCTTACATTCTTTTATATAATAGTTATAGAATTAATACAATCAAAGTATGTGTATAAAAAATACTGAATTAATTTGAGTACATTAATAATTGAATATAATTTCTTTTATAAACATTGTGAAAAAATTATTTTACTGGCATAATAAATTAATCTACTAAATAATTTTTAATTTTTCAAAAAATATACATAATATTTAATTTTTCAAATTAAAAAAAATGACACGTACCTCTTGTATAAATAAATTACTCAATAAAATTGATGGTATTGATTAAATATGAAATGATTGGAAGAGTGGTGCTACATCTCCCTAATTTTGTCCTCCTAATTCCACCCTCAATGACATGGCCCACCCTCCATGTGAAGCGATTCCACACCCTTCTCTCTCTTATATTTAGCATTCCTAATTCCACATCATTGAGAGTAAAATTGGATGAACAAAATTAGGAGATTATTATAATTATAAATCATCTTATACATGGTGCAGTACTCATAAAAGCAAAAGTTAGAAAAATTAACTTTTATAAAATTAATGATCAAAAAAGAATGGCAAAACTAGACAGAAAACTGAAATTGGATAGCCACCGCTATAAGAGATTCAATTATTTGGTCATTAACGAGCACAAAAGAAAAGGATAGAAAGAAAGGTCGATTGGCAAAAAAGAAAAAAATTACAAGATAATGATCTAACAATAAGTCTGGGAACCTAGATTTTTGTGGATGGGTGGTTGTATAGTGGAGATTAAATTTGTGTAGTTTGAGGTTCATATGTAGAATAAATATGAATAACAAATAATTCTGGGTAATTTTTGGATTCGTAGTATTACTATTAACTTAAATCATATACGTTTATTTGCTAAATATTAAGTGTTTTTTTTTTTTTTTTTTAATGTTAAACAATGTTTGCTTAATGTTATGTTTTTGCTGAACTGTTGAATATTGTAAGAGTAGTTTATTATTTTTAAATTTATGATAAGTTAAATTTTTTTGATAATGTTAAATGATTTTTTTAAGAACAAATTATGTGAAAACGTAGTTCCAAATCGAACCGAATTGTATTTAAATGATTTGGTTCAGATTAGTTTAATAATTTAATGATTTGATTTTATTATAATTTTTTTCAACTGTAGACAGTGTATTGATTCTAATTTTATCCAAAATAAATCAAATCGAACCATGCTTATCTCTAGTGGTGAGCTTCTGTCAACTCTACTTCTCTCATCTGTTTGGCGTAATGCAAAGACAAATTATTAAAATGTCATATGAATAACCAACAGAATGACATGTAGAGTAAGCTTAGAGTAAGAATAAAAAAAAAAACGGAGGGCAATTTTGTGCAATTGGACATTAGACGCAAATAACATTTTGGCGTTTTGTTTTGTGTTAGATTCAACCAGCTTTCATTATTTTTATTTTTATATATGTTATAGATTCAACTTTTTCCAACTTCGGACCACATTGCTTCCTCCAAATAGGTGTTGGACAACGGAGGTGAAGGTGGTGGCGGCGGCGGCAATGGTTGTCGCGACAGTCATGGTGGCGGAGGAGGCGTCGATGTGGGAGGCGGAGGAGGATGCTACAACGGGGGAGAGGAAGAGAGAGATGAGAGAGAGGAGAGAGGAGAGAGAATGAGAGAATGGGTGTTATATATGGATGTGGGTGATGGATCTTAGATTATAAAAAAATAAAATAAAATAAAAAATATTGTAGACCTCTCTTATTACTAAAAGTTGGAAAGGAATATTAGATTAAATATCCCTAATAATAATAATAATAATAATAATAATAATAATAATAATAAAAAGGAAATTACCAAAAAGAGGTAAGTTAATATGAAAAATAAAATTATTATTACATATGAGAAAATTTACATATGAAAAAATTGGGATTGAGTTTTACACGGCTATGCCGTGATGTTGTGGTTTATGGACATCATGCCACATCACTTAAATTTAGAGAAAACAGTGAGACATTTTATTAAGTGATTCACCTCCTTGCCGATCAAAAAAAAAAAGATTCACCTCCCTTTCTCTCTGTTCAATCTCTCTCTTTACAAGCCCAAATGATCCACCGACCATTACCACCTGCTAGCCACCATTCTTCTCTGCTCAACACATCACCATATTATTTTCGTTTCAAATAATGGGCGTTCGTCCTTTGTCTTTTATTTCTGTGATTGCCTTATCAATACAAGTTTACACAAACTAGTTTAATTTTTTCTTATTTTTGCATTCAATTTTTTATCTGAAATATTTATTTATATATGTTTGCATTGCATGTATAGATGCCTATGTAATTATAATTTTTGCAGTTTCTGAACCAAACTCCATGTAAACTAAATCAGGACTTCACTTTGGATTTGTGGAGACAGAAAAAGGGGGTTTTAGAGAGAGGAAGAGGGTCAGTTTTAGGAAGAAGGGGTTGATGGGTAATTTTGGTTTATAGAGAGAGAATGGAATAGAAATCAAAGAATCCTAAACAATGAGGGTGTTTGGTGTGGATTATAGGGGGTGATTATAATTTATTTTAATTTGGGAATTTGTGGCAGACTGTTTGGTTGCAATTTATGCTTATAGTTTTTTGGGTAAAAATAACTTAAATAAGCTGAGAAAAGCTGATTATTTAGAAGCAAAGGAAGGGATACTTTTAGCTTCTGCATTTTGATTATTAACTTTTAGTTTATAACAAGTTGTACCAAACATATTTGTCCATTGTATATCCATCCATATCTTGTAGACATAGACAATTACTTAGGTATCATTTATTATTAATCTTTCTATGCAAATTCTTCTTAAAATTCATAATTTTAACACTATTACAATGTCTATCACATGATAAAAATGAATCCTAAATAAGACTACTAAAGTCAAGTCCTCATATTAGACAAGTGTTTTTCATTAAGATTCTTTCCCTTTTTTCATGAAAAAAAAGAAAAGAAAATTTTGCTGATAGAGAAAGCAAAAGAAAAGAAAAAGTGAAAAAAAATATATATTTCATTTACTATTTTTTTCTTTTATTATTTATTATTCTTTGCAAAATCCTTCTTAAAATTCATAATTTTAACACCACAACAGTGCTTATCACATGATAAAACAAATCGTAAATATGACAACTAAAGTCAAGTCTTCGTATTGGACAGTGTATTTCATTAAAATTCCTTCACCTCTTCCAAATATTATATATATATATATATAAAAGTAAAGAAGAAAAAAAATCCTTCACTTTTATGCATGGTAAAGGAAACATTGTCATAAACAATTATAAGCTTAAGTGAAAAAAAAATCATTTACTTTTTATTTAGTTATTTTTCTCAATAAATTATGCTTAAAATTCATAATTTTAATAATAAGACAGTGCCTATCACACACAAAAAAAAAAAAAAACAAATAGAAAATAAGACCACTTAAGCCAAGTCCCTATTTTGGAAAGTAGATAAAAAGCTGATTTTTTCATTTTTTGATTTTTTTTTAGTTTTTTTTTTTTATAAAAAAAGTTCAAAAAAATAGAGAGGTGATGTGATCCAAAAAAACTAAAAAGCCAAAAAGATGTCTTTTAACCTAGTTTCCAATTGGAAAATGTATTTCATTAAGGTTCCTTTCCCTTTTCCCCCCAAAAAAAAGAGGAAATATTTGCAAGAGAGAAAAAAAAGTTTGAAAAAAATATATATATTTCATTTATATTGTTTGTTCTTCTTTGGAAAATCCCTCTTAAAATTCATAATTTTAACACACACCATAATGCCTTTAACATGAGAAAATGAATTGTAAATAGGATAATTGAAGTCAAGTTTGTGTATTAGACGAGTGTATTTCATTGAAATAGAGAGATTTGCTAGAGGAAGGAAAAGAAAAGAAAAAGTGAAAAAAAAAAAAAGATTTATTTTTCATTTCTTTATTTTTCTTTTATTATTTATTATTTATATATTCTTTGCAAAATGTTTCTTAAAATTCATAATTTTAACACTATCACAATGCCTATTTGTGACACCCTAAATGTTTAATTAAATACCACGTAAATATATATATATATATATATACATAATTGGAGTGTAATAAATATTAAATGTTATGGTAAAGTGAAATTTAATTAGGAATTAGTTTCAAATTTAGGCCAAAGTAAAATTACATCAAAGGTAGATAGACAAATAAATATAAGGTAGATAGATAAATAAATAAATATAACAATAATAATAAATATATTCGATTATATCTAATTTCATAATCAAAATAATAATGAACGTTTACATTGCTGGACAAATGAACCTCAGCCATTTATCCACCAATTAGGATCATCGGTACATGATGAGTCATCACTCGACTGCATATATATAAAAGGGGTGGGGCTGTGAAGCCAGTAGGACAGAAAAAAAAAAAAAAAAAAGGGCAGTTGTAAGAAGTTAGCAAAAAGAAAATAGCAAGGATTAATATTAAGGTGAGTTATATTATATATTGAGTTACCATAATATAGTTTATGTATGTTTTGAATTATCATAATTTATTTGAAGCAATTCATGTTTTATAAGTTATATTAATGTTTCAATTATGTTGAATATTTTTTGAGCTCTATTTGTTTAAACTGAAACCCATGAATATGTTTGTTTAAATTTCAGAAATTATTTGACAACGATTTTATAAACAATTATTTTCTGTCAGTACCACTACGGGAGTTCCATGCCTTGGAGGACTTAAATAAACCATTGGCTTCTGATTAGTCATCTTGTGGCCCTCTGTTTGTCATGAATCCATTGACTTCTGTTCTGACTGTCACTTCAGTGACCTCTGTTCTGTTCTGTTTTGTACTATGGTTATAATTATTTATTTACATAATTTCTGTATTTCAGTTTCTGCCACTTAAATAATTTGTTTATTAGAATTAAGTTATGTTAATGTTTTAGCTTAAATAACTATCCATGGTTATTTTGTGTCCCTTATACTCTTGGCATAATATTTCTCACTCTGTTGTGTGCTTATAGCTATTACTCCTTTCAAGTGATGAGGTGTAAGGAAGAACTGTAATCCTGTATAGTGGAATCAGCATGAAATGTGATGTTGACTTGTTACGTCTTGTTTTTCTTTTCTTTTTCTTTTTTTTTCCCCTAAAATTCTGTTACCGCATCATAAACTAATAAAGGCCCTACGAATGTATTTTATTAATAATAGAACGATTAATGAAGTTAATCTGCTGTTTAATTATGTTCTTACTTCATTTCTGCCTCCGTCCGTGCTATTTAATTTGTTAAAAGTAGAATTAATTAGTAAGTTGCGATTCCAGCCCTAAGCACCTGGGGTTGGGTCGTGACAAAGGTGGTATCAAAGCAATGGTTTTAACTTTCTACGTAGAATCTCACGTTTGTACTATGACTAATTCTGGTGATGTAGGAATGTCCGAGTTTATTCTTAACGAGGCATTCTGGGATGAGCTTGGGCCTATGAATTTGAAGGAAATCTTGGCAGAGCACCACGCCCCCGCTTCGCCTGAAGGATGGGAAGACTCTGAAGACATAGCCAAGCAACTACATCCAGGCCTTGCCCAATTGATGGGTCGGCCAATATATGTACAAGCCGAACCTAATGATGTAACATATTTATCGTGGAGGCAAAGCCGTACCTACACGCACGGACGATATCTTGGACCTACCCATGTACTCAGTCTTGCCCCAGAATTTGACCACCCTCATTACATAGTTGGCCCTTTGCCTTCAAATTTTGCTGAGAGGAGGGGAAATGTTTACCCCAAAGATTACATATTCACCAACATCCTTAACACTTGGAAATTATTAATGGCTAGAATGTTGATTTTAGCAATGACTTAACATATGTCAAGACACCTTGATGGATTGTCAATCGAGCATTTTGGAGATACATACAGTCCGTCCCCATTTACACAATTTAAGTAGTGTGGGTTTGTTTTGGTGTGGTACAGGTAGGATGGACATTTGAGTTTCTTATGCAACATTAATTTCCGTGGTTATTTGACCTGCCAATCTAGATTTTGTAGAGAAGAATTCTTTTTGTAAGCTAACCATGATCGGTTATATTCCTCTTTTGTTTTTGTACCAAAGGGATTAGACACGAACATCACTTCTAACTTTTGGGACAAGGATGTAATGCCCATACTATATTATGCTGCTAGAATTATATATATATGATGCTTATAATGCTTTATAAATTTGATGCCACATTTATTAAATTATTTCCACGAAACTCTACCTTATAGAATACCCAATGATGGTAACGGAACTGAGTCATCAATTAACGGAACTGAGTCAATGGGCAGAATCATGGAAAGAGCGGTTACCAGTTTTTTGTAGGCCTTGCAAACCAGCATAAACAATGGGATGCCAGAACGGCAAGAAGAGCCAATTACCATAAAACAATTCCAAGATCTGAAACCCACCACATTTACCAACGATCCAAACCCAATGGTAGCAGAAGCTTGGGTTAAAGGCATGGAAAAGATTTTTCGCGCACTACCCTGCACCGAAAGACAAAAGATAACTTTTGCCACTTTCACTTTCAAAGATGATGCGCAGGAATAGTGGCTTCTTACCTTGGAAAAAGAAGAAATCATGACTTGGGCAAGATTCTTGGAAGTATTTTACAAAAAATACTTTCCAAATTCGTTACGAGAACAAAAGGCATCAGAATTCATGAATCTTAAGCAAGGAACAATGACGATGGCCGAATATGAGAGCAAGTTCACATAACTTGCTCGATTTGCAACATATATCATCTCCACCGAAGCTTGAAAAGCAAGGAAATTCGAAGCAAGATTGGATACTAAAATCAAAGATAGGCTTGAGGTTTTGAAACTACCAACTTATACGGAAGTGGTAGACCAAGCGTACATTGCAGAAAAAGGGATTAAAGCCTCACGCTCCGGGGAACCAAGCTAAAAGAAACAATTTTTGGAAAGAGACAACAGAAGATCTGGTACTGCACCTCCAAATAAGGTAAATACGGGCACAACTAGTTCAGGTAATTAAGGTCCTACTAATCTCAGAGGTGGCACTATTCCTAATTACCTTACTTATGGAAGGGCTCATTGGGAACGATGCCATCAAGACACATGGGCACACGCTAAGAGATTGTCCAAAGCTTACCAATCCTACAGTCGGCCCTTCTGAACCAGTCAGAAAACCCGCAGGACCTGGGGGAGTGAGGAAGGACCAAAAACGCCAAGGAAGAGCTTTTGCCTTGGTACTTGGAAAATTGGAAGTTACCGAAAACGTTGTGTTAGGTACACTTTTTGTCTGTGGTCATTTAACTTATGCTCTCATTGACTCTGGTTTAACTCATTCTTTTTGTTGCACCACACTTTGTTGCCAAGTTGGCATCAACACCCGAACCCTTAGGATATATATTGTCTGTGTCTTTTCCCTTTGGTAATTCTACCTTTAGTGCTGATGTGTACAAATCTTGTGCTATATCCCTAAAAGGCAAAACCTTAAAGGTAGACTTGATTCCACTCCGCATTGGTAACTTTGATATAATCCTAGAAATGGATTGGCTGGTTGCCAACCACGCCTCTATTAATTGCAAAGCCAAAAAGGTCTCCCTCTGGTCACCAACCAACTCAAGCTTGTCTTTAATAGGACTGGAGTTTCTAACCCTCCATGTCTTATATCCTCCACAACAGCCCAACGACTTCTAAGAAAGGGATGTTGTAGTTATATCTGTTATGTGATCGATACTCAAAAAGAGGCCCCCACCGTCGATGTAATCCCTATGGTTAGAGAATTCCCAAATGTCTTTCCCAAAGACCTACCTGGTACACCAGTTGACCGAAAAATTGAGTTCACCATTGAAATCCAACCTAGTACCTAACCAATCTCAAAAGCTCCTTACCGTATGTCAATGACAGAATAAAAAGAATTGAAGACCCAACTCCAGGAACTACTAGACAATGGTTACATTCGACCTAGTACCTGACCCTGGGGAGCTCTAGCACTATTCATAAAGAAAAAGGATAGCACAATGAGGTTATGCATTGATTACCGGGAGTTGAACAAAGTCACCATCAAGAATCAGTACCATCTACTATGAATCGATGACTTATTTGATCAACTTCAAGGCGCCTAAGTATTCTCGAAAATCGATTTGCATTCTAGCTATCATAAACTAAAAGTAAAAATGGAAAGCATTGAAAAGACTACCTTCAGAACCCGTTACGGGCACTACGAGTTTCTCGTCATGCCATTTGGCGTCACAAATGCTCCAGCGGCCTTCATGGACCTCATAAACCAAGTGTTCAAAGCTTATCTTGACGAGTTCATCATTGTCTTCATTAATGACATTCTCATATACTCTAAGTCACTGGAAGACCATGAGCAACACTTGTGAACGGTACTACAAACACTAAGTGATCACAAACGTTATGCCAAGTTAATGAAATGCGAATTATGGATCACTAGTGTACACTTCCTCGATCACATCATTAACAAAGATGGCATCTCAGTTGACCCCCAAAAAGTTGCAGCAATTGTGGACTAGCCACGACCTACTAATGTGTCAGAAATTTGATGTTTCTTAAGTTTAGCTGGCTAGTACCGACGCTTCGTGCAAGATTTCTCAAAGATAGTATCACCCTTAACCTAGCTAACTCAGAAGAACACACCTGTTGAATGGACTGACAAACAGGAACGTTGCTTCCAAGAGTTGAAAAACAGACTTGTGACAGCTCCTATACTAGCACTCTCTACAGGAGCAAATGGGTTCGTAATTTATAGCGATGCCTTATACAATGGTTTGGGTTGCGTTCTTATGTAAAATGGAAACCTAACTTATGATCTAGAGTTGGCTGCGGTGATTTTCGCCCTTAAGATCTTGCGCCATTATCTCTATGGTGCAACCTGCAAGATTTACACTCATCACAAGAGTCTTGAATATCTATTTACACAGAAGGAACTAAATATGAGGCAATAGCGGTGGCTAGAATTTATGAAAGACTATGATGTATAGATCCATCACCATCTAGGCAAAGCTAACGTAGTGGCAGACGCACTGAGCAAAAAGATGACCAGAACTTTAGCGTGCACTCTCATTTCCGACCAGATCAACGGTTTGCTCGCCAATATAACTGTGGAACCCACTTTGATTGAAGAAATTAGAGCACGCCAATGTGAAGATAAACTTTTAAAGAAAAAGTACAAGGAGCAAAGAAGTAAACTCGATCCTGACTTCACTATAAGCAATGGGATGCTAAAATTTTGAAATCGAATTTGCGTACCCGACCTTCTAGAACTCAAAAAGAAGATATTAGTAGAAGCTCATAGCTCTAGGTTTGCGGTCCACCTTGGCAATACGAAGATGTATCATGATCTGAAGGAACACTACTGGTGGATAGAAATGAAGAGAGACATAGCAAGCAATGTCTCCAAATGGCTGCATTGTCAGGGTGTTAAAGCAGAATATCAGAGACCTGCAAGAATGCTGCAACCACTCCCTATTCTTGAATGGAAATAGGAGCACATTACTATGGACTTCGTGGTCGGACTACCACAGTCAGTTTCAAGAATGATGTAATATGGGTTATAGTAGACCGATTGAAGAAGTCGGCGCATTTTCTGCCAATCAAAATCATGTACTCCTTTAATAAGTTCACCACTTTATACATCAAGGAAATCATTCATTTGCATGGCACCCCAATTTCAATCGTGTCTGACCGAGACCACCGCTTCATGTCTCACTTTTGGAACAAATTGCAAGAAGCTTTGGGAACCACACTAAAGCTTAGCACTACTTGTCACTCACAAATTGATGGACAATCCGAAAGAACAATCTGGACTTTGGAAGATATACTACGTGTGTGCGTGTTGGACCTCAATGATAATTGGGATGAGCACCTACCTTTAGTGGAATTCGCCTATAACAACAGTTACCAAGTAAGTATTGGAATGGCACCGTACGAAGCACTGTATAAAAGGAGGTATCAATCATCTCTGTGTTGGGCGGAAGTTGGAGACAAGAGTTTATTAGGCCCTGAAATCGTACACATAATGAGTGATAAAATTCAACTCATCCAACAGCGAATCCGCACTTCCCAGAGTGGCCAGAAAAGCTATGCAGATACACGGAGACGGGACTTGGAATTTCAAATAGGAAATCATGTGCTCCAAAAGATCTCACCAATAAGAGGGGTTATCCAATTTGGAAAGCGAGGCAAGTTAAACCCACGTTACATCAGGCCATTCGAGATACTGGAAAGGATTAGTCCTATGGCATATCGCCTTGCACTGCCACCTGAACTGTCCAATGTCCACAATGTGTTTCAAGTTTCGATGCTTCAACGGTATCTCCGAGATCTAGAACATGTTGTCGATTTTGAGAACCTGGAAGTTCAAGAGGATCTCTCTTATGAAGAATAATCGGTACAGATTCTCGATCGTCGTGATCAGGTTCTTCGAAATGAGACTATACCTCTTGTAAAAGTCTTGTGGAGAAATCATCAAGTCAAAACAAAGGTACGTCAAGTTTGAGGACAAACTTCTATTTAAGAGGGAGAAATGTGACACCCCAAATGTTTAATTAAATGCCACGTAAATATATATATATATATATATATAATTGGAGTGTAATAAAATATTGAATGTTATGGTAAAGTGAAATTTAATTAGGAATCTGTTTCAAATTTAGGCCAAAGTAAAATTACACCAGAAGGTAGATAGCTAAATAAATAAATATAACAATAATAATAAATATATCCGATTATATCTGATTTCATAATCAAAATAATAATGAACGTGTACATTGCTGGACAAATGAACCTCAGCCATTTGGACTATCTAGGACTAGGGAAGGTGAGTCATCCAATTAGGATCATCAGTACATGATGAGTCATCACCAAGCTATGTATATATAAAAGGGGTGGGGGGGGTGGGGTTGTGAGCTAGTAGGACGAAAGGAGAAAAAAAGAGAGGGGGAAGCAAGGGAGCAACCGTAAGAAGTTAGCAAAAACAAAAAGAAAATAGTAAGGATTAATATTAAGGTGAATTATATTATACCTTGAGTTACCAATAAAGTTTAAGTATATTTTAAGTTACCATAATTTATTTGAAGCAATTCATGTTTTATAAGTTATATTAATGTTTCAATTACGTTGAACATTTTCAAAACTTTATTTGTTTAAACTGAAACCCATGAATATGTTTGTTTACATTTTAAAAATTATTTGATAATTATTTTATAAACAATTATTTTCTGTTAGTACCACCACGAGAGTCCCATGCCTTAGAGGTCTTAAATAAACCATTGGCTTCTGATTGGTCACCTTGTGTCCCTCTGTTTGTCATGGATCCATTGACCTCTGTTCTGACTGTCACTCCAGTGATCTCTATTCTGTTATGTTCTGTACTGTGGTTATAGTAATTTATTTACATAATTTCTGTATTTCAGTTTCTACCACTTAAATAATTTGTTTATTCGAATTAAGTTATGTTAATGTTTTAGCTTAAATAACTATCCATGATTATTTTGTGTCCCTTATACTCTTGGCATAATATTTCTCACTCTGCTGTGTGCTTATAATTGTTACCCCTTTCAAGTGATGAGATGTAAGGAAGAACTATAACCCCGTATAGTGGAAACAGCACAAAATGTGACGTCGCCCTGTTACATCTTGTTTTTCTTTTCTTTTCTTTTTTTTCTTTTCTTTCCTAAAATTCTGTCACCATATCATAAACTAATAAAGGCCCCACGGATGTATTTTCTTAATAATAAAACGATTAATGAAGTTAATCTTCTGTTTAATTATGTTTTTACTTCCTTTCTGCCTCTTCCTCGCATCATTTAATTTGTTAAAAGTAGAATTAATTAATTAGTAAGTTGCGATTTCATCCCTAAGCACCTGGGGTTGGGTCATATAGCGATCCCGGTTTTCTCTTTCTTTGTATACTGTATTCAGGACTTGGTTCCGTGGACTTGTTGCATCATTCTCATTTCTAGCCTTTACTCTTTGTATTTGATTCTTGGGTTGTGTTGGTCAGGTTTGAAACAGGTTGGATGTACTTTGAAACCAAAAGTTGATGCCCAGATTTTGGCCTTCACGCTCGAGCGGGAGTTTGATGCTCGAGCGGGCCCTTTATTGTTGCTGTCTCTCCGCTCGAGCGGGAGTTTTGACGCTCGAGCGTAATTTTCCATCTCCCAGTACTTTGCTCTGCAGTTCGTCCGCTCGAGCGGTAGTTTTGACGCTCGAGCGTGACCCCTTTTATTTTGTCCCTCCGCTTGAGTATGGAGTTTGACGCTCGAGCGGGGACCCTCACCTGCAAAACTTCTGGAAGTGTGTGATCGACGCTCGAGCGGCTCTTTTCACGCTCAAGCGTGAGTCTGTGTCTGACGCTCGAGCGGGGAGTCGATTACATCAGTCCGAGATCTCACTTTCAGGATCACTTTTTGACCTACTTTTTCTCTTTTAACTTTTAAAAAAAACCGCCACTTGAGAGTTTCTCTCTCTACTCTTACCTCTCTCTAAGATTTGATCTACCCCCGGTGGTATTCTACCCTAGTTCCTTTGGAAGAAAGGTGAGCTTCGCGAGGGCTTTCTTCTAATCTGAAAGGAGAGGATTCGGAGCACTTTGGGTTTTGGGTCATCATCTCCATCACTCCATTTGGTTCTTCACTTCGAGGTAGGGATACCCTACTCCATATTATCGGTTTTTGTCCTAAGTTTTGGTATTTTTGATATGTTGGTGTCATGTGGTAATTTTTGGGAAATTAGGGTTTGTGGTATAATTTGAAAAAGGGGTTTTCATCTATTAAACAACATATGTTTATTGTGTTAATTGAGATAATTGAAACTTAGGGTTGATTTTGAAAAAAAAAAAAAAAAAAAAACCTTAATTGTTGTAATAAAATTAATTTGTATAATTAATTTTGGAAAAAATTTGAATTAATCTAATTCATGAAATTGGGAATTATGAGCTAATGGTGTAGTTGATAATTTAATCCTCACCTGTGAGAATGTGATTGTTATTTTGATTGACATTTATTTCCTGTTTAGAATAATGTTTTGGGCTATCGGTGGAGGATAGTCGTGATTGTTGTAGACCTTGCATGTTGATAGGGAAAACTGTAACTAATCATATTGAATGAGTCATTATATATGACAGTTGAATTAATACACTGAACTTGTGTATTGATTGAATATTGTGTATGACAAGTTTTTAATACATTGCTTATGCATATTGATTGGGAGGAGATAGGGATGTACTCCATGTTTGAGGGAAGATAGGATGGACTCTCAAACCAGTTTAGGAGAGAAAGGGGATGGACTCCATTAGTACCACTAATATGTGTGCTATTGATTTATGGAAGTGTTTTTACATTATTGATACATCACTAAAATGTGTACAATCGGAAGTAGGAAGTGATTGGTTGAGGTGATACACAACGCGCTAATGTGTATCCATTATGATATAAGAAATGTTTAACATGATTTGATATCCCTATTGCAATTGGAAATATTGTTAATGTGAGATGTAATCTCACTGTTATAGTTTGGCCAGGTTCTGAGCCATATTGATAATAGGAAAGTGAAATGTGTCATAGACATTAGTGTCATGAGACTGTATAATGTATATTGATTATTGGTTAACCATCTATCGAATGCTATTGCTTTATTTAATGCTTATGCTTGGTTTAGTATATTTTTACTAGCTGTGGCTCACCAATACGGGAACATCATTTTCAGTCCAGGTGATATGCACCTCCAAGGAATTAGCTTGGAAGGATTTGGAGTTGAAGACTCTGTTTAGATTAGTTTTATTTCGTTTTATTGATATTACATGTAAACTCAAGCCAAGGGCTGAATTTGTAGTTGAGTTAGTACTCACGTTTTTGTGTCCAAGTGTTAACTTGGAAAGATGTAAGCCCGTAGGGCATTTTATTTGATGTTACATGTGATGTCTTTCAATAATGATACTCTGATAAATGAATAATGATTGGTTTTCTTTTATCAATGCATGTTAATGTTATATATAATGGGTTTATTTGAGGGCGTTACAACTTGGTATCAGGGCGTACCGGGTTTGAATACTTTGGGTACGTGGGAAGTGATTAGTATCACAATGGTTCGTCTCGCTTGATAGAGACTTAGATGTACTGTTATATGCTTATATGATAACATGTTTATGTACTATGTGGGTATGGAATGTAGTTTCTAGGATGTTGATTGGATCCTTGAGTTTCTGAAAGTCTTGTTGGAAAGGCACTTGATCAATGTCGTTTCCAACCGGAACTTTAGTGACGCCTCGGCTATCATTATCCAGGAATGAAATTCGTAGGTGCTTATGTATTATGTTTTATATGATTATTGTTGTCCAATGCATTAAGACGCAAGTGTTATAAGTTTTGGCACACTTATTAAGGTGCTAACGTCTTTGTTACCTTTATTAGGATGTCAGGACGAGGACGAGGACGTGTAAGGCGTGGTAGGCATGGTGGGCAGGAGATGCCTATACCGATGAGATTCCGGCAGTACAGGAAGGAGTTGGCCAGGCCAATGTGTCCGAGCCGGTAGGACAAGCAGGCTATGTGCGTTTGGCTTCGAGAGATAGCAGGGGCATTCAGGGAGTCAGTAGGCATTCTCAGAGCTGAGAATCAGGCCCAGGTTCATGTTGCAGATGCAGGGCCTTCTTTTCTGAAGAGGAAGTTCTTCCGGTCTAACCCGGACGTATTTTTAGGTGATCCTAAAGAGCCACTTAAGGCAGATGAATGGCTCGAACAGACAACGAAGACGTTTGAGATGCTAGGCAACGAAGACGTTTGAGATGCTAGGCATCGAAGACGAGGTACTAAAGGTGACCTTGCATCTTTCCAGCTGAAGGGGGATGCGGGTCAGTGGTGGAAGTTCACTAAGAGTCGTATAGGAGGGACTTGGAAGGCTTTTGTTGACGCTTTCCAGGAGAAGTTCCTGTCTCCAGCTGTTAAGGAGAGGTTGAGGGATCAGTTCTGCCAGCTTAAGCAAAACAGTTCTTCAGTGGCCGAGTTTGAGGCCACATTTACTAGCTTGTCCAGGTTTGCACCCGAGTTGGTCGCGTCGGAGGAACGCCGTTGTATTGAGTTCGAGAAGAAGTTGAGGCGCGGCCTCAAGTTGAGAGTTGTAGGACTATGATTCGAGATTATGGGCGTCTGGTTGATGCTGCAGTCCATACTGAGATCATGATGCAGGAAGAGGAGAAAGGGCAGAAAGGCTCTAAGAGGAGTCAGGATGGACAGAGTGATGGTAGGAGACAGAAGGGTTTTAACCCTCAGCAGTCTCAGGGTAGCTTTTCTAGATCGACTTTTCCTGTGCTGAGTGCTAGTTCTGGGAAAGGCAGCCAGGGAGACATTACCTGTTTCAAGTGTGGCCAGTTGGGCCACAAGTCTCCAGCTTGCCTGCAGAAGGGAGGAGCACAGAGAGCAGCGTCATCTTCGGCTCGATCTCAGAGCCAGGTTCAGGGTAGAGGCCAGCCGCTCTCGTGTTATCAATGTGGTCAGGCAGGGCACCTGAAGAGGTTTTGCCCGTAGTTGAGCGGCACATCTGGTGCATCTAGTTTGAGGCAGACTCAGAGTAAGCAGCCAGCTCAGTCTGTTCAGGCCTCGAGGGCCAATCAGGGGGCTTCATCGTCCCAGTCTGTGCAGCAGTCTTATGCTCCTAGGGGTGAGCAGGTTGATCAGAGATCGTTTGGGCGCGTGTATGCTGTTACCGCGCAGGATCTTATACCGGTTCCATCAGTTGTGAGAGGTACCTTCTTGTTTTGCAATTCGGTTGCTAGTGTATTGATTGATACGGGTGCATCTCATTCCTTTGTGTCTGCTGCATTTGCATCTGTTTTGGAGTTGGAGTTAGCACAGTTAGCATCTCCTATTTGTGTAGTGTCACCCATTGGGGGTGAATTGATCCTGAAACAAGGTGTTAAGGGTTGTGATATAGAGGTCGCCGATCATAGGCTTCCGTTTCCTTTTGTAGTTATGCCCATGAAGGGCTTTGATGTTATTTTGGGTATGGACTGGTTATCGTCATACCGGGCAGTTATTGATTGCTACCGCCAGAGGGTCACTTGTTGTACCGTGAGCGGGGAGTGTTTCCATTTCTTGGGGATCGAGTTGTAGTGTTTTGCCACCGGGTATGATCCGCGAGGGCGGAGTGAGCTTAGTGGTCTACTTGTTAGCTTTGAGAGTGGTGAGTGTGATGAGACCCAGATTGTTACCGAGGGTGGTTTATGAGTATTCGGATGTTTTTCCCGAGGACCTCGTAGATTTACCACCTCATCGAGAGTTGAGTTCTCTATTGATCTAGTGCCTGGCACGGCGCCGATTTCTATGGCACCTTATCGTTTTGCCCCAGCTGAGTTAGTTGAGTTGAAGATCCAACTCAGGAGTTGCTAGAATAAGGGCTATATACGTCCAAGTGTTTTCGCCGTGGGGAGCACCGGCCCTCTTTGCTAAGAAAAAGGTGGTGCTTTGAGACTGTGCATCGATTACCGGAAGTTGAATCGGGCTACGGTCAAGAATAAGTACCCTATGCCTCGTATAGATGATCTGTTCGATCAGTTGAAGGGTTCCCGTTGTTTCTCTAAGATAGACTTGAGATCGGGTTATCATCAGTTGAGAGTCAGGGAGGAGGATATTCCGAAGACAGCATTCCGTACGTGGTATGGCCACTATGAGTTTCTGGTGATGCCATTTGGGCTCACCAATGCACTGGCAGTCTTTATGGACTTGATGAACCGGATCTTCTGGGAATTCTTAGATCGTTTTGTAGTTGTTTTCGTAGACGACATTCTGATTTATTCACCTTCAAAGGAGGAGCACGAGGAGCACTTGAGAGTGGTGCTCGAGTTACTTAGAGCCCATAAGCTTTATGCTAAGTTTGGGAAATGTGAGTTCTGGCTAGAGGAGGTGAAGTTCTTAGGCCATGTGGTTTCCGGGAAAGGGGTCTGTTGATACATCCAAGATAGAGGCAGTGCAAGATTGAGCACAACCTAAGAATGTGTTTGAGATCCGCAATTTTCTAGGATTAGCTAGGTACTACCGACGGTTTGTGAAGGATTTCTCCAGGTTAGCTTCACCGTTGACTAGATTGACTCGGAAGGGAGTCAAATTTGTATGGAGTGAGACTTGTGAAAAGTTGTTTCAGGAGTTAAAAGTTAGATTGACCACCGCTCCAGTCTTGATTATTCCGGAGAGAGGGGTGGGTTATGCTGTTTATTGTGATGCTTCACGAGAGGGTTTGGGTTGTGTTGATGCAAGAGGGGAAAGTGGTAGCCTATAGCTCACTCAGTTGAAAATACACGAGAAGAATTACCCTACCCATGACCTAGAGTTAGCAGCTGTGATCTTTGCCTTGAAGATTTGGAGGCATTACTTTTATGGTGAGAGATTCGAGGTATTCTCGGTCATAAGAGTCTAAATATCTGTTTACACAGAAAGACTTGAACTTGAGGCAAAGGAGGTGGATGGAGTTCATTGAGGATTATGACTTCGAGTTGCATTATCATCCGGGAAGGCCAATGTGGTGGCCGATGCCCTTAGCAGGAAATCTATTGGTGACATAGCTAGTATAGCCATCCGGGAATGGGAGATGTTGGGTGCACTTGGGGAGTTTGATTTGCTTCTGGGCGAATTCGTTGAGGCTGCGGCCTTGTTTTCTATTGCTGCACAGCCTACACTTGTGACTTGAGTGTTAGAGGCACAGAGAGGTGACCTTGAGGCGGAATCTCTTCGAGAGAAGATCTCCAATGGGAAGGTTGAGAAGGGTTTGACGGTGTATCCCGACCTGAGTATGAGATACCGAGACCGTCTGTTTGTGCCGGAGTCTTGCCGAAAGGAGGTACTCCGAGAGTTTCATCATTCACGCCTTGCGGTGCATCCGGGACACTAAGATGTATCGGGATTTGGGTCCCCAGTTTGGTGACGGGGTATGAAGAAGATGTGGCAGCTTTCGTATCTAAGTGCCTTACTTGTCAACAAGTGAAGCCGAGCATCAGAGGCCAGCGGTTTGTTACAACCCTTGCCTATTGTCGAGTGGAAGTGGGAGCACGTCACTATGGACTTCGTTGTAGGTCTTCCGAGGACTCAGCGGGGTATTGCTATTTGGGTGGTTGTAGACCGGTTGACTAAGTCGGCGCACTTCATTTCTATGCGCGTGAGAGATTCGGTAGATCATCTTGCCAACTTGTACATTCGGGACATAGTGAGGTTGCACGGGGTCCTAGTGACGATTGTCTCAAATAGAGATCCTCGTTTCACTGCTAGATTGTGGCAAAGTTTGCAGAGTGCCTTGGGTACTAAGTTGACCTTTAGTACGGCTTATCATCCTCAGACTGACGGGCAGTCCGAGCGTACTATTCAGATCCTTGAGGATATGCTTCGGGGTTGTGTTCTTGACTTTAGTGGGTCGTGGGAGAGGCACTTACCATTGGTGGAGTTTGCCTACAACAACAGTTTCTAGTCTAGTATCGGCATGGCATCGTTTGAGGCCTTGTATGGCCAACCGTGCAGGTCTCCAGTTTGTTGGGCCGAGGTGGGTGATGCACCTTTGTTGGGTCCGGAGTTGGTGAGGGAAACGACGGAGAAAGTTGAACTTATCCATAGGAGGCTTGTTACAGCCCAGAGTCGTCAGAAATCATATGCTGACCGTAGGAGGAGACCTTTGATGTTTGAGGTGGGTGATCATGTCTTTCTGAAAATATCACCTAGGCGGGGATTGATGAGGTTTGGGAAGAGCAGGAAGTTGTCCCCTCGGTTTATTGTCCTTTGAGATCCTTGAGAGGATTGGCGAGGCTGCCTATCGTTTAGCTTGCCGCCACAGTTATCTGGAGTTCATGACGTGTTTCATGTGAGTATGCTTCGGAAGGATGAGCCGGATCCATCACATGTGTTGGATTGGACCGACTTAGTTGTCGACGAGAATGTCTCGTACGAGGAGAGACCGGTTCGGGTCTTGGATAGGCGGGATCAAGTTTTGCGAGGCAAGACCATCCCTTTGGTAAAAGTTCTATGGAAGCATCATGGAGTAGAGGAAGCCACTTGGGAACGTGAGTTGGAAGTCCGTGAGAAATATCCGGATATTTTTGTTGATGTGTAAACATGTTCTGAGATTCTGTAATATTATTTAACTTTAAGAGCATTATATATGTCTTGAGTTGTAAAACATTGAGAATGTTTTGGTTTATGGAAATGTAGTAGAACTTGCCTTGAAATGGAAGTTCGTTTTAACATTGTGTATGTTAAATATATTGTGGAAATGCAAGCATGATATTAATGTTGCAAATGTTATAGAATGGTGGAGAATGTGTTGAGATTGGTAAATTTCAAGGGAAAACGTGTTAATAATGCATATTGAGTTATATGATGGGATTTGCCTCTTGAAAAGAGATGAGATTGGCCGGTAATGGGTCAGGTTGTTAATATTATGTTGTCATATTGTGAAAATAGAGAAAACTTGTACTTAATTTCGGGGACGAAATTATTTAAGGGGGGAAGGTTATAGCGATCCCGGTTTTCTCTTTCTTTGTATACTGTATTCAGGACTTGGTTCCGTGGACTTGTTGTTGCATCATTCTCATTTCTAGCCTTTACTCTTTGTATTTGAGTCTTGGGTTGTGTTGGTCAGGTTTGAAACAGGTTGGATGTACTTTGAAACCAAAAGTTGATGCCCAGATTTTGGCCTTCACGCTCGAGCGGGGAGTTTGACGGTCGAGCGGCCCCTTTGTTGTTGCTTCTCCGCTCGAGCAGGAGTTTTGACGCTCGAGCGTAATTTTCCATCTCCTAGTATTTTGCTCTGCAGTTTGTCCGCTCGAGCGGTAGTTTTGACGCTCGAGCGTGACCCCTTTTATTTTGTCCCTCCGCTCGAGCGGGGAGTTTGACGCTCCAGCGGGGACCCTCACCTGCAAAATTTCTAGAAGTGTGCGATCGACGCTCGAGCGGCTCTTTTCACACTCGAGCGTGAGTCTGTGTCTGACGCTCGAGCGGGGCTTTCCACACTCGAGCGGGGAGTCGATTACATCAGTCCAAGATCTCACTTTCAGGATCACTTTTTGACCTACTTTTTCTCTCTTAACTTTTAAAAAAAACCGCCACTTGAGAGTTTCTCTCTCTACTCTTACCTTCTCTCTAAGATTTAATCTACCCCTGGTGGTCTTCTACCCTAGTTCATTTGGAAGAAAGGTAGAGCTTCGCGAGGGCTTTCTTCTAATCTGAAAATGAGAGGATTCGGAGCACTTTGGGGTTTTGGGTCATCATCTCCATCATCTCCATTTGAGTTCTTCACTTCGAGGTAGGGATACCCTACTCCATATTATAGGTTTTGTCCTAAGTTTTGGTATTTTTGATATGTTGGTGTCATGTGGTAATTTTGGGAAATTAGGGTTTGTGGTATAATTTGAAAAAGGGGGTTTTCATCTATTAAACAACATATGTTTATGTGTTAAATTGAGATAATTGAAACTTAGGGTTGATTTTGAAAAAAAAAAAAAAAAAGGAAAAAACCTTAATTGTTGTAATAAAATTAATTTGTATAATTAATTTTGGAAAAATTGTGGAATTAAGTCTAATTCATGAAATTGGGAATTATGAGCTTAAATGGTGTAGTTGGATAATTTAATCACTCACCTGTGAGAATGTGATTTTATATTTGTTGATACATTTATTTCCTGTTTAGAATAACTGTTTTGGGCTATCGGTGGAGGATAGTCGTGATTGTTGTAGACCTTGCATGTTGATTAGGGAAAACTGGAACTAATCATATTGAATGAGTCATTATATATGACAGTTGAATTAATACACTGAACTTGTGTATTGATTGAATATTGTGTATGACAAGTGTTTAATACATTGCTTATGCATATTGATTGGGAGGAGATAGGGGATGTACTCCATGGTTTGAGGGAAGATAGGGGATGGACTCTCAAACCAGTTTAGGAGGAGAAAGGAGATGGACTCCATTAGTACCACTAATATGTGTGCTTATTGATTTATGGAAGTGTTTTTACATGTTATTGATACATCACTAAAATGTGTATCAATCGGGAAGTATGAGAGTGATTTGGTTGAGGTTGATACAACACTAATATGTGTATCCATTATGATATAAGAAATGTTTAACATGATTTGATATCCCCATTGAATTGGAAATATTGTTAATGTGAGATGTAGTCTCACTATTATAGTTTGGCCAGGTTCTGAGCCATATTGATAATAATGGAAAGTGAAATGTGTCATAGACATTAGTGTCATGAGATTGTATAATGATGTAATTGATTATCTTGGTTAACCATCTATCGAATGCTATTGCTTTATTCAATGCTTATGTTTGGTTTAGTATATTTCTACTGGGCTGTGGCGCACCCTATACGGGAACATCATTTTCAGGTCCAGGTGATATGCTACCTCCAAGGAATTAGCTTGGAAGGATTTGGAGTTGAAGACTCTGTTTAGATTAGTTGTTATTTCGTTTTATTGATATTACATGTAAACTCAAGCCAAGGGCTGAATTTGTAGTTGAGTTAGTACTCACGTTTTGGTGTCCAAGTGTTAACTTGGAAAGATGTAAGCCCGTAGGGCATTTTATTTGATGTTACATGTGATGTCTTTCAATAATGATACTCTGATAAATGAGATAATGATTGGTTTTCTTTTATCAATGCATGTTAATGTTATATATATTATGGGTTTATTTGAGGGCGTTACAGGTCATGACACTATTCACATGAGAAAATGAATTATAAGTAGGAAAACTAAAGTCAAGTCTTCATATTAAACAAATTCGTTATCCTCTATGCATGGTAAAGGAAACATTTGTGATAAACAATTATATATGGTTAAAGATCAATTTCCATTATTTTGCATACATTTATTATATGTATGTGTTGGAATTTGCAAATTGTTCTCAATGACGGAAAAATTATTGGATCCTCCACGTATTCATACTTTTCATTAATTGTCATACAATATGTCTCTCATGTTTCACAAACACTCAACACAAAATCATGGGCCTTGAAGTCCATTCCGACTAGTGACAGAAGTCCTTAAGCATTAGTGGTCCTAAAACTTGGAATTAAAACAAATAGAACTTGAACAAGAACCACAAGAAGTTTCTATTAGAACATATTGAAGATACAATTTTTTGATTTGTAGTGGCATAATTTGTAATTTGATTTTATTTCAATTACCAGAATTGTGGACGTGTGATAAGATTTTAAAAGATAAAATTAGAAATAAATATATTCATAAAATGGTAGGAATAGCACCTACTAAAAATAAATTGAGAGAATAGGATAAGATGATTTGGTCATATATAACAAAACCAAATGACATAATGGTAAGAAAGAGTGATACAATCACTATAAATGGAGATATTAGAGAAGGGAAAAATCTAAGTTGACATGAGATGTGATAGTAAAAAATATATATATTTATTTAATTTAATTGAACTGAATAAAATAAAATGACAAAAAAGATTTATATAGTCGATCCTACTTAATTAAGACATTAACACTTAATTTTTGGTTTAATTTATAATATGGTGAATGAACTTGGATAAATGCCATAGCACAAGCAAGTTTTCACCAACTTAATTTATTGTCTCATATGGCGATAGTTAAAAACAACTATCTCATGTTTACATCAACACATTTTAACATCATACATCCATTTATTTTCCTAAATGGTTTGACATTCAACTAAAAATTTTATATTTTTTTTATTTTTTATTTTTTGCTTTTTTGTTTTTGTTTTCAGTGATATATCTTTGAAAAGTTATGTTAAAATTCTTTTGAGGTCCGTCTAGTGCACAAGGATTTGAAAAGTAAAAACATTTTGAAAAAATTCAAAAATATTCACCAAAGACAAAAAAAAAAAGAAAAAAAGATCTAATTGTTTTTTGTCTTTAGTGAAATCTTTTTCAATTATTTTATTTTATTTTATTTTTGGTCCATCTAGATGAAAAAAACTTGAAAGTATAATTTTTTTAAACATAAAAAGGTCAATTTCAAACAATAAATTATAAAAAAATCTTTGTGATTTTATACCTTTGTTTATTGTAGAAACTTTCAATTAATTAATCTTATCATTTAATACAATGTATTATAAATAAATTGTGGATGTAATAATTGATAAATCACATATTTAATTAAGTTCAAGTCTTTTTATTCATTATAGTTAAAGTTGGGACCTACACGAATTACTCCATAGTGGCATGCTCATGTTAACTTATTTAGCCCCGTTTGGGGACTTTAGTTTTTTAGTTAAAAGGTCAAAAAATAACTTCAAGTTCTCACATTACTTTTTTCAGGTCTGTCTAGTGAAAAAAACATTTAAACAGTAAAAATATCCATTTTTTTTTTTTGGTCTTCAGTGGAATTCTTTCTAATTTTTATTTTATTAAATTTTATGGTCCATCTAGTTAAAAGGAAAAAAAAAAAAAAAACTTAAAAGTGTAATTTTTTTTTTAATAAAGAGCAAAAAAATTTGACAAAAAAGTTACTAAAAAAGGTCAATTCCAAACAATAAATTATAAAAAAGTCTTTGTGATTTAATACCTTTGTTTATGGTAGAAACTTTCAAATAATTAATCTTATCATTTAGTATAATATTTTATAAATAAATTATGGATGTAATTATTTATAAATTATAAGAAAATTTATTCATAAATCTCATATGAGGGAATATTGATCCATTTAGTTCTAAGAGTTTTCTTACGAACCATTTAGTCCTTTTTGTTTTGAAAAGTTGTATTTATTTGATTTGGTGTCATTTGAGTTTAAGTGAATGTCCTTTCGTGATTCATTTTTTTAATTTTTTGATTCTTTTTTGGGATGAGAATGGAAATGTGAGATGTATAAGATTCTTTTTGGGGGATTGGTGGCTAAAGTATTGGTTGTCCAGCATGAAGATCAGCATTTCTATTAGTGTGCTCTTTTGGTGTTACATTGGAGTATGCTAAAGAGTTTTTGTATGTTACATTGATTGAAGTGTTACGTTTGGAAAAAAAATACAGTAATAATTTTTTTGAAATGTTACGTTGTTACGATTGAAAAATTACTAAAGAGTTTTTTAGTGTGTTATATTGGAATGTTACTTTTTTGGAGTGTTACGTTTGAGAAAAGTATATTAAAGAGTTTTTGTGTGTTACATTGATTGGAGTGTTAAGTTTGAGAAAAGTACACTAAGGAGTTTTTTTGGAATATTACGTTGTTACGTTTAAGAAAAGTATACTAAAGAATTTTTTAATGTGTTACATTGAAGTATTATGTTTTTAGAGTGTTATATTGAAGTGTTATGTCTGAAAAAAGTATACTACGGAGTTTTTTTGAAGTGTTACATTTAGTAATTTCAATATTATAAGAAAACTCACATTTATCCTTCAACACATAACATACGCGCGCTTATACTTTGGCGCTTTATATAATTCACATTAGAATGAGACTTTTTGGTCCATAAGAAAAAATAGAGGACCAAATAGTTCATAAGATCATTGTTTGGAATTTATTAGTACTTTATCCAAAAAAGTAAACAAAATAAAAATAAAAATAAACATATATAATGATAAAAATTAAAAATAAAAATAAAATTGATTATAATATTGTAAATTTTTTTGAGTATATCAAGAGGTGCGTTTTGACGAGGGGAGTCCAAACCTAGAAAAACCAGCTCAAAAGGAGGTCTCACACTACACGCCTCCATGTGCAGCTTGAAATTTCGCTGGAAAGTTCAATCCGGCAAACAGAGAAAAGGTTGAAGAAGACCAAGTTAAAATAATTTAAATAATATGTTTGAGAATCATTTAGCATAAAAATTGTTATGATAAAGTGGGTTAAGGTGCTTGCTAAGTACTTGATCCAAAGTTTGAATCTCTAAAGCGACAATTTCAAATTATTTTTTGGGTGATGCACCAATAAATCCAAATTAATAACTTATACATTATTTAGTCCTAAAAGTTTTTTATAGACATCATCATCAAAACAACATCATCATCATCAAAACAACATCAAACATCACAACATCATTATCAAAACAACATCAAACATCATCATCAAAACAACATCAAACATCACAACATCAACATCAAACATCATCATCAAAACAACATCAAACATCACAAACATCATCATTCAAACAACATCAAACATCACAACATCATCATCAAGCATCATCATCATCATCACATCATCAACAACACAACGTCACAACATCAAACTAAAAAAAAATAACATCAAGCATCAACATATACATTATAATGGTTCAACACATTTCCTAAACCCTAACAACCAATTGTTGTGTCGAAGAAGAAACCCTAGAATTTTCACATTGATTCCATATGGGAATCAAGAAGCAAAACATCTCATTCTTTTGCTTCATCGATCGGGAATGAAGATACATGCGAATACATACATAGTGACACAGAGAGAAAAAGAGAGAGAGAGAGAGAGAGAATCTGAGGAGTTGAGAGGGAGAGAAGTGAAGATGGATCTGATCTGATCGGATCTTGAGTTATTCTTCGCAAACATCATCCCCCCGCCGCCGCCGCTTGAGCTTGATTCTGCAATGGCGTCCCCTGCCGCTGCCACTTCTGGTTCGAAGGAAAGGCGAACTCCAAAGGCAAATCAGTTTCAACCGTTGGCTGATTTTGCTACCGGAAAGAACAGATCGACGGCAGGCTATAGAAGAGAAGAGGGGAAGAGGGAGGAGAAAGAAGAGAAGAGCCGATTGGGATTGGAGATGATGAATTGCAGAGGCCTTATGGCCATCAATGTGATCTGTCCCAAGGAGTACTAGGATTACGAAGCCCTCATCGATCAATGGGGGGAACAGGACGATTATGAGGTTGTGAGGAAGGTTGGGAGAGGGAAATACAGTGAGGTTTTCGAGATCGGACGCCGAGGAAGTTCTGGACGTTTACATGTTCCATTTTTTTTTTTTTTTTGGTGGGTTTGGTTTGAAATCAATTTTTGCGTATTGGGTTGTGGGTTTGGTTTGAAATCGATTTCTGCGTATTGGGTTAATTTAGGTCTGATCTGTTCGTTGGGATTGTAAGAAGTTAGGGTTTCAAAGGTTTAGGGATTGATTGGATTGTGTTACTTCTGATGTTCACCATGTTGATGATGTTGCTATTGTTCATGATGATGTTGACGATGTAAAAACCCTAGGTGTTCTGATGATGTTTGATGATTTTGCTAATGTTTTGATGATGTTGATAATGTATGTTTGATGTTGTTTTAATGATGATGTTTGATGTTATTTTGATGATGATGTATAAATAGGACTAAATGATGCATAAGAAAACTTTTAGGATTAAATGGTTCAACTTTTCAGAAAATAGGATTTACGGGTAAATTTTCCTTATTTTTTTAGGGGAGTGGATGATGTCAGTGTGACATAGGGCTGATGTCAACACACAGAGATGGACGGGGACATTAATTGTGACAAGGAAGTAATATCAGGATTTTAATTGTTAAAATTGAAATACTGGGGTTTCAATTGAAAAACACACAAAACTAGTTTTTTTTTTTTTTTAATTTGTCCAAAAATAAAATTAAAGAAAATAAACACTTTAAATTAAAATTAAAAGAAAAACTAACAATGACTAATTTACGCAGCAACAAATTAAGATTTTTGAAATAAAAATTTAGCAACGAAACCCTTTTTAAAAATGAAATATCTTAGTTACAAAAAATGTCATTGTTGTATATTTAAGACAAAATTAGATATTTAATAATGAATTATTATTCTTTTGAGATTAAAATTGTTATCACAAAGATAAACCTTTTGGTATGAAATTTTTCTCTAAAAATGCATTTATTAGTGACATTTTTAATTTTTGTCGCTAAAGTTTTTTTTAAAAAAATTTGTAACAATTTTTTCATGAGGATTTTTGCAATTTTTCTTTTCTTTTTTTTATAAACTTTTTGGAATAAAAAACTTTAGTTCTTAAAAATTTTATATGTTGTAATATGTATCAATTGACGATAGCACTAGGAGTTGAATGGTTTAATTCTTATTCTAGGCAAGATTTCCACTTCCTTAAGCAATACCATTTTGATAATCTCCGTTTTAATAATTCAAACCATTCATTTTGTCGAATATTTCGTGTATTTTATCCATAAAAAAAATTAGATCGATCTGATAACTATAACTAGTTCAATTTATCGTATTTGTCATAAAAAAAATATATGGTTTATTTTTTTGTTGTCTATTTTTTTTTTTTTTTGTAAAAAATATGATAAATTGAACTAGTTACAATTATTAAATTCACCTAATTTTTTGTATAAATAAAATACATAAAATATTCAATAAAATAAATAATTTAAATTATTAAAACAGAATCTATGATAAGGCACAGCCCCGTCCAGTCCAAAACAGTGACTGGAGGGGATATGATCCATATCCCGTTGTATTATAGACAGAATTTCTTAGATATCTTTTGATCGGGTACTTGGATTCTTGTTTATCTCTTTCATATGCATCAATCTGCCATGATCTTATTGGTCATCAATTTGACAAAATTGAGCCTATACTTTCTAGTGGAGGATCCAAACCAAAACTATCGACAGAAATACCTCTCCATGTTCGATATAAAAAAAAATACCTCTCCATGCTCTATTATCTATAAATACCTCTCCATGCTCTTCCAATTCTTCATCCCTCCATCTATTACTGTCTTTCATAGCTTTCTATTCTATTAATAACAAACCTACAATGACATTCTTGGCCAATACACTTCCCAACCACTTTCTTTCTTTCCCACCCCTTTTACTCTGCCTTATCATCCTTGCATTGCCCACTTTTTTTGATTATGCTGCTTTTGCTTCTTCCTTAACTAGAAAACAAGCAAGTGAAGCCACGGCTCTCTTGACGTGGAAAGCTAGCCTTCACAACCAAACTTAAACTCTCCTGTCCTCATGGCTTGGAAGCAACCATTGCACTTGGCTTGGAATTGGTTGCAACAAGGTCGATAGAGTTGCCCATATAGACCTTCACGGTTATGGTTTGAAAGGTACTCTTTCTGATCTTAATTTCTCATCTTTTCCTCATCTCCTCACTCTTGAACTTTTTAACTACTCACTTTATGGGACCATCCCCCCCCCCCATATTGGTAGCCTTTGGAGACTCACCTACCTTAGCTTGCCTCTCAACAATCTCTCTGGAACAATTCCAACCGAAATAGGCCAACTAACTAATCTAAGGTTCTTGCACATGAATAGAAACCAAATCAGTGGCTCCATCCCTCAACAAATAGGATTGCTCAGCTGTCTCAATATGCTCACCTTGTATACTAACAATCTCACGGGTTCAATCCCTTTTTCAATTGGAAACTTGGGCAACTTAACCATTTTGTACCTTTATGACAACCAACTTTCCGGATCAATCCCTCAAGAAGTTGGGATGCTGAGGTCTCTCCTTGATCTTGAACTGTCTATGAACAGTCTCACAGGTTCAATCCCTGCATCTATAGGGAACTTAGGCAACTTAACTACTATGTACCTTTATGACAACCAACTTTCCGGATCAATCCCTCAAGAAGTTGGGATGCTGAGGTCTCTCGTTGATCTTGTACTCTCAAGGAACCACCTCACGGGTTCAATCCCAACATCTATAGGGAACTTGAGCAACTTAACCACTTTGTACCTTCATGACAACCAACTTTCTGGATCAATCCCTCAAGAAGTTGGAATGTTGAGGTCTCTCGTTGATCTTGAACTCTCAAGGAACCACCTCACGGGTTCAATCCCAACATCTATAGGGAACTTGAGCAACTTAACCACTTTGTACCTTCATGACAACCAACTTTCTGGATCAATCCCTCAAGAAGTTGGGATGTTGAGGTCTCTCGTTGATCTCGAACTCGAAATGAACAACCTCACGGGTTCAATCCCAACATCTATAGGGAACTTGAGCAACTTAACCACTCTGTACCTCTATGTGAAGCAACTTTCCGGATCATCCCTCGAGAAGTTGGGATGATGAGGTCTCTCGTTGATCTCGAACTCGAAATGAACAACCTCATGGGTTCAATCCCTGCGTCTATAGGGAACTTGACAAAGCTATGAGGGATGAAGAACAACTTTAAAACTTGATTTGAAATTTCGGGGACGAAATTCTTTTAAAGGGGGGAGGTTATAACGATTCTGGTTTTTGACCTGACCATTTGATTTTCAATTCTTCATCCCTCCACAAATTATATGTGAAGTTTGGAAAATGTGAATTCTGGTTGAGGGAAGTTAAGTTTTTGGGCCATGTGGTATCCGGGGAAAGAGTGACTGTAGATTCATCCAAGATAGAGACAGTGTAAGATTGGAAACAACTTAAGAATGCTTTTAAGATTCGTAGTTTCTTGGGATTGACCGGGTATTACCGTCGATTTGTGAAGTATTTCTCTAGATTAGCTTCACCATTAACTAAACTGACGAGGAAGGGAGTTAAGTTTGTGTGGAATGAGACTTGTGAGAGGTATTTTCAAGAGCTTAAGGTTAGACTTACCATTGCTCCAGTGTTGATTATTCCAGTGAGAGATTTGGGCTATTCGGTGTATTGTGATGCTTCATGGGAAGGTTTGGGTTGTGTATTGATGCAAGAGGGGAAGGTAGTGGCCTATGGCTCATGATAGTTGAAGACACATAAGAGAAACTACCATACTCATGACCTAGAGTTAGCGACGGTGATTTTTGCCATGAAGATTTAGAGGCATTATCTGTATGGAGAGAAGTTTGAGGTGTTTTCCGATCATAAGAGTTTGAAATATTTGTTTACACAGAAAGACTTGAATCTGCAGAAGAGGTGGATGGAGTTCATAGAAGACTATTACTTTGAGTTACACTATCATTTGGGGAAGGCCAATGTTGTGGCTGATGCTTTGAGTAGGAAATCCATTAGTAGTGTAGCTTGTATTGCCATCTGGGAGTGGAAGATGTTGGGTGCCATTGGAGAGTTTGGCTTGCATCTTGGCGAGTCTGTTGAGTCTGTAGTCTTGTTTCAGTAGTTGCACACCCTACACTTGTGAACTGAGTGTTAGCAGCACAAAAAGGTGACCTTGAAGTAGAATCCCTCCGGGAGAAGATTTCTAGTGAGAAGGTAGAAAGAGGCTTGAACGTGTGCTCTGACTCGAGTGTTAAATACCTTGGCCATCTCTTCGTGCCGGAGTCTTACTGAGAGGAAGTACTCTGAGAGTTTCACCATTCCTGCCTTGCGGTGCATCCAGGAGGCACAAAGATGTATCACGACCTTTGTCGCCAGTTTTGGTGGAAGGGAATGAAGAATGATGTGGCTGTGTTTGTGTCTAAGTGTCTTACTTGTCAACAAGTGAAGGCCGAACATCAGAGGCTAGCGGGTTTATTACAACCCTTGCCTATAGCCGAGTGGAAGTGAGAACATGTCACGATGGATTTTGTTGGGGGTTTTCCGAGAACTCAACGGGGTAGTGATTCATTTGGGTGGTAGTTGACCGATTGACTAAGTCGGTGCACTTTATACCTATGCGTATGAGTGAGTCAGTAGATTATCTTTCGACCTTTACATTAGGGACATAGTGAGGTTGCACAAGGTCCCTGTGACAATTGTTTCAGATAGAGATCCGCGTTTTATGGCTCGGTTGTAGCAGAGCCTACGGAGTGCCTTGGGCACAAGATTGACCTTTAGCACTGTGCATCATCCTCAAACTGATGGGCAATCCGAGCATACCATTCAGATCCTTGAGGATATGCTTCAGGGTTGTGTCCTCGATTTTAAGGGGTTGTGGGAGAGGCATTTGCCCTTAGTGAAGTTTTCCTATAATAACAGTTTCCAATCAAGCATTGGCATGGCACCGTTTGAGGCCTTGTATGGCCAACTGTGTAAATCCCCTGTGTGTTGGGCCAAGGTGGGTGATGCACTTATGTTGGGTCCAAAATTGGTCTGGGAAATGACTGAGAAAGTCACACTTATTCGTAAGAGGTTGGTTACGGCTCAGAGTCGCCAGAAAAGTTATGCCGACCATAGGAGGAGACCTTTGTCTTTTGAGGTGGGAGATCATGTATTCTTGAAGATATCACCTATGAGAGGTTTAATGAGATTTGGAAAAAGTGGGAGTTGTCCCCTCGATTCATTGAGCCTTTTGAGATCCTTGAGTAAATCGAAGAGGTAGCATATCATTTAGCCTTGCCACTACAGCTTTCTGGGGTTCATGATGTGTTTCATATTAGCATGCTTCAGAAGTATGAACCGGAGCCATCACACTTGTTGGATGGGACTAACTTAGAGGTAGATGAGGATACCTTGTATTAGGAGAGACCAATAAGAGTCTTGGATACTCGGGACCAAGTTTTATAAGGCAAGACAATTCTTTTGGTTAAAGTATTGTGGAAACATTATGGAGTTGAAGAAGCAACGTGGGAACGTAATTTATTTGTGGAAGCTTGAACATGTATTGTATTGTTGTTATGTTAACGAAATATGAAAACATTGTATATGTTTTGAAAATACAGAAACATTGTATATGTTATTTATGTTTTGGAAATGCGAGTTTATTATAAACATTATATATGTTTTGGAAATATGAATTTTGCATTCAGTATTGAAAATTTGTTTATCGTGTTGATGGGATTGGATGACCGGGCATGGGTCATGATGATGGAATTGGTAGAAGATCATTATTGTAATTGGTTTAAGCATAACTTTAAAACTTGATTTGAAATTTCGGGGACGAAATTCTTTAAAGGGGGGAGGTTATAACGATTCTGGTTTTTGACCTGACCCATTTGATTTTCTGGACTTGGGTTTTATGGTTTCTGAATGTTGTTATTGTCTTTCTCCCCTTATTCTTACTTGAGTTTGGCCATTGGGTTGTATCGAACAGGTTGGTTGCTTGGTTTTCAAACCCTTTGTTGCCCTGGATTTTGCTCATTCGCTCGAGCGACACTTCTTGCGCTCGAGCGAGTTTCGTGAACTCTCAGTATTTTTGCAGGTCTACAAAACTATTGAGAGAGTGTATTCTACGCTCGAGCGGACTTTTCTACGCTCGAGCAAGCTCAATTCAAGCGGCATTTCTTGTGCTTGGACGTTGGTCTGTTGTTTGCAAAACTACTGGAAGTGTGCATTCTGTGCTCGAGCGTCGTTTCTTGCACTTGAACGGAACAACTTATTGTGTTTGACGCTCGAGCATCAACTCTTACGCTCAAGCGAATTATGCGTATATCAGTTCGTAGCAGTACCTTTTTACATCACTTTTTCACATCTTTTTCACTCTAAACCCTAGATCGGGACCCTTTCTCTCTAAAACTCACTCTCTCCTTACATTTTTACCTAGATCCGTTGGTTTCCTTACCCTAGTGTCTTGGGGAAAAAGGTATAGAGCATCTCAAGAGCTCCGTTTTGATCCGAATAGATCTTGATTTTGGCATCTTTGAAGTTCCTCCACTTCTTCCTTGGTCTTCTAAGCTTGAGGTAAGGACTTTCTACACTCTCCTATGTTTTTTAACTAAGTTATTTGTTGTTGTGTAAATAATGTTGGGATTCGGAGGATTTTAGACAAATCTAGGGTTTTGGTTTAAAACGAAACGAGGAGTTTTCAAAGGAAGGTATTGAAAATGGTTATGGGTATAAATATAAGGATGTGTTGTGGTGAATTTGTTGATTTTGACACATGGGTTGGATTTGGGAGAGAATGGAGTTTGGCCCTAAAATGTTTAAAATAATTGTTTTGTATAAATAATGAAATTGGTATTGGAAATTTGAAATTAGATGAATTTTTATATCAATGGTGGAGTTCGATGTGTATTATCCCTCACCTATGAAAATTTAGATAATTTATCTGTCGTGGGAATTGTATATCTGTTTAGAAATATCTATTTTGGGCTATCGGTGGAGGATAACTATGATTGTTGTAGAAATTGCATAAGGATTAGGTGAATTGAAACAAATCTCTTATTAGTTGTCATTGAACATGACTGTGTTTTAATACATTGTATATGTATGATGTTTGGGAGAAGGAAGGAGATGTACTCCATGTTTGGGAGGAGAAAGGGAATGGACTCCAGTGAATTAAGTTGATTTGTGTATCCAGGGTGAAAGTCCCGAAAACTGTTTGTATACATGGGTGCTGATCCCGCGGGCGAAATTTTCGTAAAATGGCAAATGAATGTGTTTGTATGATAACCGTATTGATTTAAGACCCGATGAGTTATATCCTCAGTATTGGGTGATTGAAAGAAATGGATATGAACAATGAATTGAGACATAAAATTTGGCATACTATGATTGAAAAATCTTGAAATCCCGTAGATATTGATTTGTGATTATGTGTCAATTTTAAGCAGTAAATAACAATCCCAATCAAACAATCAAGACAAATCGACACAACGATTTTACGTGGAAAAATCACAATTTGAGCGCCTCCAATTGTGATAAAAAAAACTACGGGCAAAAGCCACAAAACAATTTACTAAAAAGACAAAAGGAATTACACAAGTGTACTCTCAATTACCTAGCGAATCCACGCCCGAATTGAACCGACCCCTATATGCCTCTTCTATCACGGTCTTCACCTTGGAACTGTCTTGCCCAATGTTGAATCCACAACGCCGATGTCGAATCACGACGATGAGCCACTCTAGAATCCACCAAAGCTTCAGGCCCGAATTCCCCAGAATCCACTGAAGAAGAACACTCACTTTTGTATAGAATAAACAAACAATTCTTTGATGTATACTTCTTAAACCATGAGAGATATAGAAGCCGTAATCCTAAAATCTGATAAAACCACATATTTATAGAAAATTGATCCGCGATCTCTGCTCGAGCGCAGGAATGGCCGCTCGAGCAGAGCTTGTTCGAATGCAAGAAAGTTCGCTCGAGCGTAAAATCTCAACTTCCAGTACTTTTGCAGACAGGTCAAACTTTTGGAACCAAACATTCTCCGCTCGAGCGCACAATTGGCCGCTCGAGCGGACAAGCAACTTCGATTGCATAGTCAATGAAGTGGCAAACATGAAAGAATTAACTTCTAAAACATACTCTGCATAGGCACAATTCGGGTTGGATTCGCATCTAAAACTCATAGCCTCACTGAAATAAAAGATCAAATACAATTACAACTGAAAAGAGTTTTGTCAAACAGAATTGCCAAAAATAAAAACCTAACAATGATCTTGTAAATTATGAATGATTTTATCGCAGGCATTGTATATGCACATTATACTTATATTTTTGTTAAGATTTATATATTGTGTTAGGTTGTTTCTACTGGGCTTTGGCTTGCCCTATTTGGGAAAAACCATTTTTAGGTGCCGGTGATATGCCTCCACCAAGGACTTAGCCTGGGAGGATTGTGAAGTTGAAGGCTCACTTTTATTTATTTTATATTTATCTTTTGTACAAGCCTAGGGCTTTATTTGTACTGAGCTTATGCCTCATTTTATTGTAACCAAGCACGGTCTTGGAAAGATGTAAGCCATTAGGACATATGAATATCTGTTTAGCTTTCATTCTTCATTTTACGTCTTGTAATACTGTAAATTCAAGATGAACGATTTATGAATGTATATTGCATGTGTCAAGTTTTGTATATTAACTCTGATTAATGTAAGCTTCTTATTGTATCTAGATCACTTGTACTAGCGCTTGTAGTTGGATTATTGTAATTATTTTGGGGGCATTACAAAAATTTAGTGACGAAACCATTTTTTAAGGATGAAATATCTTAATTATAAAAGTATTATTGTTGTATTTTTAAGACAAAATTGGACATTTTGTAATGAATTATTATTGTTTCGGAGCCAAAATTTTTATCTTAAAAATAAACCTTTTGGGGTGAAATTGTTTTATCTCTAAAAATGTATTTGTTAGTGACACCTTTCAATTTTGTTTTAGAGGTAATTTTTTTTAAATAAATTATATTTCGCCCTCCTTATGTTTATGCGTATTCAATTTTGTTGGTAGAGGTAATTCCTTTTAAAAGATATTAAAGTATGGGAAATCTCTTTTGAAATTATTCATGACTGCTAGTCCTAGAGTCAGATAATTCTAATAATAATCAGAATTAATCATCCAAATTTAATATGATTAAAAGTTATTACAAGTATTGAAAATCTCTATTGAAATTGTTCATGACTGCTAGTCCGGAGTAGGATAATTCCAATAATAATTAGAATTAATCATCCAAATTTAATATGATTAAAAGTTTTTTGTTTTTTGTTTTTTGAGGACTAATAGAAGCATGATCACTAACTAAGCAAACATGTTAAAGCAATTGCCAGCTTATGGGCCTGTTTAAAAGTTGTTAGATGTAGTGAATTCTATTACATTTAATATAGTATTATCATATAGATTCCAAAATAGGTAAATTACTATTAAGTTTTACTTTTGAAATTTATTACCTGTTAAAGTTCTATTGATAAATTTATTAGTCTCTCTTATTTTTATAAATAAATTTATATGATAAATTTATCAATCAGGACTTGTATGTAAATAGGTCTAGTTAATAATATTGATTGGCAAGTGCACCAAAATAAATACATGAATAATAGTTAAGTAATGATATGCAAATAAAAAAGTGATACAAAATGATGTTGATTACTTTTTATTTTAAAACAAGACATACATAAAAATTAGTTTTATTTATCAAAATAACACTGATACATTATTCTTATGAATTTTTTTTTTACATAATTTGTATATACGAAGAGCTGCTTATAATAATAAATTTGTGTAATACCTTATTTGCAAATAGTAAGATCTATGTTGTACTATAGACAAAATTTCTTAGATATCCTTTAATCTGGTGCTTAGATTATGATCCGTCTCTTTCATATGCATTGATCTGGTATGATCTTATTGGTCATCAATTTGCCAAAATTGAACCCAGACTTTAGTGGAAGATCCAAACCAAAACTATATTGAAAGGAATTGCAATCAGCCTGTTTGGTTTGAGGTTTTAAAATTTATTTTTAGAAAATTGAAATTTTTTATTTTTCGTATTTTTTTGTTTATATTAAATTTTTTAATATTTTAAATAATTTTTTTTAAATTTTTACATACATCTAACATAAATATACACTTAAAAAGTATAATATTTGTAAAATTATTTTTAAGAAATTCACTAAATACCAAAAATACAAAATAATAATAATAATAATAATAATAATAATAATAATAATACATTTTTATATTCTTGTGTATTTATTAATTTTTTATAAATATTTTACTTTTTAGATACATCAAAAAAAATGTATTTTAAAAAAATTAAAAAATTGCTTTAAAAATAAATAAAAAAATTATGAACAATAATCTAGTGGATGATCCAAACCAAAACCATTGAAAGGAATTGCAATCAGCTTGTTTGGTTTGAGATTTAAAAAAAAAAATTTCAGAAATTTTTTATTTTTTATATATTTTTTGTTTATACTGAATTTTTTAATATTTTAAATAATTTTTTTAATTTTTACATATACCTAACATAAATATACACTTAAAAAGTATAATATTTGTAAAGTTATTTTTAAAAAATTTAACTAAATACCAAAAATACCAAAAAATAAATAAATAAATAAAAATTAAGTACATTTTTCGTATTCTTGTGTATTTATTAATTTTTTAAAATATTTTTTTTATAAATATTTTACTTTTTAGATACATTTAAAGAAGGTATATTTAAAATAGTAAAAAAATTACTTTAAAAAAAACACACACACACACACAAAAAAAAAAAAAAAATTCAATTTAGAAAATTAAAATCAAACACTGTGAATAGAATTTTCAAACCCAACTAATAATTATATCCTGATATTATTCTTATGTTGTATAATTTGTTACAGAAGTGATGGTCCAAAGACATGTGTTTCATATGCATCGATCTGGCATGATCTTAGTGGAGGATCCAAACCAAGACTATTGAAAGGAATTGCACCAGAATTTTCAAACCCAACTAATAATTTTCCAAGTTCTATTATCTATCTATAAATCCCTCTCCATGCTCTTGCAGCTCTTCATCCCTCCATCCATCCTATTACTGTCTTTCATAGCTTTCTATTCTATTCTATTAATAACAAACAAGCCTACAATGACATTCTTGCCCAATACACTTCCCAACCACTTTCTTTCTTTCCCACCCCTTTTACTCTGCCTCATCATCCTTGCATTCCCCACTTTTTTTGATTATGCTGCTTTTGCTTCTTCCTTAACTGGAAAACAACCAACTGAACCCACGGCTCTCTTGACGTGGAAAGCTAGCCTTCACAACCAAACTCAAACTCTCCTGTCCTCCTGGGTTGGAACCAACCATTGCACTTGGCTTGGAATTCGTTGCAACAAGGCCGATAGAGTTGCCCATATAGACTTTCAGGGTTACAGTTTGAAAGGTACTCTTTCTAATCTTAATTTCTCATCCTTTCCTCATCTCCTCACCCTTGAACTTTTTAACAACTCACTTTATGGGACCATCCCCTCCCATATTGGTAGCCTTTGGAGACTCACCTACCTTAGCTTGTCTCGCAACAAACTCTCTGGAACAATTCCGAACGAAATAGGCCAACTAACTAATCTAAGGATCTTGTACATGAATAGAAACCAAATCAGTGGCTCCATCCCTCAACAAATAGGATTGCTCAGCTCTCTGAATGAGCTTGAGTTGCATACTAACAATCTCACGGGTTCAATCCCTGCATCTATAGGGAACTTGGGCAACTTGACCGCTCTGAACCTTTATGACAACCGACTTTCTGGACCAATCCCTCAAGAAGTTGGGATGCTAAGATCTCTCGTTGATCTCGAACTCTTAGGGAACAAGCTCACAGGTTCAATCCCTTCTTCAATTGGAAACTTGGGCAACTTAACCTTTTTGTACCTTTACGACAACCAACTTTCCGGATCAATCCCTCAAGAAGTTGGGATGCTGAGGTCTCTCGTTGATCTCGAACTCTCAGGGAACAATCTCACTGGTTCAATCCCTGCATCTATAGGGAACTTGGGAAACTTAACCACTCTGTACCTTTATGACAACCGACTTTCCGGATCAATCCCTCAAGAAATTGGGATGCTAAGGTCTCTCATTGATCTCGCACTCTCATCGAACAATCTCACCGGTTCAATCCCTGCATCTATAGGGAACTTGGGCAACTTAACCACTCTGAACCTTTATGACAACCAACTTTCCGGATCAATCCCTCAAGAAATTGGGATGCTAAGGTCTCTCATTGATCTCGAACTCTCATTGAACAATCTCACCGGTTCAATCCCTACATCTATAGGGAACTTAAGCAACTTAGCCACGTTGTACCTTTTTTACAATAGGCTTTTTGGATCTGTTCCCCCAATGTTAAACAATCTTACACATTTGACAGAGTTTGAAATAAGTGATAACATGTTCAATGGTCATATACCAGCAGACATATGTGTTAGTGGATTACTTACACAATTAATTGCAGAAAATAATAATCTCAAAGGTCCCATCCCAAAAAGCTTGAAAAATTGCTCTAGCTTATACAGAGTTAGGCTTGAGGGAAACCAACTGTCGGGAAATATATCAGAAGATTTTGGCATATACCCAAGCTTGGATTACATTGATTTGAGCCATAACAATTTTTATGGTGAGCTATCTAAAAACTGGGGAAAATGCCACAATTTAACTAGTCTTAAAATGTCTAACAATAAAATTTCTGGTAAGATACCATCTGAATTAGTAGGGGCAACTCAGCTATCCGTTCTTGATCTCTCTTCAAATCATCTAGTTGGAGAGATCCCATTGAAATTGGGAAGGTTGGTTTCACTATTCAACCTTAAGCTGGATGATAACTATCTATTAGGCAATATTCCTCTAGAATTAAGTAAGTTGTCCAATTTAGAGAACCTTAACCTGGCAGCAAATAATCTAAGTGGCTCAATCCCGACAGCACTAGGAGAGTGCAAGAAACTTTGGAACTTGAATTTGAGCAATAATAGATTTGGGGAAAGCATTCCTGCCGAAATAGGTCGTATCCATAACCTTCAAATTCTTGATCTTGGTCATAATTTGCTCATAGGTAAGATACCACAGCAGATTGGAGAATTGCAAAGGTTAGAAACATTGAATCTCTCCTACAATGAACTCTCTGGTTTCATTCCATCATCGTTTGATAATATGTTAGGTTTGACATCGATAGATGTATCTTTCAATCAATTGGATGGTCCTATTCCTAACATCAAAGCCTTCCGAGAGGCTCCATTTGAGGCACTTAGAGGTAATAAAGGTTTATGTGGTAATGCTACTGGTTTGAAAACTTGTCCAGCAAAAATGAACAATGGGGAGAGTAACAAACTTGTGTTACTAATTGTTCTTCTTTTAGGATTTCTATTTCTTTCAATAATGGTTGTCGGAATAGTACTCTTGGTTTTTTGTAAAAAATATAGGAACACGAAAAGTGAGCCAAGACGAGTAAATGATGAAAAATTGTTTGCAATTTGGAGCAATGACGGAAAAATGGTGTATGAAAGGATCATTGAAGCGACTGAAAACTTTAGTACCAAATATTGTGTTGGGGAGGGAGGATGTGGTACTGTTTACAAAGCTGATCTCACAACTGATCAAGTAGTTGCTGTGAAGAAACTTCACATATCATCCGATGGTGATTTGGCTAATCTGAAAGGCTATATGAGTGAGATCAGTACACTAACAAAGATTCGCCATCGCAATATTGTAGAACTTTATGGCTATTGTTCACACCAAAGGCACTCGTTTTTGGTTTATGAGTTCTTGGAAGGGGGAAGCTTGGGAAAGATATTGAGCACGGAGGATCATGTATTATACTTTGATTGGATTAAGAGAGTGAATGTTGTCAAAGATGTGGCAAATGCTTTGTCTTATATGCACCACGCCTGTTCTCCAGCAATCATCCATCGAGACATATCAAGCAAGAATGTTTTGCTTGATTTAGAGTCCGTGGCTCACATATCCGATTTCGGCACAGCTAGATTTTTGAAGCCTGACTCATCCAATTGGACATCATTTGCAGGGACCTTTGGGTACACTGCTCCTGGTATGTAATGCTCATTTTATTTTATCAATCATTGCATATGAAGAGATTTCTAATCTTGGATGTTATTTCTCTCGAATTGAAAGGACCATTGAACTTCTAATTGTTATTTTGATATGGAGCATGAGCATGTTTGTTGTTTTTTTTTTAATTACTATTTTCTTCTCTTGGTTATTTGTTTCATTTGGTAGAACTTGCTTACACAATGGAAGTGAATGAGAGGTGCGATGTTTATAGTTTTGGGGTTCTCACATTGGAAGTGATTATGGGGAAGCATCCGGGCAATCTAATCTACTCTCTGTCATCATCGTCATCCTCTTCCTCATCCACATCAACTGCACATGGGATATTATTGAAGGATGTGTTGGATCAACGTCTCCCAGCACCTGAGAATCAAGTGGCACAGCAAGTATTTGTGGTTGCAAAACTAGCATTTGCATGTTTGCAAGCCAATCCACCATCTCGGCCAACCATGAGACAAGTTGCCATGAAGCTATCAGATGATCGAAGGTCACATCTGCAAAATGAATTCCACATGATCACATTGGGACAACTGATTTCAACTGCTCAACCTCTTGAGTATTTGCCTTCTATCCTTGGACTATATGTTGTTCTTGTTTTCCATTTTCTTCTTAGATTGTTCAATTTCAACCCCCTTTTCTAGTCTAATTAGCATTTTACAAAACTTTTTAATGGCTAATTTAAAACCATCTTAAATCTTCATGTTGGTGTATTTAGTGGGCTGTTTTCATTGGATTTTTGCAAGCTTTTTAAATGGATAGTTTCAATAAAAAATTTCTACTTATTATCTTGAATTTATTTGACATTTGAGTTGCTCATATTATTTATACATTTATAAGGTCTAAATTCCACATAGCTTTTCTACTCTTATTCTGTATTTCGAATTTGCTTGCTCTGTTTCTTACAAAGTGGTGTGTACTATGCAGGCAACTAGTGCCCTTAGCCATCCAGTCTAATTGAAAGCCTTTTGAGGTAATTTGAGATCGAAATCGATAAATTTTTGAGACATTTTTATTTTTTAATTATTTTATAATTAATTTTTTGTGATTTTGTGATGAAAATTACTAATTAAATCTTCATATTCAAGTTTTGCTAACATTTTTTTTAATTGATAATATGACTAATTTGCTGTTATTATAAAATATTTTTGAAATTGTCATCATCTAGTGATTTTAATTTTTAAAATTAAATAAAAAAATCAACAATTTCTTCCAAAGTTAGAAATTATTCAAACATGACTTGAATTGAAGAAAGCAAGCTAGACAGAGGGGGTCGGTTTGGTTTGGCGCGACTTTTTTCAAACTTTTGAACTTTCTTTTTTTAGATCTACTGTTTTTTGTATCAGTAAAAGTGAAGACAATTGTATTTTTTTAAAACCCAGCTATTAAAAAAAAAAATTAAAAAGCTTCTTTTCTAATGAACTTTTTTTTTGTTTCGATCAGGGCCTTCTTTTGTATATATATAGAGGATAAATTACACTATACTCCCTTGATATTTAAAAAAAAAAAATACATTAGTTCTATACTTTTAACATAATTATATTAATTTCTTTTTTAGCATTTTTTTACGGGATTCTTTTAGTATGGTTAAAATAACAAAAACTAATACCAATAGTGAGTAGATACTGAAATAATTAAATATAAATATATATATTTTAGTAGAAACGAGATAATAACATTATTTTTTTATTATTTATACAACTAACGAATTGCTGGTAAGAAGAGGCTTAAGTGTTATGTAAATTAAAGCCTTAGGAAGATTAGTGTAATTATGTTGAAAGTGTGAAACTAAACGTATAATCTTCAAATCTCAAGAGAGGTGAGTATAATTTACCGAAAACAAATGTAAGAATTGTATGGAATTTTAATCATAGCCTGTAGATTTTCAAAAAAAATGTGGGTCTTCTTGGATCTGTTTTCCATGTGAACCAGCATGGCCATATTTTCGGGGGGGGGGAAAAATGTTATAGTTATATAGGACCTTAATATATGGGATAATTACTAATAAGTCTTATTAATTGGATTTATTTACTCATAAATCTTAAGTGATTTTTTTTTTAATACGTATTTGCCTCTTATTTTAATAATGAGAAAATTTTGAAACTTTATACGTACATATTTTGTGTTTGTGAAATGATTATTTAATACTCGTAATGATACTAATAAATTTATTAAAGTGATAAATGATTAGGATATTTTGACTTTTGTTTATAAGTTTTGCTTATATTAGTTTATTTGTGTTGGTTTGCATTAAAATATGATGTCAGAGGGGTTACTTGTCAAATTGTATTTTTTTAATAAATATTTTACAATAATAAATTTGAATAGAATCTATCCCTTAATGTATAGGCTTTCAAAAAATTAGGACCATAAAAAAATTAAGGCTTATAGAAAGGGTTTATTGGCTTTATGGTTAAGCCACCCTTGTTCCATGTTTAATTTTATTTATTTATTTTTTTTTCATGCTGCTTCCATTTCTTTCACAAGGTCATCTACTCATATTAATGATTTCATGCTGTTTGGAAGGATTAAAGACCACCAAGATCAAGACCAAGAGCTAATGAGTTAGAAGAAGCATTGGCTAGTGCACATATGGCTCTTAGGACTGATGTGTGACTGACTGCCTGGACCTGCATAGTGCTATTGCAGCTTTTATGTAAAGGCTTAGAGTTGTTCTCTGTTTTGTCATTTGGTTGTTTTAGTTGATTTCTCGTTTCTCACCAACTCGCGGTGATGTGCTTGCAAATGATTATGTTTGCTTTTCAGTGTCAACTTAATTGGGATTGGGTAGTCTTGCTATGATGCAGTCTCGCACTTTCCTTTTTTTCACTTTGTTGATGTTTTATTTGTTTATATGCTGGTCTTCATCAATAAATTTTCTCTTTTGTTGATAACTTAAATAAATAAAAAAAGACAGTGACTTTGTGATGGCGTTGTAATGTACGCATTTTATTTTATTTTTTTTCCAAGTTTTTCATTTTTCTTCCATAAATCTTTTCTTCAAATCCATAATCTATACATGACTAGAGTTCCAATCACACAAGAAAAAGAATGGAAAATAGGACGCCTAAAGTCTTGGTATTGGACAAACGACAGTGTTTCATTTAGATTCCTTGCCTTTTATACATGGCAAAGGCAAATCATTGGTCCTCCACAATTATTTATATGATTTAGAAAAAAATTATTTTTGCTTCTGCGTCAAATTCATGTGATGTTTTTACTTGATACTTATTCGTTAAAATAATGAGATTCAATACTTTTGGTTAGATTTTTCAAAAATAACTTGACAAATATCAAATGAAGAATAATGTAGAGTAATGTTCCAAAACTATAAAATTGGAGGTGAGGGTGAGGATTTGGGGAAATCGTTGTCTGATTCTGGCAAAATTGGACCAATTTCGATGGAATTTGGGGACTTTGATCACAATACAGAGATGGGTATTGGTGATAATGCAAATTCTCCTGAAAGGTTAGAGCTTTTGGGGGAAGAAAAAGGTCGAGATGGCGAGGCCGGTGGAGATGTGGCTTCGAGTGGTGAAGAAAGTGTTGCCATAGGATCAGTGAAGCCAAGTGAGGAAGAGAAGAGGGTTGTTGTGTGGTTGAAGGTTCCATTTGAGTTCTTGAAATATTTTGCTTGCAGGGCTAACCCAGCATGGACAATCTTGAAATTCATAAGTAAACTATTATATCTAAATTGAGTTATTGTCTTTGAATGATTAAGGTCAAATCCTTGATTTAAAATCTACATCTATTCAAATTGACTCCTAATTTCATCTCGCAAATTTAGTTTCCAACTGCTTTTTCTTATTTCATGTTATTGATATATCACAAAATGAGTACCATTTAACTGTGACATTGTATTTTGTATAGTATTTTCACCTTGATTGCTATTTTTGGTTGATGGGTTAACCTTGAAAAACGAAAAAGAATCAAATTTCTAAATTTTGAATATTTTATAAATAGGCTATGGAAAAGAAAATATTGCTAACTTAGCATCACACAAGTATATGGCTTACTTCAATTTTCATTTTTGAACCAATTCATAGCACAAGATTCTTTTATTTGGTCTGATAATTTTTTTAATATAAAGATTTCGCTTTTTGTTCTTTCCCTGTTGGTTTTTTAACAACTAAATCAAATGGTAGGTTACCTGTTGTAATCTATTGGTTAGTTTATAATTGGGGAACTTTCACTTTACCCCATATGATATAGGACTTGTGCACGCCATTTGGAAATAACCACTTAATGCCTTGTGGTTTTTGGACCAAAATGACCTGTCGCAATTTCTTTCCAAATTAACAGGAAGTGCATTACATGCACAGTGTTGAGAGTAAACCATTTGTTAAGACAAAAATACCCTTGTAACAAAAAATCTATTTTTTCTTCTTTCTCTACTATTATCTCTCCTAAGATGTTCTATCTTACAAAATGCCACATTCCCCAAGTTGTTCTATTTTAACCTGATTGCACAAATAGAACATGCTATACAAAATAAGCTTATTATAATTGATTTTGTTTTGGATCTTTGATAAAAATCATAAAGGGTATCTTCTCTCCATTTTCAGTGTAAAGAAAGCAGAGTGTTTACTAAACATTTCAAGCTTCATGGTAGTGTGGGAATTGCGCTTGATGTGTCTAGATCAAGGTTTTTTTAAATAGCTGCTCACCTACTTGGAAGAAGTAGGCACGTTTGGCTACTTGGCCTAAGTATGTTGACAAGATGACTAGACTTTGAATGTTGGTTTTCCTTTTTATGCTAATATTTCCTCTTAGAATTGAAACATTGAAAGGAAAATAAAAGGAGAAAATGTCATGTTACATCGATGTACCCCATCAGAATTAATAGTGAATGGAGGTTGTAGGCTTGGGATAAATGTAATCCTCATTGGGAAATTTTTCTTTATTGATTCTTTTACATTATCAACTAGGATTGGACCACATGTAAGTCTCATGGTGTTAAGAAAACAAGGTCCCTCTTTTCATCTATTCTTTTGCTTGCAGCAATTTAAGTAGTCTTCAAGGAAAGGGGGCAAGACCTGATACATAATTGGTGCCTAACATTTTTTGTTTTTATTTAAATTTTTTGATTGATTATCTGCAGAAGGTATCTCAGTTCATGAGCCGCTCTGCACGTCTTAATGAAGCTTTCTCAGTGGTGAAATGGGTCCCAGTCATACGACCAACTCTGCCTGCAGCTGGGGTGACTGCATGGCCTGTGATGAGTTTGAGATGAGATTCAGGTTGTTAAATAGAGCGAGAATGCAGTATGTTCATCAGGTATGTGTACCATGATTATATGTGTGGTTTTTATACCGTTACTTGTATAATCATGAGGTATGTGTACCATGATTATATATGTGGTTTTTATATTTTACTTGTGTAAAATCCATGTGTTCAGGCTTTCTTTATGTATTATGAACCTTCAAAATCGCTAAGAGACTTCTGTATCAATTTACCATGTGTGCAAACTTAAAAGTTGGTTTCTTTTGTCCCTGATATTTCTGTTCACTTGACTAATCCTGTCTAGTATTTTTTGTGCTATTTGAACACTCCAAAAATGAATTTTATACAAATTTGCTACAACTTGCTTTGACAGAACGTATGTTAAAATAACACGGGGGCAATTAAACTTTGGTCTCTTCATGTTTGGTCATTTTTTCTTTTTTTTATTTTAGCTCTTACAGTTTTTTCCTCCATTTTGGATCTTTATTTTTGAAGTTTTTTCCAAAAGCTAACTTTTGTATAAAAATATTTAATTATGTATAACTCACATTTCTAATATAAATCTAAACTTCAGACAGTTAATGTAGTATTTTCTGTCTAATTTGAACGGGAGTTAGTTTTAGAAGTAAATTGCGAAAAATTTCAAACATGAAAGGTCAAAGTGAGAAAATGATCAAAATTAAAATGGGCCAAGTGTAATGTATCAAAAAATTATACACAAAAAAAAGTGAATGTAATGAAATATTATAGTTACCATTTATTCACATGGTGATCAGTAGTGCATTGGTTAATTCCGCATTTTCAATAGTTCTTTAAAAATTGGGAATTGCATCACAGTGGATTGACCAAAAAATATTCATAAAAAGGGGTGAGGTGTAACTTTTTCTATGAATTCTTTGCAACAAAAAAAAAGTTGCATCCATCATGTTTTTAAATCATTTTTCATCTTTCACCATGATTGTAATTTTTCCTTAAAAATAAGCCTATTTTTCATTTAAAACGGGTGTGCTGATTTATTCAGACCGAAAGTTGGACAATCAATCAGAGTGTTTTTTTATAAAAACAAAGAAAAAAGAAAAGAAAAGCTACTGCTCTGGAAATACAATTAAAAGACAAAAGCATAAAAAAGATGCATATAACTTAAATGTTAATTAAATCAAAGTTTACTATTCTCCTTTCATCCTTCTCCAACCTCACACTCTGAATGGAAGAATTTGGTGAGAAAAAGCTTTAAAAAAAAAATAGGGAACAAGAAGAGGAAAGAAATAAACAAAGAATATGATTTCTTATAATTTTTGTGGATGATTAAAGAAGTGAGAGAGAGAAATGCTGAAAAAGAGAGTTTACTGAAAATTGAGAAGTTTTGTTTCTCACCAATTTTGTGTGATTTGATGAAAAATCAAAATTATTTTTTCCAAAAAAAAATTTATGATGCTAAAATTATTCCTCTAAATACAAAAACAAATAAAATGCAAAGATACATATATCTTGTTTATTCATTAATCATTCAAATAAAAAAAAAAAATTACAATCCTTTTCCTCCTAAGTGCGGAATTATATTATTATTTTATTTGATTTCTTGTCTCATAATTCAAACAGAGTGTATTAACCTTGGTTAGTCTCCTACTAACTATGCTTTGCAAGGTGACAAGGGAGAACCACATAGACAATCATTGCCAGAAAACGCACTTGCCGGGAACTTGTTCAGCGGTATTGGACCGCACGAATGGTTATTACTCACATTCAACTTCTCAAGCCCAGAAATTGCGTTAGCAACTTCCCAAACACCAAATTTCTTGACAAATCCAAATCCTTCAAAGTATTGGGAAATTTCACACTTTCCATGTCAAAACCGTATGCGATTACCCGAAAACCCACCAAATAATTGGTTCGGTTCAGTAACCCAGCCGGGCTACCCGATATTTCATTGTCGGAAAGATCAATGTAGTCATAAAAATAGGTCTCCACTGGCTTCCAATAATCAACCTTGATCTTGATCCCACATCTTGTGAGCTTGAGAGAGTATATTATAGTAGATGAAGTGACCCATTTAGGAATTTCACTCAGATGAAACCCATTATATGATAAATCTAGAGATTCAATACCTTTCTGAGAGGGTAAAATGTGTGAAGCTTGGGCCAAGCTAGGACCGGGTAGAAGTGAGCCGAATTGTGGGCCGAGGTGAATGGCCTTCGCCACTGGGCCTTGTTAGCCCGGTCATGAATGACTGAGGTTAGCTCGGTTTGAGTATTCTGAATCGAGGTATAGGGAGCCGTGTTGTAAAAGCAAGGTGGAACTGAACTAAGTAAAGCAAGGTGGAACCGAGCTAAGGAAAGCTCAGTGAAATCTGCCGCTTTCAGCATGTGATAGCTCGGTTGTTTTGTCATACTACGCGGTAAAACATCTCACTTGGTTAGGCAGTGAGGGGGTGCAGAAAGATGAGCATTACCTTTCCGATTCTTAGGAGAACTCTACCTTGGAGAAAAAGAGTCCTACTAGGATCGTGTCACACGGAGTCTACAAAAGCTCATAGCAGGACCTATGTACATGTATCACAATTTTGACTCTCAAATACACATAGCCTTTGTCTATTGTCTATTTGCTGACTTAAACATCGGAGAGATATCTGGCACAACCCACCGGTTAGCTCACGTTTGTGTTTTCAGGAAGTAAAGCGACGACATTTGGAGGAACGCAAACTTGATCAACAGGATTATACGAGAACATTATTTCGTGCTTGTACACTTTTACATTCATTTCTGGAAAGAATAATGTTTTGTAGCTCGAAACTTTTCTCCCCGAATCCCCCAAATGCCCAAAACAACGTCGTTTTTGGCATTTTCCTTTTTTTTCTTTTTTCTTTTTTTCCATTTTCCAGTCTGAAACGCAGAGAGGAAGAGGGAGAGAAAGAGAGAAGAAGAGGGGAAGAGAGAAAGAGAGAGAAAGAGAAGAGAGGTTCGCCAATCGCCGATCGTCGCCCAGCCCGGTCGTCGTCGCAGCCCAGCTCAGAGTGTATTAACTTTTTTCCATTTTAAAGGTACATTACAGTGATTATTTTTTAAGTTGTTAAAAAAATATAGCAAAATTTACAATTTCAATATAATTATATTGATATCTTTTTTAGTAATGTTGAATGATAAAAAATAATGTAAATAATGTGAAAACACAAAAAGAAATAAGAATAATATACATTACAATGAAAGAGGAACCCAATGTAATTATGCTTAAACTGTGAGATATGTTGTATTTTTTTTAAATTTCAATAAAAGTTAATGTGATTTATCTTTATTGTAATCATAATTTACAAATGGTATGCAACTAAAAAGATAACATGTATTTATAGATGCCTTTTTAATAGTGAAATGTATAATCATTTTAAACATATTAAACAGTGTTTTGAAAACAACCATTGACAATATCCATTAAACTAATCAAGAACTTTCTAATGATGGAATTATTTCAAGAAGTCAAAACACGAGGAGTTGGGAAAAAATTAGAAAATAAAACAAAAATAGAAGTAAATTATTATTTAGGAAATTTAGATTTAGTTATAGTCATTTGAAAACTAATGAGTATTGAAGAGAGACCCAATTTGGTCAGAAAAATCAACACATGCAAGTTTGAAATAAAGCAAAGCGAGCAGTGAATTTTTTCCACAGATAAGGCGATGGGTGTCGGCATTTTAATTATAATGTTTAAAATTTATATATTTTTGTAAAAGTTTTTAGGAATTAAATATTTTAAAAACTTAATAATTCAATTGATAGTTCAAGAATAAAGAATACTGGGAGGTGAAGCATTTTATTATAGAAAAAGTAACAATCTTTGTGGTGTGTAATTTTGAGTATTTTCTACATAAAAATGACTTGCTTCCCACGCAATGTAATTAGTTTTGGTCAATCACTTGTAGTTTTTCTTATATAAAATCAGAGTAATTTTAATAACAATAATACAATCAATGACAAGATGATTATATTAAATTAATACAAGATGATTGTTTAATACAATTATATTTTATAAAATAAATAAAATATAATATACAAGATGATTGTTAAATAATACAATCAATGACACATTACGTATTGATTTTATTATTATAAAATGAATAATGTTATGTACATTAATTAGTGTACTAATTAATGTATCAATTGATGATGTTGCATAATTTAAGAGATTTTTAATATTTGTAATTTGTATAATGAGTAGGGTCAATAATCATGTCATCACTAGTGTTGATACACTAGTTAGTACACTAATTGATGCATAAAACTCCACCGTTATAAAATGTTTAAGACAAGTGTGTGTTGAATAAAGAGTGTGGAGAGAGAAAATGAGGATTATGGAAGTGTTGGAGTGGTGTGATGAGAGATAGTCAAGTCCGTCAACTGCAGCTGGATGCACTTGCTCCCAACTCTGCGCTTTACATGGCTGTCAGCGCTCCTTTCTATCTTCGCTGCCTCTTTTGTCCCCCCAATTACCATTCATATCTCCATCTCAATTATTAACCAATATTAATTATTAATAAATATTACTTTAAATTTTTATTTATAAATTTATACATTTTAATAGCCTTAACTATAGAAATATATCATTATCATGTTACTCATTATTCATTTGTATTTAGATAAATTACACTCATCTCTCATGAAATTTAATAAAAATACAATTAACTTCATAAACTCAACATAATTATACTAATTTATGTTATAGTAGATTTGAGCCGTCAAATATATATGGCGAGTAGAGATATAAACAAGCAAAGATAAATATAAAATTTAATAAAATATACACAATAATATTATTTTTCTCATTCATACAACTCGCAAATTATTAATAAAAAAAATTAAATTTTATATGAATTAAAATATCAAAAAAGGTTAGCGAAATTATATCAAAAATTTGAAACTACTTTTTTTCAAACCGCAAGAAAAATAAATGTAATTTATTAATTTTTTATTTTTTATTTCACATAATGATTGAGAATATATTGGAATAAGTACAAAAAATGGCTACATCAAAGGAACACAACATTTATGAAAAATATGGAAGAACTGTAGGTCTCCTTGACCAAGACGACAACATGGGCGTGGAAAGGCACAAAAGGGACTCCATTCACAACAATACATGTAGAGGTGTTACACATTGAAGAAATGAGACTGATTTTGGAAGAACAAAAAAAAAAAAAAAACAAGACAAGACAAGACAAGACAGGACAATACAATATAGGCTTTGTAGAAGGAAATCACAATCATATGAACTCCGAATGGAAATCACAATCACTGAGTTCGTAGAAAAGTTTTCTATTGTGAATTCTTGTGATTCAATTCATCAACGCATCCCTGTCAAAATTCTGCAGATGAGCCTACAACAAACTACTAGGAACATACACTCAAGTACAACTGAGATGTAATGGATACCACTCTGATAGCTAAAGGGTAGTAGATATAACCTCTCAAATGTACACAATCAATTAATTGAAAAAAGAATGCATTCTGCGTAACACGTTGAAACCATATACCACCAAGAATAAAGATGATAAAGCAAAACACAAATTAAAAGACCCCCCCCTCCCCAAACATAGCCATGCACGTGGATCAATGATAACCTGTATTGCAAATCCATTAAGGCATTCAATCATACAGCCAAAGAAAGGCTCTTCTGGGCTCCAATGTTATGTGGCCTTATTTCCCAGGAAGCAGCCTCGTATGCTTCTCCAGGGAGTATAAAAGGCAAAGAGATCTCTCGAATCATCAAGTCACCGCAAAATGGGCATTCGCAAGCTATGGCATCATCCAATTGTGAGCATATCTGTACAAGCAAATTAACATTTTTTAGTCTGTCTAATTCACTATGTAAGAAGCTACAATTTATGAATCAGTCAGCAGCAGGGTATGAAATTTATTCTAGAGTAAATTGGCACAAGAAAATCAAATGAAATAATGCTATCTCATTTACAAAAGCATTTGAAGCAAAAATCCATCATTTTTGTTGAAATAAGAACAAGAAGAACACCATTATCATCATTTACTTCACCACCAACTGCAACTTGTGAAGCAGAGACACCTCTTCGGAGGTCACGTACCAAGTAAATGACACATGTTGGCCAGGAACACACTAGAGGCATGCTCTATTTTTAACCCTTTTTTTTCAACTGCAATAGCATACTCAAGGTTGATAAATTTGATGAGAATAACTATTTGACACAGAATAAATATAATATTAAAATATATGACATATAACAAATATATAAATTACATGTTTTACATGTGTCCTCAATGTGTCGTCTCCTATATTTTATGAAAATTTGTGTGTCCGTGTCATGTCACGTGTCTATGTCTGTGCTTCTTAAACTGCAACCATCAACACATAGGTACCACAACTAAAGTCTTTTTATTTTACTTCCAAAGTTTTTGAATGCCAACAAACAGCAACAATTAAAAAAGAAAAAAAGAGCAACTTGAGAAAAACCAAGGGCTTGAGAAGGAAGCAACAAAAATGAGTACATGACTTTATGGCAATGTTCCAGACTTTTTACACTGCAATTAAATTGACTCATCTCAAAAGCAGTGAAAAACTAAATAGAGTAGAATAATGCATGTTGAACATGAGAAGATTCGACAGCAGAGACGCATTCAACACCAATTTTGAGTTGCTTAAACACATATGAAAAACGTCATTAGGACCTTATCCGTTGGGGTCATGCTAGTTATGGATTCCTCCTCGGTTAAGGTACCATTAGACTCCTTCTTGGATTCACCTCCCAATAAAGTATGTTGCTTTTGAAGATCCAGTATATATTCTGCCTGCAACATTCATTTGAAGGAAAAAGTACAGAAAACAAAAATTACGCAAAAGGGACTTTGTTTACGAAATTATACTTCTAACAAAACATAACTCTAAATAGATTCACACAAAATTAATCAAGAGCCACTATAAAAATCAATTATATATTGGAGGACATACACATGGTTAGAACGTTAAAATTTGGTCAGCTCAGCTCAGAAATGGAAACAAGCCTACTAAGAACTTCTAAATAAGTTCATATATGGGAGTTGTATCATCGGGTTTTGAATATGTAACCTAGGCCTGTGCAAATAACCGAACCAACTGATCAACCTGTTCAAACCGACCGAACAGATGGAACATTGGATGATTTCGACTGCTGCTACGGTCAGCTATGAGTTGCAAACCTTGTATTTTTTGAATTGGCGGTCAGCCAACGGATTGAAAATCAGAAAATTCGCAAAGACAAAACCGACCGTATATCTTATATATTAAATATAAATTTTACAGGTGAACTATATTTGGTTTACAAGATTACACCTTATCTAATTTGTTGGTCTTTACGACACGTGTTAGCTAATCACAAAATTAGTTTATCACTTTAACATTATTTTTTCTTTCATTCTGTGTCTCACAGACCTACAAACGTCTCATCACCTACCCTAACCCCTCATTTCTCTCTCTTCAAGTCACCTCACAAATTAATACTCACCAACCCTCATCAATTTGCATAACTCTCTCCCTCTCATCCCTAATGTTCTTCTCTCTAAACCTATTCTTTCTCACCCCCATCAGAGATCTCTCTCACTTGGATCTCTCTCAATTCTATAAGCAATGGTTCGCATAGCATATTGTTGAACTGACGGTGGTGAGGAATCGTGGTGGTCAACCAACGATGATGACGAATCATAGTGATCAACTGCTGATGGTGATGAATCATGTTATCAATTCTGATCTCCCTCACACCATCTATCTTTCTTTGGTCTCAAATCTCACTACCCTACGATCTTCTCCCTCGAAACCCCATCACAGATCTCCCCTCAAACCACTACCGTCGTTGGAATCTTTGTCTACATCTTAACTCCTCTATGTTTTGTGTTGTATGCATATGTTGTCGAAACCGACCTTAACTGACCGCTGATTTCAGTTGAGGAAAGATACGGTTTCGAATCAGAATGGGTCGAAATCGGTTGAGATAAACATGAACCCGATACATTCGGTTCGGTTGATGGGTTTAGGGTGAACCCGACCCAACCCAACCCATGCACACCCCTAATGTAACCACATTTTTCTTTTGATCTAGTTAAGGACATAGTCATATCAGCTTAATCAGCATATGCAGAACTAAGATTTAAAATTGTATCACTGGTGCCAATTTCATACTTATGTTCTGGACTGTAAGTGGGACGCTATGAGCCCTTCTGGATAAGCTTTTGTTTGGCATTTGTAAGACAAACAAAACTAGCTTATAGGCCATATGATGACTAAATCGGGCATTACCAGAAAAAGCTAGGATCACCTCAATGGATACATGACCTTTGCACTGGTATAATGAGTATTAGTGATACAAAATGCAAGATTTACAGATGCAATACGAATTTATTGTCATTATTTTAAAAAGGTAGAATGCATTTCAGACTTTTTGTTCAAGGATTCGCCTACACCCAGGGCAAGGAGGCCACCAGCAAAGAGCCGCCCTCCCCCCGGGGGAGCAAGGGTTGGAACAATGGGTTATCATATGCAATTCTATTTCCATCTGATTGCAAAGTGTTTAAATTAGTCACATTTTTTTAATCAATTTTAATAAAACTATTTGTTGTCAAGATGATGAAACATATTAAACTTTCTAATTTTATTTTTAACAACCACTGCAAACCAAATTTGTTGTAGGCCGCCAATGTTGCTTTAGTTACCCCATCTTTGAGGATATTAACTAAGTTCTAAGTGGTACATCCATGCTGGCAACAGCGAGCAATACCAAGTGTAGTTAAGCATAAGATTTAATGGATCTTAGTACCTCATATTGTCATGCATTGCCACTTTAAACGTGAAATTACTTAAAGCAACAATATATGGATCAACACCAATCAGCTTACAAATACATAATGTATATGAAATCATTCTAGAACTACTTGATCTCAGTGGGTACACCTTGTGACATGGGCAATCAGGCATTGAGCATGGAAGGCATGTCCACATGGAAAGACATAGAAAGGGGCCATTGCACCTATTGACGTATAACCCCTAGCCATCCGATGGTCCCAACCTGCAGTTGGAATCTTCCTCTGACAAACCTGAAACTCGCAAGTGATAAACAGATGCAACAAGTCAGCTAATGATAAAAGTCAACTAGATATGATGACAAAGGAATTGAAACAATAATCGGGCGCCCGGGGGGGGGAGGGGGGGAGGATTCCTAAAATACCAATTGTGCGTTAGAAGTTCCTATTGTTCCGGTCTATGAAGCACGGATACTCCGAAATGGCCCCCGTACGCGTGTCGAATACGTATCGGATACGGATATGCATCCGATACAGCGGGATACATATCAGATACGGCAAAGAAGTATCCAATTTTTTATTTTTTTTTTTTTTTGAATTTCAGATACATTTGGGATACGCAAGGATACTTTAGGGATACGCTTGGGATACATTCGGGATACGGCGGGGTGAAAAAATAATTTTACAAACTTATAATGGGTCAAAGTGTAAAATAACAAAAGTTACATAAAATAAAACAAAAAAATAAAACAAACCCTAGCTCAAAGTAGCAACAACTCGAACAGAGCAAGAGTCGTCGTCGTCTCTGACTCTCTGTCACTCAATCAGGGAGAAGTCATTCACCATTCACGAACAGTAGCAAGGAGGAGGAGGAGGAGTCGATCAAGGTTCATCCTCTCTCCCTCTCACTCTCACTCTCACTCTCACTCTCACTCTCATTCTCTCTCGCTTTCGCTCTCTCTTGCTCGCTCGCTCACTTTTCTGTCTTTGTCACTCGATCTTAGTCCCTCTCACTCGCTCGATCTCACTCTCTCTCTCTCGCTATCTCCCTCTCCCTCTCCCTCGATCTCTCTCTCCCTCTCGCTCAATCTCACTCACCCTGTCTCTCCGTCTCACCCAATCGCACTCTCTCCCTCTTGCTCGATCTCTCTCTCCCTCTCACTCTCCGTCTCACCCAATCTCACTCTCACTGTACTAACCCCTTTGAATTTTTCTTTTTCTTTTTTTTGCAAGCTACTAGTACCCAATTTTTATTTTCTCAAAAGACAACAACATCAAGGGAGCCTTGTGAGGTATTTTTTTTTTTATCATTGAAAGGGTTAACTACATTAATGTTTTTTATTATTATTATTTATTTATTGAATTGCTGAAATTTTATTGAATTGTTGAATTTTTGGGATTGCTGAAATTGCAGAAATCTTTGCTTTAAGTTTAATTTTTATGCATGCTACATTACTAAAAATTGTAAAATAATATTTTTTACGAACGTATCCCCGCCGTACCCGTATCCTAGTTTTTCAAATTTTGCCATATCGTCGTATCTGTATCGTGTCGTACCCGTATCCCATATCCGTATCCGTGCTTCCTAGGCTCCGGTATAGTACTATAAAATTACTCAAACCAAAAATCAACATACTTGAAAGAGAAAACAGAAAAGAAAAAATATCTCTAAAATGAACACAAATAAAATACAAGTAAAATAGACAAGTTTTTCTACTGGGAGATTCCTAACAAACTAGTACTTATTGAAATAAAAAATAAAAAATCCCAAGGAACTACTTGGAGCATTTCAAAGGCTAGCCCAATTAAAGTAAAAGATTACATTTCCAATCTCTTGCAAATAATAGTTTATCAGAAGAAAAAAAAAAGAAAGAAAGAAAGATCTATAGCAAATAACATCAGGAATATTGTTACCCCACAGTCCTCATCACAATCAATGACAGCATATCGTTGAGCAAGTGCACTGATATCATTTCTAATGTTATCAGCACCGTGTGTTGCATCGTTCATCTCCTGTTTCAGTTGTTCAATTTGCTTGTTGTAATCCTCTAATGATGAGCAAATTGCCTCCTGCAAACATATCAAAGAATTTAATTGAATGACAGATGATGAAGACAGTTTAGCATATGCCCACAGGAAGCATTGGAAAAACAGTTTGCAGCAGATACATGTGGTTTGGCACATAGCTATTCAAATAAAAAGAGAGATTTTTTTCACAATGCACATACATCATAGCATGTCAAGAAATGCCAAGTGGGAAAAACCAGGGAATCTAGAGTTGACCCTTACCCAAGGGTAATCCATTAAAAAAAAGAGAGAGAGAGAAGGGAAAATTACAAATAAGTTGGAATTAGGAAATATAATCTCAAATCAGTGAAGAATTTTTAAATTGTAATACTGGTGCGAAGAAGGAAAAATAATTAACAAGGGGTGGAAACTACTCCTTGAATTGACCAAGCTACTCTCATCTTCCTTCTTCCTCTTCTCTCCTGCTCTTCCCTCTCCAACAATTAACACTGGCCACCACTGCGTGACTCTGCCCTACCACCCCCAAGCCCTCCAGCCAACCCCAGCCCCTCCCTACCCTTCATGCAATTGCCACCACCAGCGCCTCCCCTGCGACCCCCAGTCGCCACCACTATATGCTATACGAATCAGAATAGAAATATTTTTGATTGTTCTTTTCACAAATTATTCCTACGTTCTCTCATGATGATTCCAATTACAGTCCCCCACAAGTGACCTAGAGAAATTGGTAGCCTAATATTGCAAAACACAAACTTGCCTTTTTAATTTATTGAATATAGAAAGGGAATATGAAAGCAACTATTGATACAGTTACGAAATTGATATTTTTTCATATAATGTATTTCAAAAAATATACAGTTATACAGCTGTTTTTAGACATTGCAACCTCTGAAGTTTACATGAGAAACGAGCACTTGGCACTATTACAAAGAAAGTAAGCCTATGGAATGACTAGAACATCTAGTACTACGTTGATTGCAGCACTACAATTTGATACTGTGATAGCAACAAATAAATAAATAAGAATAAAATCTAACACTCAGTATTTCCTTCCATTAAAACAAATGTTAGCCTAGTTATAAGTGAAAAACTAAGGTAAAAATGTGTTACCTTGAAGTCATCAATCAGGGCAAAGTCCGGAAAGAAGGGCAAAATATCCTCAATTTTTAGCAGCCCGTCAGTTTCCTTGAGAAATGCTATTGCTTTTCGAATGTTTTCCCTTTTAGTTCCCTTTTCTTGTTCAACGACATGTTTGGCAACCATGAGCCAGAGCTTCTTCCTTAAGTCTTCATCATCTTCAACCTTGTCAGCTTCAGCCTTAGCAAGTTCTGGGTCAACCTAGCACACCGAAAGAAGAACTCCATGAAACAACAGCATACAAGATTTCTGAAAAGATTACAGTATTTGAGCACAAATAAAGTTATTCAAGAACAAGCAAGTGAATAAGAAACTGTACCCAAATATTTTAAGCGAAAAAAACAATTAGCCACAAGATACATCTTTAGTACATTGACAGCAAACTAAATTCCAAGCCTTTAGACACAAAGTAAGTTTGTCCATTTCTTATTTTAAAAGTATGTCTCAAGTCTGAACCACCCAATTCCTTCTAACTGTTACATGATCAAATCTTGCAACACTCATAGACAAAAGAATTAAAGAAATATTAGGTTAATAGATCCATAGCAAAGATACAAGGCAACTGACAACTCATCTCAATTTAAAGCTTTTCAGCCAACCAATTTCAATCTAGTTTAAAGACTCCAGAAAGTATATTGGAAACAAGGGGGAATTGGGGAAGGGCACAGATTTGATGGTATAGAACCCCAATGATCATCCAGCCATTCTGATCGTAACTGATTGTAAAATTGATCCCATTTTGAACATAATCAGTTGCCCCACTGGCACATGAAAATATTTGGAAAAACCCATTAGAAATTAAACTGATCATTCCAAAAAGGTGAACCATAATAATAATAATAATAATAATAATAATATTGGAAGGCTAACTGCCAAATCATGTAAAAGATGCTAGACAGTTGGTGATTAACAATTTGACAGCTTTTTTTTCCTTTTTTTTTTTTTGTGGTAAAGTACAATATAACAGTTATGTAAAGTAGAATAATGGTAACAAAATAAAACCGGTGAAATTTGGTGAATTTAAATTTTATCCACCATAGAGAGCTAATTTAGTCACATCCATACAACCAATTAAGTGAAATTTGTATCACTACTTCAACATCTTCAGTTCAATGTCCATTTACAATGTACCCATCGAAAAGCACCTGCAGGATGCAGTTTTTCCCATGCCCTCTTTATGTACACCAATAAAAACATAAAAGTTCCAGAATAAATCTTTTTCATGTGCCATTATTAAAGTTGTATGATTCAAACAATCACATGACCATGTGGTTTTTAGTCAAATAAGGAACAATTGTTATTGCCATAAAGCGTACAGCTTACGTTAGCCATAAACAAGGTAATGTACAAAGAATGCCATTACTGCTGAAGAAGGGAGGAGGGGGAGAAGGGAAATCAAAGAACCAATGAACACAACCAACCCAATTGGATAATAATACTACCTGTAGAGCAAGAGCAACTGCTTCTTCATGCATGGACATCATGCTGTATATATGAACACAAGCCCGCATCCGCTTTTCCTTAAGGCAAAGGCGCAGGGCATATTTGGGATCATAGAAGAATTCAGGGCCGCTAAGCTGTCCTTTGCCAAACTTGCATTGCAGGAAACGAAGAAGGGCACTGTCATCCTCCTAATTGTGACATGGAAGGAAAACTAATATCAGACTGAGATGCATTTTAAGCATTCATTACTTGTTTTTGTGGAGGGAAAAATCATGCAATAATCTCACTGGTTATAACTTATATGTAAATAGATAGATCTTCTGAAGAAAAAATGTCTTAAAGAAATTTGTAGGATCAAAGTTCAATGTCACGATGCAATTGTAACTAGAGATTATACGTACTCCTCAAATCCCATACAGCCTACAAATATCCCCCAAAAATACACCAGTTGAACTCAATTTTATTGGAACATGAGCATCTTGAACAAGTGAAATTCCATGACAACACCCATTTTCCTTAAATGAGAACCATTGTGCTAATGAATCTGCAAATTTGCATTTATTAACATGAATATCCAAACATGTACCAAAAGGGCCAAAACATAACAAAGACAATATCAGATATTACGAATGCAACAAACCAAACAGAAAGCATTACTGCATTATTAAGTCAAAACATTCACAGTAATTTCCTTGATCTGGAATATATATATATATATTCAACCTATTCTCACTCTTAAATACCAGAAACATGCTCCAAACTGGCAATCCTAGAGTATTTAAACAAAAATCTACTTGGACACAACGGTAATCCTAAAATAAAAGATAACTACATAAAATAAAATATAATATGTTTCAATAATAGCAATATGAGGAGATTAAATGAGTTATAAAGAGAGACAACTTTATCATCATTGTATATACAATAGCAGCAAGGAGCTACCCATATTGCCTGTCAAGCATTCAGGTGACATGCTCCGTTTGAGGCTCAACAAGGAGTAAAATCAAAGAAATTAACTTTACAATTAGCATCAGAACCACACACACTTATGATTGTTTAGGTCAGCATGAATTTAGCCAATTTTTTAATTTTTTTTCTGTTTCAAAGGTCAAATTTGACCGCAAGATGTGCTGAAGTGGGCTGAAGTCATCACCATATGTTATTATTCCAAATTAAGCTGTTGGGTCTTTGTATATGGTTTTTAGTTGATTCAAATGGTGCCAAATTCTTTAGCTTCTGTATGTGGATTCATTACCCAATTCAACATAGCTATGCAATGCCTTTAGTTCAGTAGAGAATAAGTTAAAAGTAAATTTAGTAGTGATGCTATTTGAGGATTGTGTGATGCAATTCTAGCCCCAAATCTTTATATTCCTATTGGAATCTACATATGACATCTAGCATTTTTTTTCTACTACTTTCCTTTTACTTTCTACACTTCAGTAGCCTTTTAAAGCCCACAGCCAGACATGATCGCCCTTGTGCTTTACCTTTAAAATATCAATGGACATCCCTAGTCCATCTTTCCTTTAGTCCTACTGCAATCCACATAAAAGTAGCCAAAATCAGCAAAGAGTACAGCTCATGGTACTGTTCAAAGCACCAAGAACAGCCCTCAATTCTCATTCATCCTTCTTTAAAAAGACCCAAACTTTTATTCCTTCTATATAATATTATAATCCTTAAAAAGCTCAAAATTTTACAAGCATCTAACCATAAAATCAGCACATAATACCACTTCTGCCACTGCCCAATATCACCTTGGGAATTAGAGCTTGTGAGACTGTCCCATCTGCACTCATCATAAATCACCATGGAAGTGAGAGAACCAATAAAAAAGAACCTCAATAGGGCATATTGATATATATAGCTTCATGACACTGTAAAGATCTACAGAAGCAGTCCAGGTAGCTAAGGACATAGGTACAGGATACAAATCTGATCCTTCTATTTCAAAACAGATACTACTTAGTTTTTTTTTTTTTTTTTTTTGGGGGGGGGGAATAAAATTTGGAGTAAAATCATTGCATGTATATTAAATTTTTTGTAAAATCATTGTATTTTGTATTTTGCATTGCTAATAAATAAAATTATAGTAAAATCATTGTATCTAATATGATATATCAAGAATAAATTTTACTTTGCATATATAAATTTATTTATTTTTCCAATTAGAGGACATATCCCCCGTACCTGTATCTAATTTTTAGATCCTTTTTCACAGATGGTTTTAGGATGCTAGAGCCATGCCGGCTGTTGTTGCAAGACCATAAACATTTCCATCAACACAGCAGTAATTTTTCACTTTAATTTCCGACCACAAATTTTCAAACCTCTCACCATAAATGTCTATAAATCTCATTCCATATGTATACTTACAGCAGGCAAGAATATAAACATGTATTCAACCAATCAATTATCAACATCACTATAGATTCAATGTAGTTATAAAGTAGTATTGAAACCAAACATATTGTAAAGGTTGTGAACCACTATATGAAACTATAAGATAAAGAAAACTGTTGGCAGAAACTTCGTTAAGCTTTTGAGTGAGAAAAACAACCTGCTTCGCATACACAGAGAGCAACAAGTTGTGAACTCCAGGATCCTCATTTTGCAAACGGTGAACGCAAAACTCCAGATATTTTATTACTTCATGGGTTTCATTCCTGTTTTATGGTATATGGTAACAAGAAAATTGATCACCATTACTTCTAACAGAATGAAAGACATGTAAAATGCATAATCCAATCAACAAAAAGGAAATAGATCCGATACAGATCCTACTAACTTATTAGCAGAAGGTATCCATCAATATAAGTCCTGCCTGATGATGTAAAAGATGTAGCTGTCCTTGGGACATAAATATTAGTGTTTTATTGTGACTTTTGCAAATATTTCATTCTCTTCTATTCATTCATACTATATATATATGCATATAAGAAAGAGGAAGAACAGGTAATTTAATAGAGTAAATGGTTCCAACATGTTTAAATCATAGCACAGATTACATCCAAACATTAATGTAATATTTACCAAATGAACTCACTGGAAATTAAAATTGTTTATGTTAGGTTTGGTGCCCTTCATGTTTGGGGGAACAAACAAGTATCTTGCACTGACTGAACCCCACTTTCTGGACCACAAAAGCAAATTATGTTCTGCATATATCCTTGAAAAGTACCACAATTGTAGAAAACAAGAAATAAAATCCTTAAAAAATCTAGTTTTACCAAATGACCAACAATAGAAACTATCATCACAGCAGCAGATCAACTGTGCTGAATCCATGGGATAAGAAACCAAATGCATGGCAAAATGGTTTAAAACTTTAACTGCCAGTAATTGTAGCACAACATATTGTATGTGCAACTGCGTTTAGACTAACCATTGAAATAAACTAAGTATGGTATTATTCAACTATCAAATGATCATATCCACCTTTAACCAAATTCCCTAAATAGCTGGAGTATTGTAATGTTTAAAGAAACATTTATGCTTTCAGTCTGATTTATAAAAAAAACAACAATCTTTTGCATAATTTCAAACTAGGGAGAACTTTACTTTGCATGAGGTTCACTTGAATAACGCATCGTCGCAGGAATTAACTTCCTTGGGTTCAGGTTTTTTGTTGTCATCCATGACTCCACAGTTTTATATGCATCAAGCATGATGAGGTCTGGAGCAAACTTGTAATGCATGGTAAACACAATTTGTTAACTTTTTCAACAATATAATGGTTTAACAGATTGTAGATGAGCAGCTGTTTGCCTGTTGCAATATCATGTACACAAATAGCAGCTCTGGTAGTAAATGAAATAATAATAATAATAATAATAATAAAAGATGGCAAGTGAAGCTGTGGTCAGTCATTATTATACAAAATAAATAAATAAACAAAATTGCCCAACCTTGACTCAAATAATCGAGATTAGCCCTTACCTGAAGATCTATGGGCACAGCAGGTTTTTGAAGCACTTCCAATGCTTTCTTCGCTTCTCCTTGCTAAGCTCAGTACAAAAAAAGGGGGTAACAAAATGGAAGCTCAAATTAATAAAAAGAAGCAAATGGAGATTTTTGTGAAATTAGTAAACGAACTGTGTAAAAGCCATATGAATCATTTCCCATTTACTTTTTTCATTTTGACCAAAAATTTAATATTAAAACAAGGTTATCTCCATATCATATGAATTTATGATAGCAAGAATTGAGTTTCACCTAGAGCATGTCATTTTTGAATCACATGGAAAGTGGGGTTAACTTGGGGTAAAGTATGAAATTGAAACACACTTGAATTGAATTAGACATGGTTTCTCAAAAGTTACGATTTTATAAGAGCTTTTACAAAATTCATTGCCTTATTTTGTGTGTGTGGCTTTTGAAGGCTCTTGAAAACCAAACTTATTAATATGTTAGGCTTGTACATAAAACTAGGGGTAAAATGGTAATTTGAACCCATGGGGTAAAATGGTAAATTTAGACTTGAGGGTTTTTCGTAATTATGTACATGGTAAAGTAGTTGAATGGATATAATTGGGCAGTTGGTGGGTATGTGAAATTTCACCTTGTTAAGGAACTCTAATTTTGAGTATGGACCTTACTAAAATTATAATGTTGATTTGAGAAATTCAATTTTGATTATGGACCTTACTAAAATGTTAATTCTTGAGTATGTACCTCACCAAAATATATGAACACACATTATGACATACTCCCAAATAAAAAGAAAATGGAATACCAAAGCACCTGGATATAATGATGAACCACAATCTCATATTGCTCCTTGAGACTCGCAAAATATACCAACTCATCAACTCTCCCATAACTGCAATAAATTGGAAAACAAAATAACTTTAAAAAAGATTAAAGTAAAACCATTTTAGAATACTTTGACAGAAGAATATTGAGAAACAGTTACACATTTAAGAAATAAGCACTAGTCTTATGCAATCACAATAATGCATCATAGACAGCAAGTCTTAGGAAACAATGATTAAAATGGTGGAGACAAGAACTATAACATAACGCTAAATTCCACATGTATGTCTTACATGTAATTAGCTCAATAGGCAATAGACATCCCAAGTAAAAAGGTTGGAAGCAATTACTCATTTAATTAAAAATAACTCCATCTATGTTAACTAAAAAACTAAGATCAAAAAGGGATAAATGAAAAGCATCATTCCAACTAGTTCAGAAATTTATTACTCGTGAAAGTAGGAAAACAAAATTAGGAAGTGAAGCATGCCAAAGTCCAAGTGCAAAAAACATTTTTCATCCATAAATTTCAAATGTCAAAAGAAAGTTTTCTTCTTCGTAATGGATAGCGGAACCATACTAACGAAACAATGAAGAAAAGCATGACATTCAAATTTATGAATCCCAATTAACAAGGAAGATTCCTATTCACGGATAAATTAACTAAACACATTCAGGATGATGTCCCATAGTAAATGAAATTAAGGAATTAACACTAAATTAGAAATATGAAGAGAAGATAATGGTGCAGCCTGTAATTGGATAGAAAATAATTATCCACTTTGTAAGCCTTAGGTGAAGCCCACAAGCCCATTGCATGGAAAGAAGACATTTTGGTCCAACAAATGATCACATTCGTGACATGATAGAAGTAGCACCGGTTGAAGATAAATTAAAAACAACACACTAAGATGGTTCAATCATGTATAATAAGATGGTTTGACCGGTAGATGCAATGATAAGAAAGGATGATATAATCGTTGTAAACACATAGCCGACCCCAATTAATTGGGAGAGAAGCTTTGGTTTTATTTGGTTTAGTTCATCGTATAGATGTGGGTTGTGCCAAGTTACATACCCTAGCATTTTGTGACTATGGTATTGTGTTGTACACATCAGTTTTTGTTTATATCAGTGGTATGTTTTATCTTTATTTTAATTATAGGGTTGGTTTGGGGTGTCCTAAAAAAGTGTACTTTTTGTCTTTTTACGAAAAGATGTGCAGAAAAGTAGAGAGGTGATGTGATGGAAAAAAGATAAAAAGATGGATTATATAGGTTACCCCAAACCAAGCCATAGTTTAGTGATAAATTAAAGTTAACAGGTGTTTGTCATGTCAAGTTATAGGGAAGGTGCTATCAAACCTCCAGGGATGGGACCTGACAAGGATATCTCAACATTACAACATAAAATTTACCTTTCTAAGAGGTTCATTGTAGTCGCCTCATCCAATACATCCTTGCGGTCACTGAGAAAAGCTCTGAACTCTTTAATGATTGAGTGGTACTCCGAACTACGATTCTCCAAAGCAGTGTCATCTTCAAGGAGAAGTCGATTGATCTAAAATAAAAATGTACAAACTAAAATTATATTAAAATGGCCAATTGTCATGTAGCTCTGAACACGGGTACTCCAAAAATGTGTTGTACGAGTACGGGTGCAGGTACGTACCGTACGCAATACTCGTACTGGGTACGGCGAATACATGCTAGGTACAGCAAATACTTGGGTACGGCAGTGTACGGCAAGGTTTTTTTTTTTTTTTTTTTTTGCAGCTAGAATTTGTTGCAGCCTTTATTATTCTTCTTTCAACTTCGAAAATCATCAAGTAATTTATTTCCAACACCCTTTACCCATGAGTCATGGTTTTGCTCTCTTTTGTATCATGTTTTAGACAATCAAAAAAGAAAAATAAAAAGAAAGAATTATATAATTTTTTAGACAAGTTCTCTTTTTAGTTTTGATATTGAAACTTTGATTTATATGTTGGATGTTTAGCTATAAATTAAATATCAAAAATATAAAAAATAAAACAATTGGCGTACCCCAACCGTATCCGTAACTTATTTTTTTAAGAATTTGCCGTATCGGCATACCAGTATGTACCTATACCCGCACCCGTGCTTCATAGTCATGTAGTTTATGATAAACGTGTTAAAAACACTCCAATAGATGTACAACTCGAGCACAATAATCACCAAAATTATTGCAACCACTGGCTTTGGTACCATGTGAGAAAAGTCTTGTAGTGTAAGACATCAAATTAAAAACAACGCAGCAGAATAATAAGATAGATAAGTTATCTCGTAAGCAAAACCTTGTCCAGGTATAATTCAGTTGCCCATGTGGAAATCATAGTTATTTGGCATTTATCATCTTTTGCAAGATTATCAAGCTTCCGCAATAAGAAAGTTCTCAAAGCATCCTGCAAGGAAGTAAATATATATATATTAAATTCAAAACCACAAACCATATGAGCACATGGGTGCATAACTATTTAAAGTAAAAAATAAAGATAATCATGTTGACTTCAAAGTCTTTAATTGATAAAAAAAGAAGTTTCGCTTAAACCATAACACTATCAACCTGAACTTCAGGTAAGCAATGAAACAATTGATACTCCACATGTAGCCTCCTTTACCATGTTCGACACTGTAATGTGCATGATAGTCAGACATGGATCTACATGGTAAAAGTTAGATATGGTAGTTGCAGCTATTTGAGGTCGCCACATCAGACTTTTGCGAACATACGAGTCACTAACATCCACGATTATGAGTACATACAATTTAAAAAGGCCAAACCAGCTAATACAAGAAGTATAGACTTGGCTTTTCAACCATATATGTGGCTATCCAAAAGGGAGCAACACTAGTCTAGTAAAGGCCGGGCTAACCAACAAATATAATTATCACACTTCGAGAAAAGTATAGATGTGAACAAGGAGGAACTGCTATTGTGAAAAGAAATAGACAACACTATTTACGTATGTGTATATATTCAACAAACTTAACATAGTGTAGATCAAAACCTTACCTGAACAGGAACTTAGGGTTCGTTTGGAGGTGGCTTTTTGGCTAAAATATAAGGTGAAAGTAAAGAAAGTGTTTGGGAATGGCTTTTTGGCTTTTTACAAAAAAAAAGAGCAAAAATAGAGAGAAGGAAAGGAATCTTTGACCTTTTTCATATGGCTTTTTGGCTAATTCAGCCAATTGCCAAACGAGGCCTAATGTGGATTATGTATCAATATTGCGTGGTTACAAATATATCAACAGCTCAAACAAAAAATAATATTCCATGATGTACATTCTTTGCACATTACATAGAAAAATAAATACTCTTCAGACGTGATCTTAGCAGATAATAAACACTTGAAGAGGCTATAGGATGACATGATGAAAAGAAAGACCATCCAGAAGTGAAAAGACTCCACAAATTAAACTCAAGTAGCTATGCAACAAAATCACATGAAACTCAGGGCTCCTAATTTATGACACAGTTGTTGAACTCAACAGAAAGCTTTAGATGTTAGAAAGGGGTCATTTTATTATATAATATATATATATGTAGGACTGGACTCTCCTCCATAAAGATGCCAAACACATGCAAGTATTATATTTATTTGGTAGACAATGAAGTTTGAATACAATATCTATTGTATGCTCTGTGATACCGTGTTGAATTGTTGACCACCAACTCATCTGAAAACCTAAGTTGTTAGAGAGAGAGAGGGGAATTTTATTATTTATATCCTCAATAATAGTATAAAGAAATTCAAACAATAGTTTTAATACAGATTTGTAGTTCATCAAGTGTGCAATTGCAACAAAATTTAAAAGCCTTTGGCATGTCTATTTTTAGTCATAGTTAAATATAAGCATTATGCACATAATTCTCAAAAGATGCTTACCCGGAGCATAAATTGAAGTAAAGCATCACATATAACAAGGTCAAGAAGATTAATCAAAAGATTTTAGTTGAGAACAAAATAATCTCATACACAGAATAACAAAATATATAATAATTTTTACTTCTGAGCGCAGTATTGTTTTTTTATAACTAAATTTTATTTAAAGGCGGCACCAAGAGTGGCGCAACCTCTGTATACAGGATGTATACAAAGAAAGCCTAAAACCCATAACTAAATCAGAGCTCTCATATACTAAGCACAGTATTATCACTGAAAACAAGATGCACCTAAAACTATACATGCAGCTGCCTATCAATCGTTTGTATGAACCTGCAATAACACATTTCTAGAAGGAGAGGGTAACATAACTTACCTGTTCATTTACGCTAATAAACTTCAAAGTGATCTCTTCAAATGATAATATGTAATAAATCTGCAAAATGCATTCACTTTAGTTAAAAAACTAGTCATCCTCCATTACATGAACAATATTACTCACTCAGATATTTACTTCGAATATGTATGATAGTGACTTTCCAATGTGTATTTAAGTTCAAAAAGAAATACGTGCAATAAGAAAATCCTTAAATATACAAGCATACTAAAACCAAAACAAAATGGTAATTCACCTTTGCATAGAAAGATGCTGCCCTGAGGAAATCCTTGGCAGAAAATGCAGCTTCAGCCTGCATCATAAATAGGTCAGTGATGAACTAAAATAAATTCAAGTTGCATACGATTGTATGAGGCCATAATCTAACCAACAAAGTCAATAAGCCCAGACCTGTGCTAGATATACTTGATCTCTCTGGAATGGATCCCGACAATTTGCCAAAGCCGCATACTCCTTCAAGTCCAGGTACACCTTCCACATATCTCGGCCTTCATCATTTACAGACACCTGCTTTACAATCTCAAATTCATCATATGGAAATTTATTGGCACAAGATACGGCTGCTACTATTTAAACATCCTGGTCATTGCATGTAGTATACAAAATTAGGCAAGAAGTTAAACATCCTACACCATGTAGGGGGCCATTTAGCTGTTTCATTTTGTTGATCTGTGTATATCACTTGTTGTAGGGTATGCCCTAAATGACCCTCTTGGATATGCCTTTTAAGAATTTTCTTACCTTGGACACTGACAGCACGTAGTGCACAGTTATATCACAAAACAATGAAATCATCCCAGCATACAAACCTGAAAAATGGAGTTCTGGTCATATGCATAGAACAATCCAGCAGAGGCATCACTGCATAATCCAATAATACCCCTTGACATTGATTCTGGTGTTTCATCAAACTGAAGTTCCTCTATGATCTGTTCACTGATTCTATTTACAACCTAAAACACATAACAAAAACACAGCAAACATCTCTATAATGTTAGTGAGCAGGGGAACTGATGAACAAATATTGAAGTCAGTTCCCAACTTGTCCATCTTCGTGGACAGAGAAAATGGAACGCTCTCTAGGATCCATCTGCTAAAACTTTATTACCAGCAAATAATGAAGTTCATATTTACAAAATTGACAAGAAAATTCAAAATCATGTATGTGTAATTAAATATGTCTGTCCATGCGCTGCATAGAAAGACGTACCTTAACCTTGTTTCCTAGGAGAAGCAGAAAATGAAATTCAGACACTGCCAGAGAATTGGGTTTAATAGCTTCAGCAACATCAACTAATTTTGAATAGTCCAAAAGACCCTTGTTCTCCACAAAATTTTCATTTCCTTCTGGTGAACTGCCCAAGAGGTTTCCCAAAAGATTTAATAAGAAAAATGCTTCATAAGAGAACTATACTATTACCACATAAAGAATCAATACACTACAAGACCCGAGGATGGACATAAAATGAACATTTTTTCAAGAGAGAACCAAAGAAGTAGAGCCTAGTAAACAATAAATTCCAGAATTTATGCCTATTGTTCTGTTCACAAAAGGAAGCAAAAGTGATGAGACTTGAGAGTCATCTCCTACCTATGTTGTGCTCCAAAATTTAGGCCACCGTGATAGATACCGGCTCCAGAAAGCCATGCAAAATGTACAGCTCTTCTTTGCTTGATAAAGAAATGCAGTTCACTGCAAGATTGGCAAAAATGGACTTCATTTTCAAAATACAAGAATATGATTATGGGAACAATATATCCACCCGATATGTGTAAAATCATAATTAATTTGATTACACAAAAGAGAATAAACCCATGCAACCTGTCTTCTTACCAGTCAAATCCATACATGACACCAATTAAGATTCTATTTATTAGTAAGAATAGTGTATATCAATTATACAAACATGGTAAAAAAGATATGAGTCAATCCAAGTTTCACATAATAAATTAAAAGGCCACCAAGTTAATCAGGCAAATTCCCAACCCACCCCCACCAACCCCAAAAAATTAAATGATCCCCCTCCATTAATCAAATGGTGAAGAAACGATATTCTGAGATGACTTCGAAGGAATGAAAAGAAAACCCTATTTTCCTGATTATTTCAAATTTAACAATATTCTCTATGTAACAAGTTCACTGAATTAACAGAACAAACCAACTGATACAATGAACAAGGCACGGTTTAGTGCACCACATTAAAACAACTGAAATAATCATACCAAGTTTGGCAACAACAAACCAACTGATACAATGAACAAGGCATGGTTTAGTGCGCCACATTAAAACAACTGAAATAATCATACCAAGTTTCGCAACAACATACCAACTGATACAATGAACAAGGCATGGTTTAGTGCACCACATTAAAACAACTGAAATAATGATACCAAGTTTCGCAACAACAATAAACTCTTTGGTTCATTAAACTCTTTGGTTTAATAAACTACATCTAATAGATCATAAAAGTACCGTGGACAGCCTAAATAAGGTGAAGCTAAATGTAGTTCAACAAACTAGAGGCCCCATGCAATGTCTTGCAGCCAACAGTGCAATGTTTTTTAAGACGAAAAATGAACCGAGGCGACAAGGTCTCCTAACGCCTAAGCGCGAGGCGACGAGGCGAGGTGAGGCGAGGCGAGGCGAGGGCTTCATCGAATCGAGGCGACCAAAAAGGATATTTTTTTAAAATAAATGGTATAGACAAAAATATAAATATTTTCAAGAACCATCATGCAGTTATCATTCCAAATACTAAATATCCATAAACAAAAGAAAATATCCAATAATTGAATTAAATTAATTGAATTAAAATAAACAAATTAATTGAATTAAACAAATTAATTGAATTAAAATAATTAATTGAATAACCAGGAAATTAATTGAATTAAAATAAACAAATTAATTGAATTAAACAAATTAATTGAATTAAAATAATTAATTGAATAACCAGGAAATTAAAATAACTAGAAAATTAATTGAATTAATTGAAATTTTAACACAGAAGAAAAAAAATAATTGAATTAATTGAAAAAAAATTAATTTTAAAATAATTGAATTAATTTTAAAAAGGGAAAATTACATATACCCCCCTCGAGGTTTGGCTAAATTACAAATATCCCCTTGAGGTTTGAGAAATTACAAATTCCCCTTGAATGCAATATTTGCATAACAAATTAGGGGGTAATTTGTTATAAAATTTAAACCTCAGGGGGCAAATTGTTATGAAATACAAACCTCAGGGGGCGGATGTAATTTCCGAAACCTCAGGGGGATATCTGTAATTTAAACCAAACCTCAAGGGAGGTATATGTAATTTGCCCTTTTAAAAATTAATTTTTGCGAATTAAAAATTAATTTTAAAAAATAATTAAATTAATTTTAACACGGCTTTGACAGTGTTCTTCAAGTCGAAGAAAAAAATGAACAAAGAAGAACAGGTGAAGTCGAAGGGAAGAACAGGGGGGAAGAAGGGGGGTTTCCGACAGTGAACAAAGGAGAAAGGAAGAAGGAAGAAGAAGGAACTCACCTCGGAACGACGTCCGAAGAAAGTAGCAGAAGACCCAGATGATTCGACTTCGGAAGAAGAAGACCCAGAAGACCCAGATGTCGACGAACGAAGTCGATCAAGAGTTTGGACTTCTTATTTAGTAATTAACTTTGTCGATGAAGGGCCCAGATGATTCGAACGAAGTCGATGAAGGGCCCAGATGATTCGAACTGAAATCAGGCAAAAATCTGATGAAGCGTCGCTTCGTTTCACCTCCGCTTCATCGCCTAAGCCTCGCTTCAGGCGCTTCTCCATTGCCTCACCATTTCGCCTCGCCTCAGTGTGCGTGAAGCACTAAAACCTCGCCTCGCCTCACTTAGCGCTTAGGCGAGCACTTAGGCTCGCCTCTGATAACACTAGCTTTTTGTCAAAACTCAAAAATAACTTATTAGTTCATGAATATTTGTAGATTTTAAACATCTGTATTTTGTATTACCAATTTTCATGCATGCATATGAATTATCTAGTTCTAATGTATTTGTCAATGCCTTGGATAGTATTTGTCAATGTACCTAATCTTAACATTTTTCTTGTTTCAAAAATGTATTATCTAGTTCTACAAGTTCCATGTGTCATAAATCTTCACTCCTTATGTTTCCAATAGCACGAACATTTATGTGTGACAATTATGCCAAATGGATTACTTCTCATCAAGCTCCAAACGAAAGACGAACTAGATTAATTTACAGTTCTCAATGTGTACAGTATATGTTTCATATCATTATCCAAGGCATTGCTGTCATTAACTAATTTTATTTATGTACTTTTTAGTAGTGTTTAAAACATGAACTCCAAATAGGTGAAATGTAAATCCAAAGAAAATACAATGACAATAAAAGAAGCATCTAAAATTTATTATCTGTGTCCCAATAAATTGAACTTCATTATATCAAAAGCACTTGCCTATTTGGTATTTCACCAGGAAGTTCCATAAAACGCACTGGATGATCAACATAACTAGCAAAAACAGTCTAGAAAATGCATTAAAATCAATAAGCATGAAATTTCAAATAAAATGTATTAATCACAAAGAGCTATAAACAAATAAAACATCATCTACAAAATAGGGACAAATGCAGGGAAGGATGCATTCCCGAGAACCATGAATATAAACACCTAAATAGGTGAGCTACTGCAAAATTATGAGTTTAAAGCAACAATTAAATAAATTACTTAATGCAGCCTTACAGACCTGATAAATGGAGAAATGGATGCTTGGGAAGTGAGCTTAAAAAATCCAAAGAGAATATATTAGTGTACCTCCCTATCAACTCTAAGCCTAACTGGGATGGGAGATTAAAGAACCTCAGAGCAAACACTTCATTTTTCTATAAGTCAAATAGACACTTGACCTTCTGATTACAAATTACAGAAACATTGTTGAGGTATCAGGGCAAGATCTTAGATAGACAAGCACCTAAGAGGAAGAGGGCTACAGGGTCTGGAAGCCTTGGTCAAGGCAAAGCCCCTTGATCAGCAGTCTCAACTACTTTGCCACTAATTTTCAATTCTTAACATCTAAAATAAGATCACAGAAACAGGATTTCTCTTTGTGAAGTTCAAAGACTCCCAATATTTAATATGTGGTCCAAGGGGGAATAACCTTGCATAATCATTTATAAAGCAATAAAAGGTTGAAGGTTGACAAAAATATAAAACCTAAAAGGTTGAGCATAATCATAATCATTTCTTAGCATTTATAGAGCACTAGAAGTTGAAGGTTGTCAAAATATAACCTCTATGAAAAATGTGATAGAAAATAGAAAAGTTTTAATAAATCTATGCAGTGGTAAGAGAGAAAATATATATTATTTAGCTCAATTAGAAATTGCTTCTCACATTGATGTAGGACACATAAATAAACAATATACACTGCAAGAGGTTTAGAATGGCCAAACCTAAGGAACGCAGGCAAAAGATCTAAGCTAATGAAATAGTATCAACACTAGGTCAAAAAGAAATGAATTGATAAGGTCAATTTCTTGTTAACATGCATTATTCAAAGAAGACACTCTTGAGTTACTTATATGGGCTACCAGGTGCACCACCTGGCGGGTTTAAGAACATAAAAAATTGTGAACCAACTATACAGAGCTCTTAAATTCAACATCATGACCTTCAGCACTAACTAAACCACCGGGAGTCCATACAAAGGCCAAATTCTATGGTAAAGAAGGCTGTAATAAATTAATAATAATCGGGCCATGAGAGACTTTATGACGTAACTTTAATTGCAGATATAAAAGGCCCCAGAAGAAATTTGTAAGTATTGCAGATTTGACAGGCCCCTGCAGGAATACATAGACATAATTAAACTCACATCCAGCGACCCAATGCCACTGAAAGAATAAAGCCGCGTAGGAGTAACGGCCATCATGTAATATTTAGTTCCATTGCTTGTGCTAGCTGTCTCCATCTACAAAAAAAATTAAAAAATAAATAAAGACAAAGGAAAGAAAAAGACATTACAGCAAAACCCAAGTAAAACTCTAGCTAAGCCATAGAGGGTAAAATAATTAGTGAAGGTTAGTTTCTCAACAGCCACTTCACCAATCCAGTGATCATCCACACGCATGCTTATTTTTTCAAATGACCAATTCCATCAATCATAAAATTTAACATTTTGTAGGAGCATTAAAATACTCAAAGAAATCCATATATCTGATGGAGAAACACCATATATAAACTGTATCGCTTTTAGCACCAACCATGTACATACTAAATCTTTAAGCAATTTTAAATATTGCTAAAAGTAAGCAAGCCTCCCCTAATACAGAAGAAAGCCCCAAGTGGCAGATTGGTATGTATCCCCAACGGAAAAGGACCAAAAGAGGTGAAATGAAGGGGAGGACCTGCAAACCCATGAATGCTTCTGGAAGTTCTTTAAGTTCAAATAGAAAATTTATGTGCTTCTCCTTCTTATCCTTCTCATCTATAGCAATTTCATGGAGTTGTCCATTATCCGTACCAAGAATGACTTCTCTTGTAGAAGCTACAAAAACATCAGATACAACAGAAGAAATAAATTAAGATGAAAAATCCCTCTGAAATATTAGCTGGTGTATAAAAGAGGGATGGCTGAGAAACCCAACACAAACCTTCTGTTATCTGTTGTCTATTCCAGGCAACAGCATTCACGACAAGACCCTTCAGTTTGCTTAAAACACATGGCCTAGTCCACTTAGCATGTGTATAAATGTATCTGCACCTCCACCGCCAACAATGGTAGCAATACAGTGGCTCCCCCCAGGATCAACAAAACTCTATGGATAGATTGCTCCCCAACTTGACCCGTAGAGAGATCAATATCTATGAGTGAAATGATCAAGAAAATATAAGTTAAGTGTTGGATGAAGCCCAAGGTCTAGATCCCAACAGTTGCACAAAGTGACACATAAATTGCAATGTTGCATGTGATTATGGCAATCCCAACATGTAATGACAATAAAATCAAGAGGAATTAACAAATGGTATGTATTATAGAATAAGATATATCAAAGAAATATAGGGCATAATTTGCCACCTCAAAAATCATCACTAGTTTTACCCTGTTAACGGGAATGAAACAATGGTGCAAAGAGTTCCATTTTACAAATATTATCCCTAAAATTGAACCGCACCGAATCCATCAGTGTGGCAGCATCCCATTTCCATCTATGAAAATTTTGGTTAAGTAAATAGTACTAGCTGAGCTTGGGAGAAGACATGATACTCCAATTTCCAGCATAGCATGTCATGGTTGATTGTTAAACCTAAGAGTCACATTGGCAAATCGGATCTGTAATTTATAATATGACAACTGTGAGCATAAGGTAGAAGCTATATACAATCATATGATATCACATCTCATTTTTAACAGGTCCCATCTCTAATGATTTTTACAGTTGAATCACAAAAGAAAATTAATAAGGAAGAATCCAGTAAAGTAAATGGGTATAAGAGCATACCATAAGAATCTCCAACTCCGTAATCATGTCTAATTATCCACCCTTTACTAGTTCCTAATACAATAACATCATTGCCAGCAGTCATGCATGCGATAACTCCATGCCCCTTTGCTGCATATCTCTCCAGAAGATCCACAGAAAAACCTGCCTTCTTGTTTCCATCTTTAGAACCAAAAACTTCAACCTGACAAGTGGTAACAACTTTTTCACTTGGAACTAGAATATTCTAAAAAATCAAAATAATGGAAAAAGTACAAGACACTTTAAAAAAATGAGTCACAAAGAAAAAAACTCCAACAAATGGAATGAGTTACCAAATTTATTCACTTCCTCTATAATTACTCCCAATGAGAAAGACGCAAGTCCATAAAGAAGCGGAATACCTTAATGCTCTATTTGGTTTATTGAATAAGATGGACTGGAGGGGAATCGCCATTCCTTAGGCTCCCCTATGGATTGATCATTCCCTTACAATAATGAATGACAATTTCATTTGCAATGCATTTTTCATTATTTTTGTTGTCAACCAAACATGGGAATGGACATTTTGATGGAATGAACAACCCATTCCAATGAACCAAACACTACCTAAGGCCTTGTTGGTTTGTGGTATAACTCACATAAGTATAAGTAATACCACCTCCCCATGGTATTACTTGTACAAGACCATGAGATTATATCCATCCCAATCCAATGGTCATAAATAATCTTTCAATCTTATCCCACCCTGACCAAAATAATAACTAATCCTATGGTGTATATAATCCATGGCATTACTTATCCCCACTAATCCTAACCACAATCCATGGTATCCAATCCCCTCCTAAATTAATCGGCAATCAAACATGGCCTAAATTCAACAAGTAGAAATCAAAATACTCCCTTAGGACACTTTTTATGTGTCCGAATTTCCATTTTTGGAAGTCCCATTCTATGTGTTCTAGTTTGAAAAGTCAAAAGTTTTAACTATTACTTACCTTAATACTCTTCATTAATTTATATGTTAAAACTGACCGTAGATATGCTTATCACGGAAGAAAAAAGAAGTTCAAAAGCGATTGAGAACAAGAATCACAAGAATCATAGCTTGTAATGTCAACGTTGAAACCGGCCTACCTGATTGAAAAATGTACTCATTTATGATAGTTTTAGAAAGAGAAGGGGATACTAAAGAAGGTGGTGAGATGAGATCTGAATAGTAAATACAGTTATAGACAAGGGAAGTTATTGGCAAACAGAGCCTTGTTTATAATCCAATGGAGCCATTTTCTATACTTGTTGTAAGTTGTAAACATAGTTATAAACAAGGGAAGTTACTGGCAAACAGAGCCTTATTTATGGTCCAATGTAGCCATTTTCTTATACTTGTTGTAAGTTGTAAAAATGCCATATTACATCACAAGTAACAAGATAGATTTATATTTTATACATAATATGAATGAAATGCATTGTATATGCAAAATCAAGGACACGAGGCAACCACCGAGATTTCTTGTCTTCTTTATTTCTTGATAAAGATTGAATTAGGAGTTAAAAATCATGACACACATTTGATAAATGGATATTTTCATCGGTGTATGACAGAAGTAATTAAAGTTTTATGATGATGGGCTCCAAAAACCTCAAGAAAAAATTGTAATCCAATACCCAAACTGAAGGAAACAGAAGTCTATCTAAGTATAAGCGTCTCTCTAAGTATAAGCTTTAGGGTGTGAAAAATTAGGGATTTTTGCTGTATGAGAACAATAGTTTTTTGTGAATTTAGAGATTCAATCATAGATGAAAAATTAGGTAAAATCATGCGGTTCTCATTCTATAAAAATAAATTTTTATCAAAGCTTTCCAAATAGCTTAACTCTTGAAAACTGAAGCATACATATATATATAAATAGATTGTTCACCGTCGCTAAGGAGGGAGGAGCAGCGACGGTGGTGAGGAGTGTGGGTGTCGACGAAAAGGAAGAGGCAAAGTTGCTGCTGTGGTCGTGGTGGACAAGTGAGAGAGAAAGAGTGAGAGCTATGAGGTGGGGCACAGATTGTGCTGGGAGGAAATAGTAGGTATCACCCATTAATCTAGGATGGATATTGATGTTGACGGTGGTAACCAATTATATATATAAACATTTTTTAAAATAGCGTTGTTTTATTAAAGGGATATAAAAATTAAAAAATATATTCAATCACATTTATATAGGAATTGTGATTAAAATATATATATATTAATTATTTGTAAATATTAAAAATAAATATTTTTTATTTATTAGATTAATTATGATTAAAATATTATTTTAATTTTTTTAATCGCACTTTTAATAAAAATGAGATTTTTTAATTCTGTGTGATCTTTAAGCATTATTGTAGTAAAATACATATCTAATTCAAAAAAATTTAAAAATTGTATATTTTTCAATTTAATTCCGATTAAAGCCTATTTTATAATAATAAAAGCTTATGGAGAAACAATCTAATCTGTAAATTTCATTTACAAAAAACAAAAATTTATTTTCTGTTTTTGAGTACCAAAAAATCTGTTGTATGTAAAAATACATATTTAACTCAAAAAATTTGAAAAGTATATTTTTTCAATTTAACTCCAATTAAATCTATTTTATATGAATAAAATCTTATGGAGAGTACAATCTAAATATGTCAATTGCATTTACAAAAAATGAAATTTTATTTTCTGTTTTTGAGTACCAAAAATCTGTTGTTGCAAAAAAATTACATATTTAACTCAAAAAATTTGAAAAATCATATATTTTTCAATTAACTTCGATTAAAGCCTATTTTATATCAATAAAAAGCTTATGGAGAGTACAATCTAAATATGTTAATTTCATTTACAAACGAATTTTATTTTATTTTTGTTTTTTGAGTACAAACATCTGCTGTATGTGTAGTACAAAAAAAAAAAAAAAACTCTTTGAATAGCCATAATATAAAACAATATTATGATGCATCAATCTAATAGTATAAGCCATAAACAAACCAATGTCATACTAATCAAGAGGGAAAACAAGCATAGGGAAAAGAGTTGTAATATGCTGTGATAGAGAATCAACACCTTGCCAATTTAGAGTGTGTGTTTCATAAGGGAGACTCTAGTACCTCTACTGATGTGGAGTTTGCACAAAAAGGGCAATTCAAGATTTCGATCTTACTGCGTGGATGTTTGTCCGCCTAAGGTAACCCATATTTTCTAACAGTGATATCAGAGCATTTTACTAACTATCATGACCCAAACCCGCTCCGGTAGGTTTAGCGTCGTAACCGGCCAGTAATCCTTGACTTACCAAAGCCTTTGAACAGATTATCACGTAATAAGGGGCTGTATAAGTAAATATAAAACATACATAGTCCATAGAGCTGTGCAAACATACATAGAACAGATAATTTTAAACCTTGTATATATAATATAATGTCATAAGACATCCATCTAACCTTGTCATCATACACAAAAGAACAAAGAACTAGTCACAAACAACAAAAGTCTGAAGCTTATGTCTTGGTTTACAAAACTCGACCATCGAACTCTTTCTGGAACCTCCGCGGGAGGCACAATAGTTGGCCGACAAACGGAGACTCCAGGCATCAACTCTGAGCCTGGTCACACACCTGGTCACCTACATACATAATATAAATATGTGAGCAAAAGCTCAGTGAATAATAACAGGGTAAAGATTTTAATGAATGATGTCTAGTTCTGTATCATATCAATCAAGAGATAAGCATGGGTATAAAACAGAGTCATGTTCATATTCGTATTCAAATCATGTGTGGTACTTCTATTAGCATTAATATATCACTTTGGTCAAGCATATCAAGTTCTCATAATGAACCTCCGGTATCATCAGGTAACATATCTCATACATGGGCCACGTATTGCTTCCCCCGGTGAGGGTCTGGGCCACGGTATTGTTTCCCCCGAGCGAAGGCCTCATGACCATAAGCCACAGTATTATTTCCCTTGGGCGAGGGCTCCACTAAGGATATCGCCAAATACATTTCAAAGTTATGGATTATCATTCATGGAAACACAAAATAGCCTTTTGTATCATTCAGAAAATTCATAACATATCATACTCGTCATAAAGTATTTTCATATCAAACATAGCTTTACTAAGTTATTACTCACAGATAACTGCATAGATGCCTTTGATAACAACCAATGGATTAACAGCTCACGGCACGTGGCCTACACAAACATAACAGATACATATATTGAAATACATGCCAGGGCCGTACTTAAATTATTTCATTTTGTTATTACTGTGTTTCTAACCATTATCCTCATTATTATGTTTTAATCTTGGTCTAGGAATGCCTAGGATGCAATGAGGATACCAAAACATATTGTTCAACACTAAGACAAATTTGCTGAAACAGGGTCTTCGCTCGAGCAAACGTTCAAAAATGTAAGAGGTCACTCAAGCGCAATTCTGGTTACTTGAGTGGTCTGTAAACTTTGCAAAAGTACTGGTTGCTTGATTTTTTAGCTCGACGGTCGCTCGAGCGTGAGATTAAGGTCTTCGCTCGAGCGCAACTCTTGTCACTCGAGCGGTTTGCAAAACATGGAAACTTCTAGGAGCATGCAATCTATGCTCGAGCCAACATTTGGTTGCTTGAGCGGAGGTTCAAAAATAAAGGTGGTCACTCGAACACAGGATCTGTCGTTCGAGCAGAGGAGTAGAATTATGGAATTTCCAGATTGTACTCCCAAGCTCAAAACTCGAATTTAACCCATCAAAACTCATCCTCTTGGGCCAAAACTTAATAAAACATTTAGAAACTTGTAGAATATCATGAATTGAATATCATTTCGCAAAAATCAAGGCCCAAAATCATGTCAACTGTATGAAATCAAACTTGATGTTTCATGAACATAACATGTATGAAGTTTCTTGGCTTCAAAGCTTTCAAACCTTGTTCAAATGAGGTGTTAAGCACAAAAACATGTTGAATTCATAAAACAAAAGCAAGAGAAGCACATGCATGTGAGAATTCTTTGAAATCAAACTCAAATTGTGGTGAAATGAACATGCATACATGATATGATCTAAATTCTCATATTTAGTCATAAGAACTTCTTGAATTCTCTTCATTACCAACTTAAATACAAAGATTAGGAATCAATTACTCACCTAAGATCCTCAATTGAGTTCTACATTGCTATGTCTTTGAGCTTCCAAGTCAATTTCCTTAATTCCCTGTAGATTGCTAGCAATTCCCTTAGTTTGAGTTTAATTCTTCTCCAAATTGACTTCAATCTCACTCTTTTCACTCTCCCTCGCATTTTGCTCTCTCTTAAGATGAAAAAATGAGGGTGCAAGTAATGGCCCTTAAGTCAACAATTGCCTTATGTAGGCTTAATCAGGGAATACACTTAATGACTAATTAATTGACATTATTTATTCTAATTATTTGGTTCCAAATCGAATTTAAATTAAATCCAGCACAAATTTATAAAAATCCTAAATAACACATAACCCAAGTCCATTCTTGATCGGACGTTGATAAGGCCTTCAATTCGTAGAACAAAACAAAAACATGAACAGATCTTTCTACAATAGATAGATATTGTAGACACCCCATTTTTGACCGACCTTAAGACTCAGACGTCACTGATTGAGCGCTTGGTGATGTCGCATATTGTGCTCGTTCTGAGGTTGTGGAGTCTCGGCTGCGAGCCTTGCCTCCGGACTTCCGGACTCTTTTGTATCTTGCCTCGGTTTGCGAACCAGGTCCGTTTTCTCTGTTTCTCTTCCTGAAGGGAGGGAGAGGTCTCGTAGATCATCTCTCAGTGGCCGTAGGCTACGTTTCGTGGTCGTAGGCCATTTTTCCCGTTTGGAGCCCGGTTTCCGTTTTTCGGAGCCGTCGCCGTGTGTTCGGTTCGGGACGCTTAACCACCTCCGTTTGCTCTGGTTTTTGGCATACACCTTATTTTCTCCCTTTTGAGGGACACTGTGGTCGAGAGACCAACTTCGTGGTCGAACGCCATTTCCGGTGCCTAACAGCCTGTTTTCGGGGCCCCGAACTGCGTGTTTCGGCCCCCGAACCTCCGTTTTGCATCCGTCTTGGTTCATTTTTTGTGGAGACCTTATTTTCATTGTTAGAAAGGTTGTAGGAGAGTGGGAGGCCAGTAATTTTGCTGAAAAATCAGCTTTTTTTGGTCAAGAGTGGTTCAGTATGAATCCGGGAAGGAGGAAAACATCTGCGTGGTTTCGCCGGAACGGGCATAACTCTTTGCACAGGAGGAATTTTGATGCAAGGTTGGTGCCATTAGAAAGGAGATTTCCGGGGCTTCATTTTACACTCAAAAATCTTATAAACAAGTTCGGGTAGGAGATATGGTTGTTTTGAAGTCCGTTTGGACCGAATCTGCGCGGCTTCACCAAAACAGGCATAACTTTTTGCACAGGAGGAATTTTGATGCAAGGTTTGCGGCATTTGAAAGCTAACTTCTGGGGCTTCATCCTAGGGTTGGCCGGCCACCTTGACCCTTTTGACCTGGTCGGCCGGCCACCTAAACTGGTCGGCCGGCCACCTAGCCTGGTTGGCTGACCACTTTGGCCCTTTTGAGCTGGCCAGCCATTTTTGCCCTCCTGAGTGTGTTCCAGCTGTGCCAGCTATTCTGCATTTGACCCTCTGTCCGAGGGTCTCTCCTTTTGGGGGGAAATTTGAATTTGTTTTTCCCCCATTTTCTTGCCCTCTCCCTCTTTAAAACCAGCACCCTTAGCTTCATTTTAGAGGTTAAAAAAAATTGTTTGGAGCTCTTGCATTAAATCTCTCCTCTCTCTCTATTCCAACCCTCAAAACACCCTTGGTTCTTGGCCATTTCTACACCAATCCATAGCACCACCCCCCCCACACTCCATTCCAGCAACTTGAAGGCTATTTTCAGAGGCTAGGAGCACCATTTCTTGGACCAAAAGTTGTGGAAGACTTAGGCTACAAGGGTAAGTCTCTTTTCCCTCTCTTTTGGCTCTATTTTGCATGCTTTCTTAGCCTTTGTTTCTTGCATTTTTGGGCTCCGACTAAACTGTAAATAGTTATATTTTGAGCTCATCTCCATGTTTGATCAAGGGTCTTTCTCTGTTTGAGGTCTCCTCCTCACCCTTTGTGTTTAAACTCTCTTTTAGGCCTATTTTTGCATGATATTTTAGGGTATTTGTGAGCTGTTTTGGACTTGGTCATAAACTGTGAAATCTTATTTTGAGCCCCTTCAACTTTGTTGAAGGGTTCTTCTCTGTTTGAGGTCAGCTGCTACCACTTGCCTCTTTATCCCCCTTTTAGGCCTTTTTCTTGCATGTTGATTTAGCCTCACTTTTGTCCATTTTCGAGACTTGATGTAAACTGTAAAGTGCCTTTTTTTGAGCCCCTCTTCAATTTTGTTGAAGGGCTCTTTGCCATTTGGGGCCAGCTGCTGTCCCTTGCCTCTATTCTCTCTTTTAGGGCCATTTTTGCATGATAGATTAGCCCTATTTATGTTCATTTTTGAGACTTGTTATAAACTGGAAAAAGGCTTGTTTTGACACCATCTTCATGTTTTATTAAGGACATTTTCTTATTTGAGGTCACATGCTCCCTTGTATGCTTGATTGTCCCTTGTTTTGAGCCTTACACCTAAGCTCCAATTGCATGCTTTGTTTGCCCTTCTAGCCACTGAAATCCAGCAGATTTTCAGTGGCTGGAACACTATTTGGAGCCTCCAAATCAGAGGGGGGTGACCCCCTCTCACCTTGACTTGTTTGGTGGTCATTTTGGCCTTCCAAAGGGACCCCTCTTTGCATGCTTCTTGGCTACTTTTTAGGCCCAATTTGGTGAGTTTTAGGACTACCATATTTGATTTCCAGATTTTTTTTTGTCATGCTTCATGTCTATCTTGTATGTGCCTAATAACTCCTTGCATGGCCCTCTAAAGGAGCTCCTCATTTTTGCACATGTTGGCTGCATTTCAGTAATTATTTGGTCATATTTCCACATGTTTTGTTCACTGATTTTTGCTGGTTTAGTGAGATTCCATGTGCTTCATATACTTTCCATGTAAACCATGTTCGCTAGTCAAAATTGCATGCTACTTTAGCCTATCTTGCTAGCACCTTTTGGCCATGCTTTGAACTAAGAAAGTTCATGTTTTGGGACTGCCTTGACTCTGTCTTCATGCTTCATGATCAAATAATGCATGCTTTGTATAGCTATAGGTCAATGCATGTGCCTAGTTTTGTGTTTCGGGACCATTCCATGCATCGGGTGCCATGTTTCCATGTTTCGGGGCCATTTTGCATCACATTTCAGTGCTGGAACTTGCATGTTTGTATGCCATATTTCATGCCTTGTCATGCCTTGTTAGAGTGGCATTCGTGCCTTAAGATCGGTCCTCGGTTTGCGTGCATGTGTGCACGCACCTCGAGTGTCTCATTTTCATCTAATGGCCACTGATGTGAGTGTGGCTGAGGTCCACTCATGTTGGTGTAAGTCCATCATGCATCGCGTATGCCATTTCATTTCATAGCATTGTGTATGCTAGGTTGCATGTTAGAGCATTGTGTATGTCGTGTTACATCGAGCATTGTGTATGCCATTTCATAACATTGTGTATGCTAGGTTGTATATTAGCTGCATTCATACATATGCATTGTGTTTGGGATAGGAGTTAGCCTGAGCACGGGAAACGAGGGACGTTTCGTACTCCGAGTGACGGAACGTGTCTCAATTCCCGGTCACCGACACTCCGGATTATCCATGATGGAGTTTAGGTCTTGTTGTGTTTATACGTGCATTCATTTCATATTGAGCCGTGCAATTCGACTCCTCGGCCATCATGCATCGAGATGCATGATTGGTGACACGAGGATCGAGGCATGCATATATATGTGAAAATACATTGCCATGCCCCTTTCCTGCTCTCTGTTGCAGCAAATCAGAAACCAGCAATCTCTTGGGACTTCGCGCAATATTCCGAGCTTAATTGTAAACAGAGGCTAATCGGGGCATCGCGATGGATTTCCGCGCTAGGCAACCCGAACATGCATCATTCATCATCCGGAGCAGAGTCGAGGCAGTCCCTAGCTTGCATGCTAATTTAATCCTTTCCTAGATTAATTTGTAAATTAATTAGGATTTTGTATTTATTCGGACTGTAAATTATTTATTCGGGACTGTATTATTTATTCGGACCCTCTGTGCGAGGGCAATTGTTGTAATAAGTGTGCGTGCGTATGATGTATGTCTTCCAACCCCACGTCTTTCTCCCTTTTATTTACCAGCTTATGATGGTTAGAATAGGGCATGTTTCAATTAGCATACAGTATGATAGCATGTTTGCATTCATTCATCTGTTTTGCATGCACCGGGCTCGGCGCATCATACTAACTGCATTTGTATTTCAATTCTGAGTTGAATACACGTTAGCTGTTGCATTTTATATGCCATGTTTAGAATAGTCGAGCCTGCTATAAGTTGCATTTTTGCATGCGTTGCATTAGGCATTTCTGTATAGTTAGGATCATGCATGGATTTCTAACGTAGTTTTTGTTTTGGCTTGGAGTACTCGGTAAGTTTTTATGCTTTAGCATCCTTGCATGTGTGTGAGTGACTGCCATGATAGCATGCTTACCATGAGGCTATGTGCTTATGTGATATAACTGCCTAAATGCCTGTGGGTGAAGGTTGGGTTATTTGGATTGGAACAAATCATTAACTGAGAGTTTTAAGCCCACTAGATAGTGGCAAAACCATGTTTTCTAAGCCCACCTGAGGGTGGCAAAATCTGCATTTTAAGCCTACTTGCGAGTAGCAAACCATCTTTCAAAAACAAACATGAAATGTTTTGTTCCAATTTAGGCGATCCAGTCTATACTTGTATGCTGTGCGTATCACATAGTAAATCTAGGCTAATAACCGGAATAAGAACGCATAATGTTTTCAAAACTTGATATCATGGTTAGTAGAGGCCGATCTTTGATCGGGCGAGCGGGGGTGCTCATGAATTGACCTTCCCCAATCGTACCCAAGTTCCCGAGCCGAGGCAACTTTGGTGATGACGGACACGTGGTCTTAGGCAAACGAGTCAGGGTTTCCTAAATTTTCCAAAAATAAAATATTTAGGTGGCGACTCTGTATCTGGCAAAGCAGTCCATGTTTGGCACTTCTTTTCTAAAAATCTGTTTTCTCAAAAACGATTTGCCGATTTGGACTCTTTGGTTCAGATTAAGAACCGTGACATTTGAGTCCTGAACTGTAGTGAGCCCAAGACGAACGGAACGGGACATCATCCCTCCCGGGACGTTCGGGGACGTCTACAGATATGAACACAAATAATACAACACACATGCAATTAATTCAGAATTTCATCTTAATTACTTAGTAAGCATATAATAGATTAAAGGCTGATCATAGGTCGGGCTTGTTACACTAACACAACATATTAATAAACATTTTACTAAATAAAGATCATCAATCAAACTACTAAAAGCACAAAAATGAAGTTAGTAATATGTTGTGATACAGAATCAGAAAAAATATCCTAGAAAACTAATTGGAAGTAGAAAAACATCCAAACAAACAACCATGAAAGAAGAAACCCATGAGATCTGGCAAGATTAAAACTTGTTAACAAAGATCAAGTAACTTTAGCGAAATAAGAATGTTCAAAGACAGATAATGTGACACTTCATACTTCTTGGATTAATGGGATTGCTCTGAACACCTTTATTATTATACTTGGAGCCTCTTAGATTCATTTTGGAATATTGATTGAGGTGGTATCATGTTTGGGAAGTAGGATTGAACCAAAAGCTTTGATTCGGATAATTGTCCTATGAGTAGTCATTACTCTTTTGCCCTTTTCTTTTTCTACACTTTGAATTTGGATATAAGGCCAGAACCATTGGAAATCGTATTTCTGGGGCTTCGATTTGGACACAAGAACGACCTAAAACGGAGTCTAGACAAGGGAGTTATGCCCGTTTAAATTTCGAGTATCTGTATTGGAAACAAGTCCGCTCGAGCACAGGAAGTTGCGCTCGAGTGGTCTGCGCGAATTTCAGAGATTATGGGAGCTCTTTTTCTATGCTCGAGCCTAGCTTTCTTCGCTCGAGCGAACTGGTCGATATCAAACACTTTAAAGTGACTTTTTGGCCTAAAAACTTTATTTTTTTCTTCCTTTTTCTCCCCCTCTCCTTCATACCCGAAACCCTAGCCCTAAAAACCTTGATTTTATCCATTTTTCACCTAGAATCCACCATGGATCTTGCATTAAAGATGAAGAACAAGTGAAGATGAGCATTTTTAACCGATTGGATCATGGTTTTGTGAAGGATTCTCCTAGAAGTCTTGCTCTCTTGCTCTTTTCTTGAGGTAGGATTACTTTTAGCTTTGTTTCTCTTTATTTTGAGGATGATTATTTGGTATTATTGTGACATTGATGCTATAATTAAAATTTTGAGTTTACAAAATTGGGTTTTGTTTCAAAAATGAGATTTCCTCTACTTTCTCTTGAGATTTTTATTAATGGCTATGAATCATGGAGATTTTAGTTTGAAGATAGCATTTTACATGGTTTATGGGCAAAAGCCCCAAATTTATGAAAACCCTAGTTGTCGAATTTGGAGAAAAGATGAAATTGATTTCAAATGTTTAAATTGATGAATGGATTATGAGATTTTGAATATGTATTGCTTGAGATTTATGAATTTGAAAGCCTTTGAGATTTTTCCTTGGAAATATGATGATTATATATCTATAATAGTGCAATTATTTGCATGGTGATATTTACCTTTGTTCTCATGGCTATATAAATGCTTGGAATTTGTGGAAACACTAAAGGTTGTTTTAAGGGGGTGGTAAATAGCATGTGAGTCTGGGATAAGAGTCGGTTTTGTCATGTTGGTGTGTGTTGGTACCTGCACGGGGAATTAAGGTGCCCAATTGTCTTGAGCTTCTCACTGGACAAATGTGGGGTTGTTTTTAAACAAAAACGGATGTTTTTGGGTGCCCACGTCCTGCCGTATAACAGTCGATAAATGTAGGGATATTTTTGGATATAGAACTATATATATATATGTACTGGGGTTCTCTTTAAGGACTTTATGGCTCATTTACCCCCGGTTTTGAAAAGTGATCATGGAAATGATAATATTTGATTTTTGATGCTTAAACATTTATCATGTGTTTAAAATCAGGAGCTACTTGAACTTGTGTCTTCCTTCGATTGGCATCCTCTTTTGGCTTGGGTTCAGCAGTAGCTTCTTTCTCTTGGCCGATTTATTCTTTCGTCTTTTCTCTCCCCTACTCTTTTGCTTCACCAGCACCCTTTTTTGGCTTGGGTTCAGCAGCAAGTTCTTTCTTTGTTTCGATTTCTTCTTTTGTCTTTTCATTCTCCTTCTCTTTTTCTTCATTAATACCCTCTGTTGGTTTGGGTACATCAACAGCAGCTTCTGTCTCGTTCCTTGTATCTTCTTTGTCATTTTGTTTCTGCATAGTTTCTTTGGCTTTTGTCATTGATTGGTATTCAAAATTTGGCTTACGTGCTCGTTTTCTTGACTTTTGTTTGATTCTCTTGACCATTGATCTTTGTTGGGGACTTCTAGTTTTTTTGGCGGACATTTCCTTCAACTGCTCTTCCTTTCTACACAATTCAGCCATGAATTTTTGTTCCATTTCCTGCATTTGTGCTCTCATGGATGCTATGAGTTTGTCTTTGTCGTCCTCTTTGGTTGATGTTTGTACTTGGTCATCACCTATAAAAATGTTGGATTTTATTTTGGTTAGTTTAATTAAATTTTACAGTTTGGTTCAGTATTAGACAAGAGTTTACCTTGTGCATGAAATGTGTCAAATTTCTCTTGGAGTTCTTCTTCTTGTTGTTCTGTCCTTTTTTCTTCTTGTTGGTTTGCTTGTTCTTTTTCTTCAAGTTGTTGTTCTTGTTGGTCTGTCAGTTCTTGTTCATTGACTTCTTCTTGTTGGTCTATTTGTTCTTGTTCTTGTTCTTCTTGTTGTTGACCTTCTTCTTCATCAGTGTCTTCTTGTTAATCACTTTCTTCTTCTTCTCTTCTTCATCAGTGTCTTATTGTTCATCACCTTCTTCTTCTTCTCTTGTTTTTCTTCATCACTCTCTTCTTCTTGGTCATCACTTTCTGCTTCTTCAATTTGTTGCTTTTGTGGTTCTTGCTTTCTTTTCTTTCTTTTTTGTTGTTGTTGTTGTTCTGATTCTGATTGGTGTTCTTCTTCGAGAAAGTCATCATCATCACTGTCTAGAAGTTTCTTTTTTTTTTTTTTTTTTTTTGTTTATTTTTTTCGCTTCTTGTCATTTCTGTGGTCATGTTTCTTTGCTGAAGAGTCTGTTGATGTGCTTTGATTGATATGCAATAACTATATTTCTTGTTCAGTTGGGGTTAAGCACTTTGGTCAACCTGCATTGGAACAATGTGGCATATATCAGTAATACTGTAAAATTGGTCAGTTTCGTAACATGATTTGTACTGTGAGTAATGTGAGTTAAGTGTTGAAAATATGTTGTTTGAAACTGCAAATTTTTACAGTTTCATAACATAATGTTAGTGTGATCAATGTTAAAGGGGTGATAAATAGATTTTTTTTTGAAACTGCAAAAGTTTACAGTTTCATAAAATTATTGTTACTGTAATTACTGTGGAACGAGTGTTGTGTAGATTTGTGCTTTGAAACTGCAAAATTTTACAGTTTCATAACATGATTGTTAGTGTAATGAATGTGAAAGGATTGTTGAATAGATTTGTGTGTTGAAACTGCAAATTTTTGCAGTTTCATAACATGAGTGATAGCAGTGTTAAATAGGTTTGTGCTTTTGAAACTGCAAACTTTTACAGTTTGATAACATGATTGTTATTATAATGACTGTGAAAGGAGTGTTGAATAGATTTGTGCTCTGAGAGTATAGAAGAGTTTGAATACCTTTTCAAAGTCAGCAAGGCTAATGTGTTTCCACTTGGAGTACATTTTGCCAAGGTTCCACTTCATAAACCTTGGGAAGCCTTCTTTGTTGGATGGTCGGAGGAGTTTACTGTGCTCGCAGTATCAGTACTGTAAAAAAATTGAAATATGTTAGATAGTTTGAAATAGTTGGATGTTTGATATTTTTGTGTGAAGTAGTTGAGTAGTGTGTTTACCAAGAGTAACATGACGCATCCAATGACATGCCTTGGGTTGTTGTTCGCATTTGCCATTGAATTCATCAGTGTGTCTTTTATTGCCTCAACCCAATTGTACTTCTTCGTGTTGTTGAGATTGTCAACATAGTTGAGGAAACTCCAACTGAGTGTATGGCCTGTTGTAGGCATGAGAAGTTTCAAGAACAAGTAAAGGGTGATGACCCTTGTAAGATCTTGATGGTCATTGGTTGATTTTCCTTTTTTTGTTTCTTGAAACATTTTGGTCAATGACTTGGCATCCAGTCTCTTCACTGATTTGCATCTTCGTTTGTAAAATGTGAGCTCAAAATCCTTTGGCCTTGCATAGGATTTGGTGGTGATGCTATCTTCTCCACAGTCGATACCAAAAATGAGCCTCAAATCACTGTTTCTAAGTTTCATTTCCTTTTTGCCAAGTATAAATGCTCTCTTTTTTTTTTTTTTTGTAGAGTTGTTATTTCTTCTACAATGGAATTGTAGCATCTGCACCAAGAGGCCTTTAGTTGTGTTGAGAAGAGAGCATTTATAATTGCCCAAAAAGGGATTTTTTGCAACTCTGTCTTTTGGGCTATTGTGAATTTGACCTCCTTGAACAGTTTTTTATTACTGTTCCGATGTTGGAACGGTAATTAAACTGTTGGACTTTCTTTGCAGGGACTGATCCCTTTTTCCCTTTTGATGCCTTGGTTGATTGGCTTTCTTGGAGTTTTTTTTTTTTTTGGTTGGAGGAGCTTCTTGTTTTTTTGTTGGCTTCTTTTGTTTTTTGTTTTTTTTTTTTTTTTGTGGTTGGAGGTGTGGTTGGTGTTTGTTGTGTAGGTGTAGTCTGTGGTGTAGTTCTTAGGCTATTTCTTGTAGGTAGTGTGGTTGTTTTGTGGGTTTTTTTTTGTTGTTTTTGGTTATGGTGGTTGAGTTTTTTGTGGAGGGGAAGATGTTGGTGGCATTTTAGTGGATACAGGTGAAGGACTGTCAAAAGGGGAGACACTTAAATCCCTGATTGGATTTTTGGGCATATTGGTTTGTTTCTTCCAATATCTTCCAACAGCTATTTCTAAAAAAATGAAAAGAACAGCAGGGCATGAGTAATATAGTGACAAAACTGTATAATTTTGTAGTTTTATATTAAGTTATATCTATTTGTTGTTAATAGTTACAAAACTGTATAATTTGACAGTTTGATTTGCACTTTATAATAAGTTACCTATTTGTTTTGAATAGTGATTAAACTATGTAATTTTGCAGTTTGAATAAATTTAGATATGTTGCTTGTAGAGTGATGAAACTGTCTGATGTTTCAGTTTTATAAACACTAGCAACAATAAGAACAATCCACTTATTTTGTAAACAACAACAATAACAACAAGAAGATAAAGTATTCAACAAAATATAGCAACGATAAGAAGAAGAAAAACCAATATTTAACAACAAGAAGAAGCAACAACAACAACAATAAGAACAAGGAGTTGAATGTGTAAAAACAGGGATTTATGTGTAAAAACAGGGGATTAGAATGTTTTAAAATAGGGGATTATATAAAATAGGGTTTATACATTTTGAAGTATGTAAAATGTGTTTTACAAGGGTTTTTTTTTATGAAAGTGTTATTGAAACGATATGATATATACAAAATATCAAAGAATAATGTACAAATTTGAATGAAAAATAATAGGTGAAGAGAGATGTTACTTTTTTTCCCCATTTCTGTGAATCAGAAGTCAGAAACTATGAAATTTCTTCAGAGTCGTGATGGTTCTTCGTGTTGTTGAGAGTCGTCGATTTGAGAAGATGAACAACTTCGTGTTGTGTTGGTGAGAGTCGACGATTTGAGAAGATGAATGTCTTCGTTTTGTGGTTAGGGTAGGGTTTCAGAGATAGTACAATCAAACGGTGGAGAGATAGAGGACTGAGAATGCAAAGGTGAACAGTGGAGATGTGATAGTGTACCGATCAGACTGGTGTGAGATGATCGTGGGTGGAGGTTACGCATGTGTAAATTGGATGATATGTGAGGGTATTTTCGTCTGATTGATAATTTGAGAACTTAATGGAGTATTGAATTTGTTTTGGGTCTAAATGGCGTGTAATATGTTGGGTTTGGACCTTTGGGTTAGTTCCCCAAAGTTTTTTCCCATCTGGCCGACCCGACCCGACCCGACCCCAATGGCTCCTGTCCCCTGTTAGTGCAACGGTCAAAAAAATTTTAAAAAAATTGAAACAGTCATATAACCGTTAATTCCACCAACAGCTAATTTTATTATTTTTATTTATATATATATATATATTAACCCCACCCTCCCAAATCCAATAAATCCATCACTCTCTCATTTTATTTCTCACAAACAAATCTCTCTCTCAAACTCTCATTCTCTCTGAACTCTTAACTCTCTCAATTAATTTTGAAGTGTCATTCCTAAGTGACAATTGCAATTGATCACCTATCTCTATTTTAGATTTATTTGTTAGTCGCCAATTACCTTTCCCGACAATCATTCAATGACAAAGCTGGTGACCAAAACATTTAGTCGGCAAAAGGTTTGGGCGACGAAAATATAACTTTTGGCGAAAATTTCTTAGGTACTGTGTGTGTGTGCGCACGCGCAATTGTAACTAGTTTATTATCCTAATTAATTTCAATTGACTTGATAAATTAATAGTAATTTTTAAATTGAGTGAGAAATTTTTTTCATAATTTGGTAACTACCCGGTACGGATATGACATGTTTGTCGATATACCCATGCTTCATAGTCTCAATATAATTTTAAATGAGAATTTTTATATTTTTTTGCAAAGTATATATTATTTAAAAGTCATTTTCATGATTTGGTGGTGTTGGTGTAAAAAGCGGTACCCTTTGTCCAATCCATTTGAATCCAATTATAATTGAGTTTGTAGGATAAAAATCATTTAAATTATATTGAATTTCTTACATAAAATTACATAATTATTTGATGCTAATTGAATTTATAAATATTTATACACAAGCATCAACATGCACCATTATAACCTCACAATCATTACAATCATCACTAGTATTGTTGTAACCATTATCACATCACCACACCACACCACCACCACCACCACCATTATGAAGCCACCATTGCTATTACCACCACCTTCATTATCATTGTTTATCATAAAACATACCATCATTTCAACTAGTGAAATTTCATTATCTTTAAATAGTGAAATTTAACCTTAATATTTAGGTGAAATTATTTAAAAAGTGAAATTTCTACTAAAGAAGTAAAAATTGTAAAATTAAAGGCAAAGATGAACTAGTGAGTAAATGGAAAACTTATGAGTTAAAGAGAGATGTCACCAATGGTTTCGTTGGAGCAACAAGTGATTGTCACTATATTTTTAATTAGCTAACGATAATTTAATTTTCTTAATTAATTTGTTGTCTAATTAATTCTATAATGTGTGTAATTACAAAAATTTTAATATTGTTTAATTAAAACTTGATAGTAATAATTATTTAATTATCTTCAACTAGTGAAATTTCATTATCTTCAAATAGTGAAATTTAGCCTTAATGTTTAGGTGTAATATAACTATTAGCAAAGTGAAATTTCTAGTAAATGAGTATAACTTATAAAAATGCCAAAGACTGAATAATGAGTAAATTAGAATATTTATTGGAGGGTTTCATTGTATCATTTTATTGTTTAGGTAGTAAAGTAATACTTTGTGATAATTTCAAAGGGGGAGAGGTAAAGTGGGACTTTATGCAAGTTTCAGTAGAGAGGAGTAAATTGATACCTCATGATAGCTTTAGGAAGGTCAAATGCTACAGGGGTGTAGGACATTTTCGTATAGAGGAAGAGAGGCCTACAATGACGTGGAATTACAGAAGAATCAAGAGTTCAATGAGAGAAAAATATGCTTTGAACCCTTTGACAGTTGCCTCTACAAATTTTAATTTTTCTATCGACAAAATAGAGACAAAGAGACATAAAGAGAAAGGTAAAAAAAATAAAAATAAAGGCCTATGATGGATCTAAATGAGTGTTAGTAGATCTAAAATCTTATTGCCACAACAATGGTGATGGACAATCACGAGACAGAGTTTGCATGGTGCTGGATTGTCATGAGACAGAGTTTGTATGATGATGGACAATCATTATGGATATTTAATTATTTATTTATGACAATAAAAAATAATATATCTTTTTTTAAAAAAAAAGTTGAAAAACTATTTAGAATTGCAAAAGTTATTTTTGAATTTTCAATACATTTTTTTTTTCCTTTTAAGTGAATCTTATTAATATTTTAATTTTTAAATTCAGTTAATCTAGATATAATTAAAAAATAAAATATTTATAAAAAAAACCTATAAATACAAAAATAATGATTTTATTATATTTTTATATTTGGTGTAATTTTAATTTTTTTAATAAAATTTATACTTTTAAATGTATTTAAATTTTGTACTTTTTTTTCTTCTCAAACTGAGTCATAAAACTCCAATAAAATAAAAATTATAAACAATAAATAATAATTAAAAAATATTTATTTAACAAGCATAACATATTTTTCACATTAAAAAAAATTAAGAACAAATTTTTTCACAAAATTTTACCTTAATTTAAATTCCCTTTCAAAATTTTGCCGATAATCCCTCCTACCTCACACACTTTCACCGCTCTGTGATCACAAATCGACCCATTGCTACCACCAGCCAATCCCACCGGTAAGCTCGCTTTCCTTTGCTTTTGTTGTCCCTCTACATCCTCTCTTGTTTCTTGCCATCGTGCCCTAATCTCTCTCTCTCTCTCTCTCTCTCTCTCTAACCACCATATTTTGTTCTGGTATATGTTAATTTCAAGATTTGGTAATTGGAGGAGTATTTTGTGTTGGTACTTCACATTTATGGCCTTGTTTGGTTTGATTTTCGGAGATAAGTTTTCAAAAAATATTTTGGGAAGAGAGTTTACAAATTTTTGTAGTTTGTTTGGTTGTATATTTTGAAAATAGTTTTGGAGTTTGAGATGATTTGATATTTTGTTGTAATTGAGTAGATATATGTGAGAGAAAAAGTGATTGAAAATGAGAGAGGAGAGAGAAAAAAGTGATTGATTGATGTGTAGGAGAGAGAAAGTGATTTTGAATTTTTTTAGAGAAAAATTACAAACCAAACAAAATTTCCAAACATTTTCTCCAAAATCTTTTTCCCAAAACCAAACCAAACAAGGCCACATGTTTCTTTGATCAATTGCAAATTCAGTTAAAAACATAATATATTTATGTTGGATGTACACATGAATTCTTGGAAGAAAAAACCTAGTGAGAACTAAGAATTTGGGTCTCATGTTGTAGTCTATTTAATCAATTTATTGACTTGTATTGCTATAATGTGTGTAATTTCTTATGTATGATTGGTTTTGTATATTATTAGATTATTTTCTATTTTGATTCTATTTGGATTATTTTATTCAATTATGTTGGTTTCCTTGAACCTTGATTCGGTTCCCTTGAATCAAGTGTTGTTGCCTCTATGTTATATTTTGCAGTGCCACAAACTTGTAGTTTGGGACAGTTTGTTAGACTACTTTGACAAATTATTTGTTCATTGAAAGCAACATTTTGTTTTTAAGTTTTCAATTGGTTTTCCCTTTAATGATAACGTTAAAAAATTGACACGTGTATGTCATGATGATGGTTTGGCAAAACTTCCTGCCTTCTGTGGGGATATATTTTCTGAGTACCAACACGTGGCCAAGGTGACGCCGACGTGTCAGCCGAGGTGCCACGTGTCCTGGTTGTTATGCCGAGGTCATCTCGGATAGGCCGAGGTTACCTCCGAAGATATCGAAATCTGAGATAAGCGAATGAGGGGCAAGAGTCCTAGAATGAGAGAAGACTTCAGTTTGGGTAAAGATAAGACTCTTAGAGAGTTTATCCTAATCCTACTGGGAGTCCAAGTTAGCAGTAATCTTAAGTCCATTAGGGCTAGGCTTTTATTTGAGACTAGGATTATGTTGGCTATAAAAGGGAGGCACCCCCACGGGTCTAAGGGATGGCTTTTGATATTCTGTCTAGTGAGTTAAGCACTATTGGTTATCTTTGAGAGATATGGAGTACTGACTTGATCGTCGGAGTACCCCCGGGTGGACGAGCCACCGCCGGAGACTCTTCTTTCTGTTGCAGGTCAGACAGGTGCCATCTATTTTGCTGGTGTTCTCCAGTTGAGTACTAAGTTGGCAGTGTGGTCAGAAAATCACCCACACTGCCTTTCATGCATTGCAACCCCGCCACCCGCCACACATTGATGATATGAGCAAAATCTGAAGTGATACTGTAAGTGTGAGGTTTTGGACGTAGAATTGCATTTTTCTTTTCTTTTCTTTTTTTGAACTTTGTTGTCAAATTAGAGTTTATTTCAAATTAATTGTTTCATTGATGGTTGATGGTTGACTTTATATTAGTTTGTGTACTTTTGTTTGAAGTATATTAGTTGGTCTACTTTTGAAAATGCATTTTCATGGCATTGGTATGTCATGGGTGAGAGAGAACCTATGCAAAAATGGAGAGAGGGTTGTGTGGTTGTGCAGTGAGGGTATGGGATAAGGGGGAGTAGAGGTAAAGGGAGGAAAAACGTGCAGATAAATGAATAGAACGGTGAGAGAATGATATGGAGGATACGACAGCAAGAAATGGTTTGATATTGAATTAATGGATTTGATGTAGTTTCAAAAAGGCAAAAATGTAAGTTGGCAAAAATGTCAGTATGATTGGAAAGTTGTCTATTTGCTGCAATAATGTGCCCAAGTGTTGAATTCCATGTCTCTAAGGCTAACATTTATGCCATATGCTCAATTTTACGTTCAGAAACTTTTTTATTGGCTGGAAATTAATTATATTTGCTGAATCAATTTTTCTAAATGTTGTATTCGTTGTTTAGAACCTAAAAATTGAATTTTAAAACCTGAAATCGTGTCTAAGAGCTGAGATATGATGTGGTTAGAACCTGAAATTGAATTTTTATTAGTGTTTGATGATTTTTGCTTTTGCAATTGTTGTAAGTAGTTGTATATACTACTTTTTGGATTATATGAAGCGTTGATTTTTTTTTTTTAAATATCTTTATAGATAACTAATAGTGGTTTTAGAGAAGTTGTGAACCACTTTGATTTTGGTATCCCTTTACTTTTACTTTTATTCGTTTCAATCATTAACTTTGTAACCTCTTTGTAGCAGGTTTGTTTATGTAGTGTTAATTAAAAAAAATTTATTGGGTTTCTTTATGGATAAGTAAAAGAGGAGTGCAGAGAAGTTGGGCAGAATTATTTGTGTTTCTTTATGATTTTGATTTTATTTATCTGAAAATGAAATGGGTTGAAATCTATGTTACAGAGACTTTTCAAAATAAATCAAATATTCGTGTCGGACGCCGGGCACTTGGACATGGGTTTGGGATATGTGTCAAATACTTCTTATATAATTGTATATAACACTATTATTATATCTACATATTGTTGTATTATTGTTATAAATGTCTTTTTGACACTATAAGTTACATATAGTACCATTTTATCGCACATACTTGATTAAAAATATGAAAATATGACATTTTTTTGCCGAGTCAGCGTACCCTTAAATTTATTGTTTGATGAGTCCGACATCTAGATACATACCTGCACCCGACACCCGTACCCGAGTCCGAGTCCATGTAACATAGGTTGAAATTGTTTGATTTATGTGAAATAGGTTACTATAAGATGAGATAGGTCTTTTTCTATGAAATGGGTGACTTCTATGAAATTGTTTGATTTATGTTTTTATAATTTCTTATACTTTGTTGGGTTTGATTTTTGAATATTGCAAACACATTAAGATGGAAGTATTAATAGTGCATATTTGACTTACCCCATTTTTAAATTGAATGTGTAAATTGCAAGGGTTGTGAGCAAAAGTGTAATGTGGCAACATGTTTCTTGAGTTTATTAAACAAATAAACAAATTTGTAAGTGTGTTTGTTGTTTTCTTTTTCCTTTTTTTAAAAAAAAAAAAAAAAAAAATCTTGTCTAATTGTTTATTGAGTTCAACAAGGCAATGGTGGCAGTGAATTCTATGGATGTCTCCAACAATTATCCTAGATCAGTAAGGCATTGAAGGAATTTTTTTTGGTGACAAGGAATTGTATTTTGATCATAGATTGTAAATCTATTTATAAATTATATTTTGTGGCAGTGAATTATATTGTAGTTCGATTCACACTCTTCATCTCTCTTCATTTCGGCTCCTTCCTCATGCTCTCCGACAGTATCTTTTACCCTCACCAGTCATCATTTTCTCCGGTCTCTCTCTCTCTCTCTCTCTCTCTCTCTCTCTCTCTAACTCCGACGATTTCTTTATACCGTTCTATCTACACCCCACACTACCACTGTATCGCTTCGTTTGGAAATTTCCCTTGAATCCATAGTTGCAGCTTCCGCCAATTTCTACACCAACCTCTATCTCGATCTCTACCCAGCACCGGTTAATTCAATTTCTCTTTCTAAATCCCTCTCATTTTCCCGATTTCTAAACCCTAGCTATGTTTATGTTTTCTGCAATAGTTACCATCAGATCTTGTTTTTTGCAGTAAAAAAATTTGTATTTTGGTGCTATTATTTCCAACTCTATAAATTCAAACCTGTACCCTAATATCTAGTTCTCTCTATAGATATTTGTAGATCTATTTATATGATTGTCCATTTTTGAAGTTCTAATTTTTACGTTTTTTGTATTGTTTGTAGCCCTAAGTTATTTAATACAGTGGATCATGTTATTCTTCGTAATGACAATGGCCTAAAGGTTAGTTATTTCTATAGTCCTATCATGGAAGTTTGATTGTTGTATACTTGTGTAATTGAATAATATTACAATTATGTTTTTGTTATGTCGATTTTATCTTATATTATTTATGGGATTTTGTAGTGTCAGTTTCATATTTTATCTTGTATTGGTTTTTGTAATATCATGTGTCTATATGAGATGTTTATTAGGTGATTTATTTAGTAATTTTCGATTCTCTTTGAAGTTTAGATTTTATAATTTTGTAAACTCGTGTTAAATAATATTTGAATTTGATCTAAAAGGAAGTTGCTAGGGGCTCGTTTGTTTTCAGAGGTAGAATGGAGGGGATTGATAGTGAGGGGATTAATAGTGAGGGGATTAAGTAAAATTGTGTTTGCTTTGATGATAGTTGTTAGTGTGGGGATTGTTAAATTATTACCCTATAAAAGAAATATAAAATATTAAAACAAATAAAACTATGATTTTTACTAAATAAAAAATACAAAAACATTAAACTTTAATGTTCAAAAATAAAATAAAATGGCCAACACGTAAAAAAAAAAAAACTAAGCCGGAGGACTAACTTCTAATACCAACTCTCCCACCTCTATCTCAATTCCCTCTTCATGGCCCGTCCTAATCCAGAGGCCTATCTCAATCCCCTCTCCATCTCCCAAAACACACATAACATTAGTGGGTCCCACCTCTACCTCCATCTCAATCTCAATCTCAATCCCTCTGTAGCGATCACAGTTTTGCTACTTCGCTGAGTATGTCGGGGATCGAGTTGCCCTGTCAGCTCGCGGGGGTCTAGGGGGCAGCGCCTCTTGTCGGGTCCAAGGGTAGTGCCCTAGCGGGCATCGAGCTGCCCAGTCAGCTTGCGGGGGTCTAAGGGACAGCGCCCTGGCGAGGATTGAGCTGCCCGGTCAACTCGCGAGGGTCCAGGGGGCAGTGCCCTGGCGGGGGTTGAAGGGTAGCATCCCCGAAGCAAAAATGCAAAATGCATTAGAAGTTGCTTGTTCGCTCGAGCAACCGTTTATGCGCTCGAGCGGAGAATGTTTGGTTTCAGAAGTTTGATCTGCTTGCAAAAGTACTGGGAAAGTGTATTTGACGCTCGAGCGGGGCTTTCCACGCTCGAGCGGACCATGTTATATCAGTTCATGAATATGATATTTCATATCACTTTTGTATATCTCTCTCTCTCTAAAAACCCTTTCCTCTCCCTTCTCTCTACATTTTCCTACGCCAAATTGGTTCAAAACCTTGATTTCTCAAGATCCATTAGAGTTCTGCCATAAGTTCTTCATCAAAGTTGGTTAACTTCTCGAGGGCTTCGTTGTGTGCGGTGAAGATCGAGTTTCGACACCGTTGATTTTGGGGGTTTCATTTCATTTCTTCTTCAAAACTTGAGGTATGGATTTTCTTGGAGTTATATATATATTTTTGCAAGATCTATATGATTTTCGAAATCATCTTTCGATAGCTTTGAAAATTGATTGTTGATTCAAGAAGTTGAGCGATTTTGAAAGTGAGTTTGTCTCTTGTTCTTTTAAAATAATCTTATGGGTTTTGATCTTCGTTGATTGAAGAAAATATGATTTTGGAAAGTTTTCTTTCAAAAAATTTGAGTTGTATAGTTTTGGTGAGAAAACCTAGAATTTGGGAATTTTTTTAATGAGACTGAAAATCCATGAATGATATTGTTATATTTATTTTGTGTGTCAAAATAAATGGATGTTTGAAAATTTTCTTATTTATATTTATATAAATGATGAATTTCAGGGAATATGAAAATTATTGTTCATTTTGGAAATTGTTGTTCAAAACGTTGAAATAGTCTTGAAATGACTAATTGTTAAGGATACTTGAAAATAGGGAATTGTGTTATTCCTTAGATGATGAATTTGAATAACAGTATTTATATTCATCTTGTGAAATTGGCATATCAATTCATTTGATTACATTAAACTTTGAAAGTTGAGTTGAAAACTCGCATTGAGAAAATAATGTTGAGAAACAAGTTTTCATAGAATGGTTTGTGGTTAAATACGTTGGTAAGTCTTGATAGGTGGTGTAGATGATATTGAATAAGTTGGCTTGAGAGTCCGGGGTGAAAGACCGAAAACCCGCGCGGATAGGTGTCGAGCCTTCCAGTTAATACTGGTAAAAATGACAATTTGGTAGTACTCGTATAGTCTACTTGCAGACACCGACCTAGGGATTACCAGAGTTGTATTTACCGCGCCTTGAATTAAATTGTTAAGTTTTGAACAATGGACATTTCATGGCATCATTGAGTATGATGGTTTTCAAAAGATGAAGATATGATTTATTTGCAAAAAGACATAGCATGGCATGTGCATTCATCTCTTGAGACTTGTATAAAATGTATATACTTTTTTAAGGATATCCTACTGGGCTTTATGCTCACTCTACGGGATTTTTGTGCAGGAAAAGATGTGGTGATTCCGCCTAACTAAAGGCGAGGAAATATGTGTTGAAAGTACAAGGCTCTCATTTTGCTGTAACTTTGTTTGTAAGCCAAGGGCTGTATTTGTGTGGGTTTGAATAACCATTTTTATGTAACCAGGCCTAAGCCTTGGAAACTTGTAAACCCTTGGGGGTATCTATTTGTTTATGTTATTTTGATTTGAAGTGAATGTATTATCGCCTAAAGACTATTTGCATCATGTAATGCAAGTGTGAAGATTTATTTTCAGTTTTACTTTAAAGAACCATGGTTATCGTATTATCATTTGGGTATAAAAATTGGGGCGTAACACCCTCATCCTTTTCTCAAAACAAACAGGCCCTAGGAGTAGAAAAGGATATCAAAGCATTCCTTGTAGAGGAGCTATGATAATTTAAATGAAAGCTTTTGGTATTACTCTTTTTTTGGTGATCATTTTGTCCTTGATTTTATATCAAGTTAGCTTTGCCCTTATAAAATTACAAGTGACTAATGTACCGGCAATCAATGTCATTGCTAAGTCTGTAATGGTGTTAGCCTGCTTTTTTTGTTTTGTTTGTGATGATCAAATATATCCCCTCAGGACTAGACTATTTGTTGATAAATATTTATTAATTAATTCTATTTCTATTCATGTTTTCTGAGAAATTCTTCACCTCATGCTCTTCCTGGTTTACAATAAAATTGAATTCTTCCATTGACCTAAAATGCATGTATGGCTTGACACGGTAGATTCAATAAAATTGAATTCTTGGTTTATTTTTGTCTCACTGAATGTAAATTTTATTTTATTTTTTTTTTGATTTTATGACTTTTACTTGCTGGTTTTGTTATTCTTTTTCAAAGTTTGATGTCATGACAACATGTCTGAATCTTTTTTATAGATTCATAAATTATGTTGCTTCTTCGAACCTACACCTTTAATTGGCTTCGTGTGTAATATTTTCATCAAAACTTCATGAGATTTGGGATATCTATACACCAAAATAATCAGTGTGTTTGGTTTTAGTTTTCTAAAAATTGAGTTTTTTGTTTTTCATGTTTTTTTTAGTAAATAATTTTAAAATTTTAAACAATTTTTTTTTTAATTTTTAGGATGTGCCTTACTTAGATGTATCTAAATAGTAAAATATTTGTGAAAAAATATTTTAAAAAATTAATAAATACACAAAAATACGAAATTTTCATTTTTTTTTTGTATTTTTGATAAGTAATGAATTTTTTAAAGATTTTTTCTCACAAATATTATACTTTTTAAGTATATTTATGTTAAGTGTGCCTAAAAATTTTTAAAAAATTGCTTAAAATATTAAAAAAAATCATTGAAAACAAAAAAATGCGAAAAAAAAAAAAATTTCTGAAGAGTAAAACCAAACAAGCTAATATATTTTTTATGTATTTTTATATTTGGTGTAATTTGAAAATAATTTTTAAATTTATACTTTCTAAATATATCTAATTTTTTTTTTTTTACACAAACTGAGTTATAAAACTCCAATAAAGTAAAAAATATAAACAATAAATAAAATTAAAAAATATTAATTTAACAAGCCTGATCTATTTTTTACATCTCTAAAAAATTAGGAGCAAATTTTTCACAAAATTTTGCCTTACTTTGAAATTCCCTCTCAAATTGGGGATTCCCCCAGAATTTTGCCCTAACCCTTCCACGTTTCTCATCTCACTCTCACACGCAACTCCTTCTCATTCCTCCTCCCTCACGGACGATTTTGCCTGAAATCCGAAGTAGCTGCCACCGACTATTACATTCTCATCAGGTAAGTTGGTCTCTCTCTCTCTCTCTCTCTCTCTCCAATTTCTAAACCCTATCAATCTCCCTTATCTTCTATATGTTCTTGAATGGGTTTCTAAAATGGGTATATTAGATGTCTGATTTTTTGATTGGATTTCTAACCCTAGCCATCTCCCTGACCGCCTTATTGCTATTAGGTTTGAGTTAAAAGTTCTGATGTTGAAGATTTGAGAAGATGTTTTTCTCATCTTTGAGAAAACCCTTATTTTATTGTTATTAGGTTTCATATTTGTAATTCAGCTATTATGTCACTAATTTATTACCATTCCTTTGTTTTTATTGTCCAGTTTTGGCCATAAATCTCATAGACATTGTGCTCAATGCATAGAACTTTCTGTCTTATTATATTTGGTTTCCTTCACCGTTTTGTTTCGGAGCACATGAATAGTAGGAGTTTGATTTGTAGTTTTTTTGGATATATTCTCTCCCCCCCCCCCCCCCCAAAAAAAAAAAAAAAAAAAAGGATACATTATTGAACAAAGTCTTTTTTTTTTGGTTTTTTTGTTTTTCCAGGTGTGAACTGCTATGTTTTGGGAGTTTTGAAGACCATTAGAGCCTCATGGTTTTCATGGTGATTCACTTCCTCTTCCTCTCTCTCTCTCTCTCTCTCTCTCTCTAGTTAAAATCGAGTTAATTGCAATTAAAAGTACAAAATTGATCAAAAGGCAAGTACATGACATAGAATTTACCTTTGAATCATTGTAGATGATTCGAGTGGGGTCACTGTGCTTCATTAAGGGAATTTTATACTTCTTTTGTAATCTTTTCTTTCAAGGACTGAGATAAGATGGTCGCAACAACTCCAAAAGAAAGAAATAGCAAATATTTTTCACTAAAATGATGTGGTTTTAATATAAGATTATAGATGGCTACTAGAGTGACATTATGTTTTTTCTGGTGTTTCACATATGCGTCGCCATAAAATATTCCTTGATTTTTTTTGTCCTTATAAATATCCACTATTAAAAGGATATTTGATGATAGGCATGTCGATTAATTATACGTTATATTATACGGTAATATTCAGTTGCCATCAGCTCACACCAATGTGCTAAAAAGATATGTGATGAGCCTAGCAGCTAGCATAATTGGTTTAAAAACCAATGAATGAATAGCAAATTAAGCCGGAGCGATTTAATTTTTCTATGATTTTTTTAGCTTGTTTTCAATTATTGCTAATGCATAGTATTCTTTATTGGCCTTGTTTAATTTGGAATCCTTTCAAAGTTTTTGGTAGTGATTCTGAATGGACATCTATTTGTACAAGCTCACATGGGAGAAAATGGGAAATTGATATGGATTAAGAAAAGAAGAGAAAAGAAAAATGACAAAATGAAGAAGAAAAATAAATGTAGGAAGGGGGGTGGCTGATTGTTTGTGTTTGCATTGACATTGTCAATTCTTCCTTAATGGGTTTAATTTGTTTTATTTTTCTCTATTTGGTGTTAATTCTGAAAGTAGGTTTATATATGTTCTTCCTTAATGGGTTTAAATGTATTCTTTTAAAAATAGATGTGTTTTTAATGTTTAGAGATTTTACATGTTATGGTGGTTTGGTAGAATTTAATTGAGCTCATTAGCATTGTTGAATGTGACAATGGAATGTGTGGGAAGTGAAACATATATTTTCCCCTATTTGAAGAAAGAGTGAGATTCTCGGGTGTGCAAAAGTGAGATTGTATATGGTATGGTAATTTATCAAAAAAATAAATAAATAAAATTTGTATATGGTATGGAATATATGAGTTTAATATTTAGAATATTTCTTTGAATTTTAGGATGGTTGGATTTTTGTTGGAATAGTTGAAAGTCTTCTTATGGAATTTTTTGATCAACATAGTGTTGGAAGTTGGCTGTGTAAGTTATGAGTGGACCAGTGCGAAACTTTTGCCTCGTGCTTTATATATATTTGCTATAAAACTTGGTTTTACAATGGAAATGCAGCTCCTAGGGACTAGTTTTCAATAGGATATTCAGACAAAATTTTAAGAAACTTTAGTAGAAATTATTGGGATTTTTTTTCTGTGACTGGTGTAAAAATTCTGGAAATACTATGTAGAGGCTTGTAAGAAACTTTTCAAACATGTTGGGAAACAATGGAAAATGTATGGAAAATGCTCCCTACAAAATCATCTCTTTAGCTATACTCTTGAAGCATTTTTTCCTTTTTCAATTAGAGTTCTTACTACTTTTTAAATTATTTCGTATAGTTTTAATATGTCATTTTTTTGCTGAGGGTTGAGTGACGTTAGCCCTATATTTCTTTGCTTGAGTGTTTATTTTAGGCTTTTTGGGCACTTGATTGTGATAGAATCACAAAAATTAAGTATCACTCTACGAATGAGCTGAGTTTGGGTCTTTGCCAATTGTGATTTAATTTCCTATTTTCTGATATTATTTTGGTTCCTTGCCAATTGAATTCTGGACTTATGCTGCTGTTTTGATAATTTTTTTTGGTGTTCTATTTTGTTGGTGGTAGTAGAGGCTTTTTTGTAGCATTGATTTGGATTAGGTGAAGTCTTCTTTTATTTTGGAGAGGGAGGTGTATCATTGTCTTATTAATTATTTATGTTTAAATTTTTTTCTTTCCCTTATTTAAAAAATTAACAGATTGGCTAGTCAAAACTTCCTCTTTGGCTTTAAATCTAGGAACAACTAGCTTTCAATCAAAAGCCGCTACAACGCATGCTTGCTATTAGCTTTTATTTACTTGAGGCATAGGCCGGATAGAATAGGACTTGTTTTTAGCCTCAAAGCATGTCTTAGTTAGGTTTTACACAATTATTGTTGGGGCTATACCCGTCCAATTTATTTTCTTGCAGGGCCTGTAACATAATCTGATATCAGTTTTTGACCATATCGGCAATTCAAATTTTGTTATTTCAACCGACTTATTTAACTATTATATGGACCTTTCAAGAGCCTTTGAGGCCCTTTGACCAGTTTGAAAACATAAAAGACCTTTGTACCAAAATTTCCTGCACATTGGCTTCTCAATAGTCCACTTTCAAAGCTCATAAGTCTCAGTGAATTTCAAACCACAATTTGAAGTTTTTACAGCACCTAGCCTCATGTGTCATATTTATTTTAAGATAAGTGGACCACTTTTGACTTCAAATCAAGAAGCTTATCGATGTATATGTAGGCTTTTGTGAAGTATTATTTGAGGTTGATAATGTTTTATTTGTATCGGGGATTCTTATATTTGGCTTTGAAGAATTGTGGATATTTAGTTATAGAGATTTAAACTATATGGGCTTCATTGGTTTTGTGTGTCTTTGTGTGACTTCATTTGCCCCTTGAGAAATTACATACTTTCGATTTTTTCATTTATTTAAAATCTTGCTTAGAGGGCAAAGAATAGTTGGCCAACGTTGGTGGTGTGTTTTTCTATACCTATCATGTGAATCTTCCTGATATTTGCCTTTTTCTTATAGGTTTCGAGTCTTGAAACTTTGTTGTGGTCTACTCTAAAGTTAATGATGCTTTGGGTTATCTTTATGGACTATAAGGTTTTGAATGTCTTTTTTCCACATAAACATCTCTTCGCAATTTTGTGTTTCATAAGAAAACACAATTGTGCTGATCACTCATTAGGTACACAACCATATTGAGTGTTTTTTTCATGAAGTCAAGCATCATTTATGTTATTAATTTTTGTTGTTATAGAGCATTAATTTAACATGTAACTGCTAGGAAATAACATAGGTACTAGTTTTACTTTTTCCCATTGCATGTTAACATTTGCTCAAAGAATTCAAGAATTTTAACTATTGGAAATTTTTTTTGTGTGAAAGTTACATCTTAGTTGATGGGATAGTTTTTGAACAATCCGATTCTCTTTGGGGAAAGAAAAAGAAAAAGAAAAAGAAAAAGAAAAAGCAATCCTTACTGAACAAATTTAGCTTTTGTTTAATTGTTTGCTTGGGTTCAATTTATGCATAATTCAAAATTAGTATATCAACCTTTGTTCCATCATCTAATGAACAAATAAAAATTACTTTTATCAAGTTCAGGTGTGAAATCCTAACTCACGAGTGATGTAGAATGGAGTTTTGACCCATGAGTGCAATTTGGAGAAGCATTTATTGACCATGTGTTTTATTTATTTATTTTCCCTTTTTGTGTCATTTATTGACTCTTTATTTTTGCTTTGTTCTATTTTTCTCATTTGAATTTTTTTTTCCTGACATTTCTTTTATTTAGTTAAGAAAAGGAGTAATAGTGATGAGTGACCAAACCTTTGTTTTGTTGTTTTTTTTCTTATCAAATAAACGTCTTTGAATTAGATTTTCAAAGGAAAACAAGATGAAAGGGAAACTGGTAGTTATATATATGTCATTGTTATGCGTATAGTGAATGGAGTGAGTAAAAGTTACTGGAAGTCTATAATGAATTACTTATTTTTGAAGAAAATGAATGAAGATTATAGTTCCAACAATAAAAAACAAACAATTCATTGCATTGTTGAGTCTTCCACAGTGGCCCCAAGTTCCAATAATTGGAAAAACTTAGAACATTTACCTTGAAAAAGACTTAGAATACTTGAATGTGTCAGGTTGATTTGTGTTGAGGAATTTACATTTGACAGATTGATCAAACATATCAAACAACAGTTTAGATTTTTAATCATTGTGGGCTTTGTGAAAATAGGATGAAGAGAAATGGTGTGCAAGAAGATCAGAGATTATGAATAGGAGAGGTTGTTGAAGGAGCATTAGAAGAAGCTCGCCGACATCAAATTGGGCATTAAATAAGCACAAAGTGCATGTGATTTCTTAGATTTGCAAATGTAATTTTGTATTATTTTGTCTTTGCAAATTAACTTCATGACTCCTTAATGATGAGCTTCTAGAATGGGTTGTGCTTCTTGGCAATAGTTTCCCTATAACCAGTTGTATTGTATTGACAATGTTTATGATTCGTTCAAAATGAGGTTTGACCCTTCTTTTTTTCATTTTTTTTGGTTGGTATTGTAAACAGTTGCATGGGTTTTGATAATCTTGTTTATATTTGTTAATGTATTTTGTGTTATCCTATATCTAGTGTCCTTACCAATTAAGTGTGAGGCTATGTTTTGATATTGGTTAATCTCTTTGAAAATTGGTTGAGATTGCATTAGGCCAAGGTAAGAATGCCAACACTATACACTATAATGTATTTTTATGCCAATTGATTGTGCAACTGGTTATGCATACTAGCCACAAGTCTTGGTTGAAATTGACTTTGGCAATTGAATCGATTATGTATACAAGCCACAATCCAAATTTACAAGCCAATCAATTTTGCACATACCATTTGTAAAACTAAGTTAGGTTATCAATTATATAACTATTTGTCTTTTGTCATTCCAATTGATAATTGAAAGCCAATATCGTGCATAAAATCTAATTATTCTTTTTAATGTTGGCATAATTGTTGCAAATTACATTTGGCACATTTTCTCTGCATTTATTGTGAATAAAATGAATTCTTTTTAATAATATTTCTTAAAAACTACTATTGTATTATTTTGTGAAAAATAACAATTATATCTCCTCCAGAATTTTATTTTCATTCAAATATATGAAAAACTCAATTAACAAGATAAAAATTCAGTTGTCAATAAAACTTTATCTATTCATCATAATCATAATAAAAAGAATATAAAAAGAAGTAACCCAGTGTCCATGCAATAGATACATTTGAGGAAAATTCAATTAGGATTCAACATCTAATGACCATCGGAATGTAGTCAATAACCAAACAAACACAAAGTTGCAGCCAAAATTAAATTAACAAAAAGGAAAATTCAAATCAAAATATAAATTTTCTCATTCTTGAGAGGGAGCAGCTCAATTTGTTGTTGCATCCATAGGCTTGGCTTCTGCAGATGCCTCAACCTTGTCACCCTTCTTACTTGCAAACATGAACGATTAGAATTGTTCTTTGTTTTGTCATTTGGTCGTTTTTTGGTTGGTTTCTCGCCAACTGATTGTGATGGGCTTCCATATGATTAGGCTTGCTTTTCAGTGTCAACCTAATTGGGATCGTGTAGTCTTGCCATGATTTGTGCACTCACCTTTTTTCACTTTATTGATGTTCCATTTGTTTATATGTTGGTCTTCATCAATTTTTTCTTTTGCTAATAATAATAATAATAAGAAGAAGACAATGGCCTTGTGATGGTGCTGTAATCTAGGTATTTGATTTTTTTCTTTTCCAACTTTTTCATTTTTCTTCCAAATCCATAATCTATACATAACCAGAGTTTCTATCACACAAGAAAAAGAATGGAAAATAGGACACCAAAGGTTATGTTTGATTGACAAGACGAATAGTGACGGTATTAATAATCCCATCAAATTAGTGTGGTATTCACTTTCCAATTGGATTAGTAGGATAAATTATTCCCTTGTCCATTGTTTGATTTGCATTGGATAAGAAAATATATGAAGGAAAAAGAGTCTTTTTATTTTATTTTCCAATATAATCCCACCCCTATCCATTACTAATAATCCTACAAATTTGTTGGATTAATTATCCATTGGATTAATAATCCTGGAACAAAATTTCAAAACAAACACAGGATTATTAGTCCCACGGATTAATAATCCTATCAATCAAACATGTCCCTAAAGTCTTGGTATTAGACAAACGAAAGTGTAAGGCCCCAGTGTCCCACATCGGGAATGGAGAGGGAGTTCCTGGGCTATAAAAGTAAAAACCTAGACCGTTATATAGTATCGAGGCCTTTTCCCGAGTGGTGAAATCCCTATTAGAACTCCCCAGTTAAGCGTGCTTTGGCTGGAGTAGTTCTGGGATGGGTGACCCACTGGGAAGAACAAATCCGTGCGGACGTGGCCCAAAGCGGACAATATCGATGACATGTGAAGGGTTGGGGCGTTACAAATGGTATCAGAGCCGACTCTCCTAAGTACCGAGTGTGGGCCCCTAGCGTCTCTCGGTGCATGGGTGGGCTTATGAGCTAGCAGGTTGTTGCACGAGGACGTGTAGCTCTAAGGGGGAGTGATTGTAAGGCCCCAGTGTCCCACATCGGGAATGGAGAGGGAGTTCCTGGGCTATAAAAGTAAAAACTTAGACTCTTATATAGTATCGAGGCCTTTTCCTGAGTGGTGAAATCCCTATTAGAACTCCCCAGTTAAGCGTGCTTCGACTGGAGTTGTTCTGGGATGGGTGACCCACTGGGAAGAACAAATCCGTGTGGACGTGGCCCAAAGCGGACAATATCGATGACATGTGAAGGGTTGGGGCGTTATAGAAAGTGTTTCCTTAAGATTCCTTGCCTTTTATACATGGCAAAGGCAAATCATTGGTCCTACACAATTATTTATATGATTTAGGAAAAAATTATTTTTGCTTCTAGGTAAATTCATGTGATGTTTTTACTTGATACTCATTTGTTAAAATAATGAGACTTAATACTTTTTGTTAGATTTTTCAAAAATAACTTGACAAATATCAAATGATAAATAATGTAGAGTAATGGTCCAAAACTATAAATAATCACTCATGATTTAGAGTGTATTCCATTATTTTCTGCACATTTAGATGTACTAGTGTTTGTGCATGTGCTTTGCACGTGAATTGTTTTTTGGGATTTTTTTCATTAGTTACTTTTTAGGTGTGAGATGCTTGTACAAAAAATACAGTAAAAATGTTCTTAACAAAATACGGAATAGATCTTGCAGACGATAATGTTGATACTAATAATATAGTTTGAAGTGTTTATTCACTTCTAACAAATTATTTGTGATGAAAAATTTTTAAAAGGGAAAAAAAAGAAACAAACAAGCAGAACCTACAAAAGCATATGCTATTTTTTTTCTTTTTTTCTTTTTTCATTGGTACCTTGCGGACAAATGATATGCATGGTTATGCAAAAACTTTGTTTTTATTTTTTATTTTTTTAGGGTTTGGGAAGAAGGTAGAAATTTTACATTTTAAGGTAGTGTATGGTTCAGAAAAATAATTTTAGGACAATTTACACTTTGCATTCCTATATTTTATAGTTCATCTCACTTTTCTTCCTGACATTGTCAATCTCTTACATTTCGAGTCAAGTTAGGAAAATTTTCCGGTGTGCAATACACACCGTATGCAATCTTACCACAAAATTACGTAAGTTGAACACCAAATCGCGTAAGTCTATTCATAAAAGTGAACTTACTCGAATTTGTGTTCAACTTACACTTTTTTGTGAGATCACTTATGTAAGTTCATGAAAACTTAAATAATTTTGTGGTAGGGTTGCATACGGTATACATTGCACATCAAAACATTACTTGTCAAGTTATAATTGGTTCCAATCGAATAACGCAATTTCAAAAATTAACAAAGAAACTAAAGTAATGAAAGGACTAAATTGAAATTTTGGTAAAAGTACATGGGTGACTAAAGTGTAAGGTGCTAAATGTAATTAGTACAATCACGTGGATGTTTTCGTTAGGTTCGAAATGGCAATACACAATTGGACCAAATTGTAACTTCACTCGAAATTTAAGGGTTAACTAAGACAATTAAAAGGTTAAGAGCCAAAGTGAGATTAGATGTAAAATATAGAGGTGCAAAGTAAAATTTGGCCATAAGTTTAGGTAAGAATGAAATGATAATTCATTGACCTCTTAGGTGTATTTGGTTAACTGTGATATAGTGAAATGGAATGATCATTCCATCAAAATATTTATTCCATATTTAATTGACTAAAAAAATAATAAAAAATACATTACAAATGAAATCATCATTTACTATTGTAAGAAAATGGTCATTCTATAGGGAAAATGAATGACTGTTTCATTTCATTTTATTTCGTTCCAATGAACAAAATAGAGCATTAATGGAAGAAAAAAGCTATGAATCTAGGATTCTGACCATGGAAATTGTTTAGAAAATGTTTGGAAGGTGTGGATGTAAACTTGATATGTTGTAGATCCCACCTTTAACAAATTTAATCCCCATGCTAAATTCTAGGTAATTTAGAAGAGATTACTATTAATGGAATGACCATTCTGCTAAATTAGTGAATGATTATTTCATTTTTAATATATTTTTTTTACCCAATCAAACATGGAAAGATTATTAAGAAAAAATGATTATACCATTCCATTCTTATTCTATTGAATCATACGTTATAGACTTGTTTGGAAACGTTTATGTTTGCAATTTTTTATTTATATTAACAAAAATTCTAATATATATATATATATAAAGAAATTTATTAAGAAATCTTTTTTCAAATACTTGTAACCCAATTAATTCATAACATATTCTTATATTCTAATAAAAATGATCATACATTATATGTTTTCATAAAACTTATGAACAATTTATAAAATTTACAAAAATTTTGTAACTATAAAAAAGTTGATTTAACTTATTTAGGATTTTTTTCCCTTCCCCCTCCGGCCAGGGCTAGCTTTAGGGGCAAGTCGGCAAAGCCACTACTTTGGCCCCCTAGATTTGAGCTGAAAAATAGGGCCCTCCCATGTAAAAAAAATTCTTATAATATTGGGTAATTTTTTTTTTTCTTAAGACCTCAATTAAACAGTATTGCATAAGTGTGAGAAACTAACCCAATTTTTATTTGATTTAAAAATAAAATAATCGACAAATCTCACAAATTATGAACGTTTAATCTCCCATATAACAAAAGTTCAAGTTAATATAAAATTCAATAGCTATTACAACTCAAAAATTGTAAAACGAAATTATGCTTGTCAGTGTGCCGTAAGTCATTCAAGTTGGTCAGAATAGGTTGTTGCTTGATCTGAGAGTGAGACAGTGAGCACTAAAAAATATTAATTATCTCTTCTTTTAGTGTTCTTTGATTTCAACATACCTTTAGTTTCATTTCATAACAAGATATGCCGTTTGGTTTGACGACAGTTTTGATAACATCCTTGTTTTTTGAAATTTAATATTAATATAATATAATAAGAGTACTTTGAGAAGGAAAAAAAGTAGACAAATAATATGCCTTCCGTTTTTTATAAATAGTTTAGGGGAGCTGTTAAGATATGCACCTCATTAAATAGTGTGTATTATTACTTTCTGTGTACCAAAAAAATAAAATAAAATGTATATTGTGTGTGTCAATTTCCGACCACACTGCCAATTTAGTACTCAACTGGAGAACACCGGCAGAATAGATGGCACCTGTCTGACCTGCAACAGAAAGAAGAGTCTCCGGTGGTGGCTCGTCCACCCAGGGGTACTCCGACGATCAAGTCAGTACTCCATATCTCTCAAAGATAACCAATAGTGCTTAACTCACTAGACAGAATATCAAAAGCTATACCTTAGACCCATGGGGGTGTCTCCCTTTTATAGCCAACACAATCCTAGTCCCAATAGGAGCCTAGCCTAATGGACTTTAGGATTACTGCTAATATGGACTCCCAGTGGGATTAGGATAAACTCTCTAAGAGTCTTATCTTTACCCAAACTGAAATCTTCCCCAATCTAGGACTCTTATCCATATCCGCTTATCTCGGATTCCGGTATCCTCGCAGATAACCTCGGCCTAGCCGAGATAACCTCGGCATCATGACCAAGACATGTGGCACTCGGCTGACACGTCGGCGTCACCTTGGCCACGTGTTGGTGCTCAGAAAATATATCCCCACAACTGCCCCCCTAGGTTCTATTACCTCGGCATTCTGAGGTGATGGAACCTAATCGGTACTTTCCAGTATGTTGGCTTAAAGTATCGCAGCCGAGATCATCGTTACGGTCGACATGTCTCTTTAAAGAACAAGAATTCCAAGAACCCGTTCACGCGTATGAGCTGTCATACATAATCTCGGTTTAACTTTAACTTGTAAACTTTTCTCAAGTTTCAACAAGTGTTAAACAATGATCTCGGTTTAACTTCAATTTGTAAATTGCTACAAATTTCAACAAGCGTTAAACATCATCTCGGTTTAACTTCAACTTGTAAATTGCTATACATTTCAACAAGTGTTAAACATCATCTCGGTTTAACTTCAACTTGTAAATTGCTACAAATTTCAACAAGTGTTAAACATAACATCGGTTTAACTTCAACTTGTAAATTGCTACAAATTTCAACAAGTGTTAAACATAACATTGGTTTAACTTCAACTTGTAAATTGCTACAAATTTCAACAAGTGTTAAACATCATTTATAACTCTCTGCCCCTAATGTGGACTTATGTTCACATTAAGTTTGTGCATGTGATCTTGTTCGCCGAAGTTGGTTTCAAGCCGAGGTTGTTAGCCTTGATTTCTCTGTTGATCTTACTTGGTTTCAACTGAGTTTGATTCTCGATCTCGGCCTCGCATCGGCGAGCCGTTTTTCTTCTCGGACTTAAGTGCCGAGATCTTGTCTTCTGGAATCTTGGATCTGCTCACTCAGGTTGAGCTCTTCTCTTCTCGGACCTATTCATCCAGGCCGAGATCATGTCTTCTGGAATCTTGGATCTACTCACTCAGGTTGAGCTCTTCTCTTCTCGGACCTGCTTATTTAGGCCGAGATCTTGTCTTTAAGGATCTGGGGTCCGGGGCCTGAAATCCAGGATTTGCTCACTTAGGCTGAGCTCTTCTATACTTGAATGTCATCTCCTTGGGAGCGCTTATGCCCCCTGTCTTCGCGTCCCTTCTGGAAGGGTCTTCATTCCGTTTATGTCGATAGACTCTACATCTTCGCTAAACTCATCGTTTTCAACACGTTGATCTTGTACGGTGATGGCCATCTATTCTCCTTTCTTTCCCATAGACGGCGCCAAATTGTGTGTGTCAATTTCCGACCACACTGCCAACTTAGTACTCAACTGGAGAACACCGGCAGAATAGATGGCACCTGTCTGACCTGCAACAGAAAGAAGAGTCTCCGGCGGTGGCTCGTCCACCCGGGGTACTCCGACGATCAAGTCAGTACTCCATATCTCTCAAAGATAACCAATAGTGCTTAACTCACTAGACAGAATATCAAAAGCCATACCTTAGACCCATGGGGGTGCCTCCCTTTTATAGCTAACACAATCCTAGTCCCAATAGGAGCCTAGCCCTAATGGACTTAGGATTACTGCTAATCTGGGACTCCCAGTGGGATTAGGATAAACTTTCTAAGAGTTTTATCTTTACCCAAACTGAAATCTTCTCCCAATTTAGGACTCTTGTCCCATATCCGCTTATCTCGGATTCCGGTATCCTCGCAGATAACCTCGGCATCATGACCAGGACATGTGGCATCTCGGCTGACACGTCGGCGTCACCTTGGCCACGTGTTGGTGCTTAGAAAATATATCCCCACACATATTTTGTACACATTTATTTTAAATCATTAGGTATTTATAAATTAATTTCAACCATTAAATAATTTGATTAAAAATATTGAATACCTTTTCAACCTTTACCCATTGTGTATGTTCCACACACCCTCTTCATTTTGTTTTCCCAAGACCCTTATTTTTCAGACGAATCCGAAGCTCCTATTCGCCCTCTTCACACACGACTCCGGAGCTCTCTTCAGACATGACTCCGAAGCTCTTCTTCGCCCTTGAAGACTATCCTGCGAACACAACGTGCCCTCGACTTCGCCTCAACGTATGTCTCTCTCTCTCTCTCTCTCTCTCTCGTCTCTCTGCTAACTTGTCTCTCTCCATTTCCATCTCCATTCTATGAAACCCTAGACTGAAATCCCCTTCTTCGAAACTGCCCCTTTCACCTTTGTGAACTCACTAGGTTGGTTTATAAAATTAGGAAAATATGATTTGAATCGGTTTAGGTTTTTGATGTTTGTTTGCTTTGGTAGTTGTTTTGATTCCATATATATATATACTTGAAATTTGGCTTGAGTGTGCGAAATCTGATGTGTGGGTAATTGAATTTTGTACTCATGTAATTGATATGAGACTGTAATTTTTTTTATTTGTTTATTGAAATTTGTTTATGTTTCTAACAATTACTCTTGTGGTGGCTTGTTTTTCCTATGAGAAAGAAAATTACAGTGGTTTGGGATGTATTACCTTTAGCGTTGTCTGGGAATTGTGGAAAGTGAGAAAGAATAGATATTTTGATGTTATTGTGACTTAGTTGAATACCATTTAGTTATTTTTGTTTTGTTTTCTTTGAAAGTGTTAAAAAATTATCTCTAATTATTTCATCAAATCTCATTAAGGGAGAGTTATTTTTTTCATCAAATTGAGAACCAATCAAGTAAATTTGAATTTGATGAAAAAAAAAAAAATATGAAGCATTGGAGATGGGTTTTCTTGATCAAATTTGATGAAAAGGGAAATTTTGGATAAGAGAAAGATTTTTAAAAAGATTTTAATGAAAGGATTTGAGTAGTTCATATAAAATCAAGTTTTTTTACTCAAATTTGAAATCAAATTAGTTGAAAAAATTGGTGATAGGTTGGAGATGTTCTAAAATGGTTTATGAGTTGCCTTGGAGACGATGAAATGCCAAAATTTGATAGGACTAAGGCCTAAATTAGAAAATCTACAAGGTATTAACAATAGAATAAAATTTATGAAATGATGAGATTTTTGAAACTATATGAGGACACCAATGTCTTACAACTATTTTTGGGATTCTATGTTTGAGGAGCAAATTATTTGTGCAAAGTTCATAGAAATTTATTTTAGCTACCAAGTTGTTATGATTTGAACTTCTAACTGACCGTGCAAAGAAGTAAAAAATAGTGATATCTATAACTAGTGGTGATTTGTAGAACTTGTGTATCTTAATGTGTTGAAATAAACTAGCAAGACCGATAGGTAAAAAGTTGTTTGTGATGATCGATATAGGTTGCTTGCATTGGGCTAGGTTAAGAAGCATGCATTGCAGCATATGATCACTCTAAGTGTGATGCTTGTCTTTTATGAGAGCCTTGCTTCTTGGGCTCGAGCCTTTGGTTTTTTAAGCCTCAAGGTTTTGTTGTAAGCTACTTTCGTTGATCTTCGAAGCGAGTCTTAATCCATAAGCCTCAACAGCCTTTTAAATTGATTGTGACGTTGTTTGAAAATACAAAAATATGTATTAATAGTGAACATGGAGGTAATGCATCTTTTGCTGATATGGCTAGCAAGGTAGGCAATAGAAAGCGCGCATGCCTAGTAACATCATAATCATATGAACATTTTTTTATGGGATCATCCACTTCTTTGTTCCACCATTTAGTGTTGTCAAAAATGGCATGAATTAAAATTGTCTAATTTCGTCTATTTTCGTTTCCATTTACAATTCCTATTCGAATTCAAGATTCAAGCATAACATATCAATCTATGAAGCACGGACACGGACACGGGACACGACACGGACACGGGGATACGCAAATTTTAAAAAAATGGGGGGACACGACACGTTGGGGACACGTTTAATATATATAATTTTTTTTATTTATTATATGTCTAAAATAAAAAAAATCATTAATTTTTATACAATTACAATAATAATAAAATTAATAAACATATTTTTAAAATTGTTTTAATAAAAAATGAGTGTTTTTAAATAAAAATAATTTATTTTGTGAATTTTAAGTTTAACAAAAATAAAGATAAAAAAAGAAAAAAGAAAAAAGAAAAAAAAAAGTGAAAGTAATAAAAGAGGAGAGAGAGACAAACGGGTGAAATAAAAAAAGAGGGGAAAGTGAATCAGCAAAAGGGGAAAGTGAAATCAGAGAGAGGGAGAACAGGAGAAGGAGAAGGCGAAGTCGAAGAAGAGGAAGGAGAAGAAGATGGAGACAGAAGACGAAGAGGATGAGGCGAAGAAGAAGAGAGCAGACAAATACCTCAGCTTCTTCATTGATCTGAACAGGTCAGGCTCCTCTCTTCTCCTCCCTATCTCTTTCTCTGTCTCTGTCTGTCTCCTCTCATCTTCTCCCTCGATCTCTGTCTTCTCTCCTCCCTTGATCTCTTTCTCTGTCTCCTCTTCTCCCTCGATCTCTTTCTCTCTCTCTCTTTCAGTTAGGGCTTCGATCCACCTTAGGCGTGTCCGGAAAGTGTCACAGCGTGTCCATGGCGTCTCTGACTGCAAAAATTCAAAAAAAAAAAGAGGACACGTTAGAGAGTGTCACGTGTCACCGTGTGTCCGACGCGTGTCCGTGTCCGACACGTGTCCAACACTCGTACGCCGGCCCTGAGGACGTGTCGGTGCTTAATAGATATCAATACTTATTGTTTAATTGACTCGCATGACATGGTGTACTAAACTATTAATTTTTTTTTCATTTTTCCCTTCTTTTTTCTTTTTGTCCACAAATTCAAGATTCAAATACAATCTAAAGATATTTTTGTTTAATTGACTCACATGGCATGGGGTACTAAAATCTGTTAAATTTTTGTTACTTTTCCGTTCTTTTTTCCTTTCTATCTCCAATTTTTTTTTTTTTTTTTTTTCAAATCCAAAATGCAAATAGGGTATTTTTGGTTCAAAAAGTCTAGCACCAGAAAATTGTCATGAATTTCAAATCAATAGTGTATATTGAAAGTTGCTATTGTGGGGCCACATTCTAAATGAATCTTGAGTATTGATGTGAAATTTAGTAGAGTTTTATTATTTTTTTTTTCTTGGAATCATAGCATCTTTATTTTTGGTTTACTTGACTCACGTGACACGAGATACTAAATTACTAAATTTTTAATACTTATTATTCTCTCTTTAATATCTTCTACAAATTTTTATTAAAATTCAAAATTCAAATACTGCCTAACGATATTTATTCTTTAATTGAGTGGCATGACATTGGCATGTGTACTAAACTACTAACAGAGACTGACCAAGTGTAAAGATTATAGAGAATCACAACACCGTTTTAGTGTTTTTATTACCCAAATAAGCTCAAATGCATGTGGGTTTCACTCTTAGCTGTGATATATATTGCTTTTTCATATGGCTCTCCAGCTATGCCAATATTGGTGGTGGTATTGAGTGCAAAACCGCCAAAGGGTTTGTGCACTTGGTAGCTCTTTTTTGATGAAAGCATACGTGGATCCTATATGCATCCCAAAATCATTTCTTGTTCAAGAAATATCCTCGCTATCAACCACATTGGATCCCATCAATGTTATATTCATAAAGAAAAAAAAAATGAAAATTTAAAATATACAGATTAAATTTATTTTGAGTATGATTCAAATTATATAAAGTTTAAATCGATATAACAGGTGAGAAATAAAAAAAATCTAGTTCTGTTGTTATATCCATGCAGCTTATTTAACCATTTTAAAGGTATTTCAAGTGCAGTTTTAGTTAAATTCCATTTATTCATAGGGTGGTTTCTGATATGATGGTCCATTTTTTCAACACTAAGATTTAGACAATGCAATTTAAAGGCAGGTCCACATTTGACCCACCCTTATGGAGTGAACTTTTGATACGTGCAATCATTGGTAAACCACAGGTATGGGTTAAGCCCGAGAGACACTAATGAGAATCAAATTAAGATGTCTAGGTTTACAGTTCATCTCAGGGTCTAACCCTATACTGCTAAACTACTGGTGTTGGCTTTTATAGTTCATCTTGGGCAGAAAAGCAAGCTTGTAATTGCTATGGTGGTGAAGATTGTATATTAAAATTCAAATTCCAATTCAATTTTTGTCATATCTGTTTACCTTGTTCTTTGATAAAGACTACCAACTTATTTTCTATCACGCAAAATCTCCAAGATGTACAAAGCTTATCCTTTCTTGTTTGTCAATATTAGATGGTGAAATTGTGAAAATAAATATTCACCCCAAACAGTGAATATGAACTTGAAGACCATAAAGACCAAAACACACATGAGTTTCTTGTTCACACCTTAATGCTGTCTACCAACCACACGAACGAGTGTGTTTTTGAAAAATAATTTCTTTCCCCACTTAACCAAAAAAATTCTTATATTACATTAGCAAAGTGAGTTCTAGTTGCTGTCATTTATAATTAATCAAGAATTATAACCAAATCCATAGTTGCTATCATTTATAATTACTCACTTTAATGATATATAACTTCATGTAACTTGACATATGGACTGAAGCTTGCTTAAATCATTTGGAAAATACACTCCCACATTTTTATTTTATTTTAAATTGTTTGGAAAATAATAAACTAGCACACAAGAAGAAAATTATGTGAATGTGTTTTTGCTTTCTATGACACTGAAACCATCATATGTCCTTAGTGTTATGTTTGGATCATGGATTTAGCTATGGATTTGGAAAAGGAAAGGGAAAATGTGTGTCGAATGTAATTATAGTTCATTGACATTTCACCCACATTTGCCCATTTCCTTTTCAAATCTCTACTCATATACATGATGCAAGCACAACATTAAGGTTCTATCAAGATCAGAAAATCCAATAACAATAATCCAAATCCAGTAGTCCAATAGTTCAATAGGCCGGATACGAAGTTTTCAGAAAAACAATCCAATAGTCCATCCATTTAGAAGCTACTTAGCTTCACTTGTGACACAGGAAACTACTAGGAAATTAACCAAAAATGATCTACCAAATAATCCAGTAGTTCATCCAATCAAATAATCCTTTTTTGTAGATATTTTTATTTAATTTTTGTTTTAAGTGGTCGAACGGTTGGTGTGGTGCATTGTGTAAGTGTTTATTATGGTTATTGATACTTGAACAAAGGTAGTAGACTTTCATCTCTATTATTGCTTATGTAGTTTGTTAATGTGAAAAGATGTGCAAAATAATATTTTTCGTATATAGATTCATTCTTTTCTCCCCATAATCAGTACTTTCCTTAAGTATTGTCTCTTTACTAACTCTATTTCGATGTTCTGTTTTTGTTTGTCATAGGTCATCAATTTCTCTCATCTTAACGTAGAAGTAAAGCTATACCTCCCCATCCCTTCCTCCTAGCGATTGCATTAGTAGGTCTGCTTTTTAATTTATTTCTTTTAATTAATAGCAGGGCACTGGCGGGTGTGCTATTTTGTTTATTTTTTCATTTTAATTGATATTAGGGTACTTGCTTATGTGTTTTTTAATTTATTTGCTTTGAATTGATAGCAGGGCACTGGCGGGTGTGCTTATTTATTTGTTTGATTTTAATGAATAGCAGGGCACTGGTGGGTGTGCTATTTTTTTTTTTTTTGTTTCATTTTAATTGATAGTAGGGTACTTGCTTCTGTGTTTTTGAATTTATTTGATTTAAATTGATAGCAGGGCATTGGTTGGTGTACTTATTTATTTGTTTGATTTTAATGAATAGCAGGGCACTGGCGGGTGTGCTATTTTATTTTTTTGTTTCATTTTAATTGATAGTAGGGTACTTGCTTCTGTGTTTTTGAATTTATTTGATTTGAATTGATAGCAGGGCACTGGCTGGTGTGCTTATTTATTTGTTTGATTTTAATGAATAGCTGGGCACTTGCGGGTGTGCTATTTTATTTATTTGTTTCATTTTGATTGATAGTATGGTACTTGCTTCTGTGTTTTTGAATTAATAGCAGGGCACTGGCGGGTGTGCTATTTTATTTATTTGTTTCATTTTAATTAACAGTAGGGTAATTGCTTCTATGTTTTTTAATTTATTTGTTTTGAATTGATAGCAGGGCACTAGCGGGTATGCTTATTTATTTGTTTGATTTTAATGAATAGCAGGGCACTGGCGGGTGTGCTATTTTGTTTATTTGTTTGATTTTAATTTATAACAGGGCACTGGTGGGTGTGCTTTTTAATTTATTTATTTAATTTTAATTGCTAGTAGGGTACTTACAGGTGTTGCTTTTTTATTGTTGGCGTATAATTGATAGCAGAGCATTGCCTGGTGTGCTTTTTTTATTTTTTGTTTGGTTTTAGTTGATAGTAGGGTGCTTGCAGACGTGTTGTTCGAATTTATTTTTTTTGAATTGATAGCAAGGCACTGGTAGGTGTGCTAATTTATTTGTTTGATTTTAATTTATAGTAGCGCAATGGCAGGTGTGTTTTTTGTTGATTTGTTTCGTTTTAATTGCTAATAGGGTACTTAAGAGTGTATATACGATGGATGAACCTGAAAGTAGTAGGCATAAACAGGTCAATGCTGAAATTGATGATCAATTTGCTCTGGATGGCAAGGACGATGTTGTTGATGTGAAAGAAGGGTTAGCTTCCCAAACCTATGATAGTTTACGAATGCTTACTAAGGAAGATGTGTTGCAAATAAAATTCAATTCAGAGGATGATGTTTATACTTTCTACAATGCATACGCTAAGGTCATCGGCTTTAGCGTATGAAGAAGTAGAAAAAAAATTTGTGGAGACAACAAATTTGTAGAGAGTAGGAAATGGGTTTGTTCAAGAGAAGGTGTAAGAGAAAAGAAATACTTGCAACGTGTGGAACGGGTAAGAACTCCTAGGGCAGAAACCAGACTTTTTTGTAGTGCCACATTTCGCGTGTGTTATGACAAGACAGTTAGGAAATCTGTTGTGACCCACTTTGTAGGGGAACACAACCATCCCTTGGTAGCACCACATTGCGTCCCTTTTCTTTGGTCGCATAGGTTTGTAACAAGTGCAGACCAAGCTCAAGTAAAGGCCAAGCGCAATGTGGGTATGAAAACGAGTCAGATCATGGATTTTATGGTCCACCAATCAGGGGGTTATGAGAAGGTGGGCTTCATTCACAGAGATTTGCACAATCAATTCCAAGTTGAGTGCAAAGTACAACTCGCAGAAGGGGATGCAACGGGTGTGTTAGGATACTTATCAGCTAAAGTAGATGCAGATCCATTATTTTTTTTTCAAATACAACGTCGATAAGGACAACCGGTTGGACAAGATTTTCTGGGCAGATTGTAGGTCTCGAATGGATTATGCTGCACTTGGTGATTTATTGGTATTTGATACAACTTATCGTACAAATGCATATGAGAAGCCATTTGTAATTCTAGCTGGCGTGAGTAACCATTTTATGACAACTATATTCGGATGTACTTTGTTACCTGATGAGACAATGGAGACATACACGTGGGTGTTGGAAATGTTAATGGAGTCCATGGATGGTAAAAGACCCATCTCCGTTGTAATAGATGGTGATAGGGCAATGCGTTAGGCAATCAAAAGAGTTATTCCAAACTGCAGACATCCTTTATGTTCTTGGCATCTGGAGAAAAATGCCTCAACAAATGTCCACATACCAGAATTTACAACTGATTTTGCATAGTTGATGTTAACGAAATGTAAAATTGATGAGTTTGACAATGCCTGGGCTGCTATGGTGAAACAATGCAAGTTGGAGAACAATAACTGGGTGTTGGATATTCATCTCGAGCGCGATTCGTGTAGTAGATGACTTGTGAATTTAACTGAACACATAAACAATAAATTGTCAAACTTCATAGAATGCATTAAGATAAGGGTATTGGAGATCAAGAACAATAACGAAATTAGTAATAACCTCAACGGCAGTAGCAGATGCTTCAAAATTGACGCCAAGTAGTTTTCCAAGTAAGTTCAAACTCTAAAACAAATTACAACGAACAATAAATAATGAAAAATCCTGAAATATATTTACAGGAATAGCAGCATTCTCCTTTGTATCGAGAGACGAATCTGCTTCATCTAAATGAAGCTTTGTCTTGGTTGGTACTTTCTTATTGGCTTTCCTCTTCTTACCAGCAATGGCCGTAAAAGGTGATTGTATGTCCACCCGCTCATCCGAATGTTGTGTGCAAGGACCACCATATGGACCAGTGGATGAACTAGATTCATCAATAAGTTGGAGTTTTGGGATTTATTTCTTCGGTTGTTGTTCAATCTTACCTTCATTTTGTTCTTCGCTTGTTTGGTTTGCTCATGAAGATGGGCATCCAGTTTCAAGATGACTGGTGTGAGCGGAATTCTATTTTCCTCCATGTTTTCTAATGCTACCACAACATTAGGTTTTGGCAGGAGTATATTGGTTACATGTTCAACTGTAGATACTACCGTAGATTCAGCCACAACATTAGGTTTTGGCATGAGTACAGGGGTGACATGTTCAACTATAGGTACAATTGTAGATTCTACCACAACTCCAAGTGCAACTATGCCAGCTTTACATTTACAGTGGTCGTGCCCCACTTTCTGTTGTTTTGTCATTTGTAGTGGCTCACATTTTTCCATAACCTTCGGAATTGAATAATTAGCCATTCCACTTTTAAAAATAACCAGTTCTTCCAAAACACTTTTCATGTCACAAACATTCGTCTCAATTTTTGAAATCCAAATATCATTGATATTTTTCATTCCCTCGCTTTGTACAGATGGTTGCATTTGCTCGTCAACAACAAAATTAACATCAACCTATTTACAGACACATCGTAAACTGTGTGAGTGATTTTTCGATCACACTGCCCACCTTAGTAATTCAGCTGTAGAACACAGGCAGAATAGATGGCACCTTGCTGTCCTGCACAGAAAGAGAAAGCTCCGGCGGTGGTTCTTCCACCCGGGGGCACTCCGACGATCAAGTCAGTATATCTCTCAAAGATAATCAATAGTGCTAAAAACAATGCTCAAAATATCAATTGCGTACCTTAGACCCACGGGGGTGCCTCTCTTTTATAGTTTACTCAATCCCAGTCCCACTAGAAGCATGACTTCTATGGACTCCAATTCTGTACTTACTTTGGGCTCCTCAAGAGATAAGGATAGACTCCCTAAGAGTGTTATCCTTATCCATCCTGAAGTCTTTCTTCATCCTTGGACTCTTGTCCCTTATCCAATTATCTTGGACTCCGGTATTCTCGCAGATAACCTCGGCAACTCCGAGATCACCTCGGCATAACTACCTCGACACGTGGCACCTCGGCCAACACGTCAGCGTCACCTTGCCACGTGTTGGTACTCTGAAAATATATCCCCACAACTGCCCCCTAGGTTCTATTACCTCGGCATTCTGAGGTGATGGAACCTATATCGTTCCTCTCTTCAGTACATCGGCATAAGAACTCTTCAGAAGAGATCGTTTATTTCAGGCCGACATGTCTTCTTCCAAAAACGAGAATTCTAATGAACTTTTTTACGCGCATGAGCTGTCATGCATCTCTTTTCAACCGTTCTACTTACGTGTTTCACCTTCATTGGTTTGTGTCTGTGACGCGCTTGTAAGCCGTCTTGCATCTATCTGCGCCGTCTGACACATACGATATTCCAGGCGTAATAAATGCTTCTATTTTTGCCCCCGTTTCAAGTTTTTTGACAAAACTTTTGCCTTTTGCTTTTGTTTCTGCACTTTTGCATTCGATTCACTTGCTTTCTTTCTCTCTAAACCCTTTCTCTCGAATCCACCATTGCTTAAGCTCCAAGCTCTGTAATCGTCTTCATTCGTCTTTCTGGTGAAGCTTCCGCTATTCTGTTACTTCTGTAACCATCATCTGACTTCGGCGAACTTCATTCCGGCCTTACTTCCTCTGGTAAGCTACTATTCCTCTCGTTTTCAATTCTGTCGATATTCTTCATTATTAGTTTTGCCATTACTGTCTTGTTCAAACATCTATCTTGCGAACCATATATCTGAATGTTTTAATTTTGCTTTTGTCCATGTCTTGAACACTTGCACTGTTCTTGACCCTATATCTCCTGTATTCTTTATAATTTTGAGAACCCTACCTCTGTTCTTGATTCTGAAACTTCATTCTTGTTTCTTGTTTTCTGTGTTTCCTTCCAGATCTGTGCCCCCAATCTTTGCTTTCATAGATTCAGTTTTGGGTTTTGTCTATAGAACCTACCAATTCTTAGGAAAAACTGAAACAACCCTTACCAGTATTTACCTAGGTTTTGCCGAGGTCTTAAAAACCCTTTAAGAACTTCCCCTTTCTGAAGTCGAATACCTTTACGCCGACATTATGGGCATGTGGAAACATAGGGTAGGTACCCCAACCAAACTTGGATACTTTAGGGAAGAGTTCACCATTCCTGCCGACGTCCATCTGAGACTGGCTGGGGATGACGACTCTATCATGCCCACAGATGATACGATGCCCTTTCCTATTGTTGCTTTTACAGAATGTGGACTTCAGCTTCTACTTAATCCCCTTTTTCGTGAAGTTCTCCATTACTATAAGTTGAACCCCATGCAACTTACCATTAACTCTTATAGAGTGATTAATGGTATTATAGCCTTAGCCAAACAGGAAAATGTTAGGATAACTTTAGCTGATATTCAGTACTGTTACACCATGTGTGCCCTTAATCTGAAAGAAAAAGGCTACGTCTATTATCTTAAGCCGAGGTCTACAGAGTTCAAAATTGTAGCCGACCTCCCAGACTCCAACAAGGGGGCTGGAGATGACTACCTCATTACCTCGGGAAATTGGGAGTTTGCCCCAGACGAGGATGCCCATCTCTACCCTCTTCCTCGGTCAGTTAAAGAGGGCAAGGGTAAGAGCCTAGTGTCAATACTTAGTTGTTTCTTTTCAAGTCCTCAATACTCTGTCTGTTTCTAATGTCTGTTCTTCTTGCAGATGTTCGTAAGCCACCGAAAAGCTTCCGCCAATCCTACGTCCCTAGCAAAGATTTGAAGAAGCTTTTGGACTTGCCAGTCCAGAAAAGGAAAGCACCTCTGCTCCTTAACCTCATTCCAACATACAAGTCCATTTTGCCCGACGTCCCTAAAGCGAAGAAGAAAAGCCTTTCTCCACCTTCTGCCACAACCCAAACTGTGTCTGTATCCCGAACAGATCAAGGATCAACATCGGATCCAGCTGATCAGCCATCAACTTCAGCTCCATACTTGATCCCTGTACCTGAACGGAAAAGGCGGCGTAGACTTGTCCGAACTGCTGAGATGGGTCGCCTGAAACCTGTTGCCGAAGATCTCTTAGCCGTCTTCCCTACCGATGTTGACGCTCAACCATCGCAAACCATGCCCCCACCGAAGCCGAAAAGAACCAAGAAAGCTTAACCAAAGGCTAAAGTAACTCAGGCTGAATCTGAGGATACTTTACCTATCTCCAAACTGGCTGAAAGCGACAAGTCTCAACCTTCTGCTGGGAAGAGGCGTGCAGAAACCCAGCCATCAGAATCCACAAAATCAAAGAAGCCGAGGTCATCGTCTGCGACGACCTCGGGGTCAAAAATACCGAAAGTCCCCTGGACACCCGAGATCACTTTGGAGAATAAGCCTGTCTTGGCTAGTGATAGTGCCGATGACATAAATGTCGGCGTTGCTCTTAGTACAGCTCTACTTCTCCCAGGTGATCTGGAGAAGAACGCCGAGATGAGCGAGTACGAAAATTATGCTCTGATGCTTCAACGCTGTGTTCAAGTAAGTTTCTTCACTTGGTAACTCGTCTTTCTTCATCTTTTCATACTTGTAAATTTTGCAATAACTTTTGCTTTATGCTTTTTTAGGCTGTTCAGCATGCCCATGCCTTTTCCATACAATCTTTTGAGACTAGGGAGAAGTTGGCCGAGATGAAGAGGGAGTTTTCTGCCCTTCAAAAAATGAATAAAAGTCTCTAATCAAAAATGAAGAAGTTGGAGGACCAGGCTGAGGTCGCTCTCAAAGCTCAGACTGAAGCCGAGGAGAAGGCTGATGCTGCTGAAGCTATTAAGAATGTTGCTGAAGCGCAGAAAAAAGAGGCCGAGGAAAAAATGGCTCAAGCTGAAAAAGAGCTTCAGGAGGCCCTGGCCACTAAAGATGCCGAAATCAAGGCGGCCGACGAAAAGGCTTACTCTCAGGGTATGGCCGACGTCACTGAAGAATATAAACTACAAGTTAGGCAGGCATGCAACAGGGGCTTCTCCCTTGGTTGGATGTCCCTGATAAAAAGACTTGATCTTCCTGCTGATTCACCCTTCCGTAATGCCGATGCTATCCCTCTTCCATTCCCACCACCTCCACCTCCAAGTCAACCTGAGGATGCTTCTGAATCTGAGGATGAAGATGGAGATGAGGAGGAGGATGAGGCTTTAGTAAGGAAATCGAAGGGTGCTGCTGGGGCCAAGTCCCTTCCTTCAACTGAGCAAATCATGGACTTAACTCAAGATGAAGTGGGCAATGAGGTTGCCAAGGAAACTACTCCTGAGCACGCTTCATCTGACGTTCCTCAAGTTGATAAGAGTATTGACGAAACTCTTGCCGAGATTGATGCAGAAATTGCAACGGAGAAGGTGGCCGAAGTAGTTCTTCAAGAATCTGTCGAGGTCCAAACCCAAATTGCTCCTGAAGCTGAGGAATCATAATTTTGATGTCTTTTGTACTTTTTTGTTTCTTGGGTAGTATAAGCTTCTTTATGTGGCCGATGTGCCGTCTTTGGAACAGTTACTCTTTGGTTGTACCCTCTTTTGTGAAAAACTACAACTGTTTTCTTTGAATGCTTCAATCTTTATTTTCTCTTGATTACTTCTGTATGATTCTATACTTAGAATATTTTGCATGCCTTTCGCACTTTGCCTCCTTTGTGCAATTTTCTCGGGGTCACATACCTCGGGTATAATAACTACAGGCTTTACTTTGGCAAGATACTGACCTGCAAACTTTTCATAAATTTCAACAAGTGTAAAACACATACTGTTTTAATTTCAACCTATAAACTTTCCTTAAGTTATAACAAGTGCTAAACAATGATCTACTTGTAAATTGCTACAAATTTCAACAAGTATTTAAACAATATACTTAGCTTTTACTCCAGCTTGTAAATTGCTGCAAATTTCAACAGATGATCATATATCGGCTTAACGTCATCTTGTAAATTGCTACAAATTTCAACAAGTGTTAAGCATCTTCTTCGGGTTAACCAACTTGTAAATTTCTACAAGTGTTTAAGCAATAACTTCGGCCTTACTTTGACTTGTAAATTGCTACAAATTTCAACAAGTGAAGATAAGGAATAATCTCGGCTTAGCTTCAACTTGTAAATTGCTACAAATTTCAACAAGTGAAGGTAAGGAATAATCTCAGCTTAACTTCAACTTGTAAATTTCTACAAATTTCAACAAGTGAAGATAAGGAATAATCTCAGCTTAACTTCAACTTGTAAATTGCTGAAAATTTCAACAAGTGAAGATGAGGAATAATCTCAGCTTAACTTCAACTTGTAAACTGCTACAAATTTCAACAAGTGAAGATGAGGAATAATCTCAGCTTAACTTCAACTTGTAAATTGCTACAAATTTCAACAAGTGAAGATAAGGAATAATCTCGGCTTAACTTTAACTTGTAAATTGCTACAAATTTCAACAAGTGAAGATAAGGAATAATCTCGGCTTAACTTCAACTTGTAAATTGCTAAAAATTTAAACAAGTGTTAAGCATATTCTTTTTCTCTTTGCCCCCAATGTGAACCTGAGTTCCACTTGGGTTCTCATTATTCAGAAATAATATTGCGCATCTTTTATCAGTGTAGAGGAATTCTGCTATGATTTTATTGATAACGTTGAATAATAATAACAAGGAACATCTAATGATAGAATTTCATATTACAAGTGTTCCATGGTCTAGGCAATGCTTTGCCCTCATTATCTTCAAGTCGATAGGCTCCATTGCCTAATACCGAAGTGATTCTGTAGGGTCCTTCCCAGTTTGGGCCAAGCTTGCCCTCTCTGGGATCCTTTTTGTTGCCGACGACTTTTCTCAGACTAGGTCGCCGACTTGAAAATCCCTTGGATTGACCTTCTTGTTGTAAGCTCTGGCAAGCTGTTGCTGGTATGCTGCGAGCTGAATTGCAGCTTTCTCTCTTCGTTCTTCAAAAGATCCAGATCTCGGGCCAAGAGTATGTCATTTGTCCCATTCTCAACTCCCTGGGTTCGGATCCCCTGGATGCCGACTTCCAGTGGAATGACTGCTTCTGTGCCATAAGCCATGGCAAAAGGGGATTCCCTTGTTGATCTTCTCGGCGTAGTCCGATATGCCCAAAGCATGTTGGGTAATTCGTCTACCCACTTTCCTTTTGCTGCCTGCAGCCTCTTTTTTATTCCATCCAAAATTACTTTGTTGGATGCTTCTGCTTGCCCATTACTTTGGGGAAAACTTGGTGTTGAAAAGTAATTTTTGATTTTGAATTTCGCACAAAAGTTCTTGATGAGTTTGCTGTCAAACTGCGTTCCGTTGTCGGCAACTATGGCTCTTGGAATGCCAAATCTGGTGATGATGTTTCTCCTATGAAGTTCTTGACGTCCACATCTCGGATTTTGGCAAGAGGTTCTGCCTCTATCCACTTCGTGAAGTAATCTGTTGCTACCAGCAAGTTTTTCTCTGCCCAGTTGCCTGGGGAAGTTGTCCAACAAGATCCATGCCCCACTAGGCAAACGGCCAAGGGCTGGATACTGGATTCAGGTCAGCAGCTGACTGGTGTATCAAAGGTGCAAACCTTTGGCATTGTTCGCACTTCTTTACGTATGCCTCTGTATCTTTTTGCATATAGGGCCACCAATACCCCTGGGTAATGGCCCTGTGAGCTAGTGATCTGCCTCCAGCGTGGCTTCCACAAACTCCTTCATGAATTTCATATAAAAAATCTTCAACTTGCAAAGGGTGTACGCACCTTAAAAGGGGTCCAGTGAAGAACCTTCTGTAGAGATGTCCGTCCACTGTCAAACTGAATCTTGCCAACTTCAATCTGACCTTATGTGCCTCATTGCGGTCTTCTGGCAGCTTTCCTTCTTTCAGGAATGCAACAATTGCATTCATCCAGCTTGGCCCCATGTCCACACACATTGCTTCCCGTTCTGTTTCTGTGGTTCTATGCTCGGGCCGACATATAGTCAATCATAATTGTCCTTGTTTTTCCAGTCTGTATTGAACTTACCAGGTTGGCCAACGCGTCGGCGTGGCTGTTATCATCTCGGCTTACTTGGAGTAGGTCGGCAGTTCTGAAATAAGGCTGCCAATCTGATGACCTCTTTTGCATATGCCGACATTCTTCATCTCTGGCAGCGAATTCTCCTGTTGACTGGTTAACAATAAGCTGTGAATCACAAAAAACTATTACCTCATCTGCTTCTGCTGCTGCTGCTAGCTTTAGCCCTGCGATTAATGCTTCGTATTCTGCTTCATTGTTTGAGGCCTTGAACCCCAAACGGATGGACTGTTCTATTATTTCTCCATCTGGAGATATCAGTAGTACTCCTGCCCCCGCTCCTTGTCGGTTTGAACTTCCATCGACAAACAGTCTGAAGGAGTCGCCGATGTAGATGCTGCAGGGTCTGAGTTTTTCCTTCCTTTGTTCTTTTGCCTTTGGCTGGGATTCTCCTTGCTTACTGGGACAACGTTCATCTTGGCTCAACGGAGCCTGATGTTTGTTGATTCCGGGGTGAACTCGGCCACGAAGTCGGCCAAAACTTGGCCCTTAATTGCCGTTCTCGCGGCCTGAACTCTAGGTCGTACTGGCCCAAGGCCACTGCCCATCTTGCTATCCTTCTAGTTAAGTCTCCTTGCTGTAACAAGGGTTTCAAAGGGTGCTCTGTTAGCACTACAATCTTGTGCGCCTGAAAGTAATGGTTCAACTTCTTTGAAGCCATCACTAAGGCTAACATTAATTTTCTAGGGGTAGATACCTTGTTTTCTGCGTTGGCCAAGGTTTTGCTTACATAGTAAACAGCCTTTTGCTCCCCTTTTTCTTCTCAGATTAACGCCGCACTTACTGCGTGTTCTGAAACTGCTAAGTACACAAAACAGCTCTTCCCCAGGTTCAGGTGTTGAGAGGACTGGAGTTGTAGTCAGGTACTTCTTTAGGTCGGCCAACGCGGCCTCATATTCCTCTGTCCAAAGGAAATCCGTGGCTTTCTTTACCAGGTTGAAGAAAGGTTTACATTTGTCTGAGCTTCTACTTATGAACCTGTTTAGGGCTGTGACCCTTCCGGTAAGCATCTGTACTTGTTTTGCCGATGTTGGACTCTGTAAATCTAGGATGGCCTTGATCTGATCTGGGTTGGCCTCAATGCCTCTTCTTGTCACCAGGTACCCCAAGAACTTACCAGATCCAACTCCAAACGCGCACTTTGATGCGTTGAGTCAGAGCCGATATGCTTTGAGGATTTCAAAGACCTCTTTTAGGTCAGCCAGATGACCCTTAGGCTCCTTGGTCTTCACGACCATGTCATCGATGTAGACTTCTACTGTTTGGCCAATCAGGTGTTTGAACATCTTGGTTACCAACCTTTGGTAAGTCGCTCCTGCGTTTTTCAACCCAAAAGGCATTACTCTGTAACAGTACAGGCCTTTTGGGGTGATGAACGCTGTCTTCTCCTCATCTGAGGGGTACATGGCTATTTGGTGGTACCTTCTATAAGCATCCAGAAAGCTCATCCTTCCATGTCCAGATGTGGCATCCACCAGCTGGTCAATTTTGGGCAGAGGAAAGCTGTCTTTGGGACAGGCTTTGTTCAAGCTCGTAAAATCTACGCAGACCCTCCATTTACCGTTTTTCTTCTTTACCACCACAATGTTCGATAGCCATGTCGGATAATTGACTTTTCTGATGGCCCTGGCTTCCAGAAGTCTACCTACTTCTTCCTCCACTACTTCGACGTGCATCAACGTCGGTCTTCTGGCTCGTTGTTGTAAAATCCAAATTTTTATGTGTTGAATTATTTTTGGATAAAGTAATAGTTAAATTAATTTATATGGGTCATTTAGTACTATCAAGGTCTGGGGGAGGCGGGGCTGCTGGTGCTTGAGGCAATCTTGCCTGTTCCTCTCTTGTCCTGGCTTCATCGACAAGGTCTCTCAGATGGCCTTGTCTCACTAAGTCCTCTAAGTGTGCTCTTAGGGCCCTGCAGCCCTGGGTTGGGTGCCCCTCTTCATTGTGGTAAGCACAACGCCTACCAACGTTCCTTCCCATGTATTCTCCTGGGGTCTTTGCCGGTGCTCTGAAATAGGGTTGGTTTCGGATTTGATCCAGGACTTTGTGGACCGGGATTCGGAACACAGTCATCACTGCCTGTTTGGCCCTCAATTCCGTTTCTATTTTTGTTAAATCCGTTGTTACCTCGGCCTCCTCTCTTCCGAGCCGTTCCCTTTTTCCTTTTTTGTTTAATCCTTATTCCCCGATGTATCCTCCTCGGCTCTGGAATATTTCTCGATTCTTGCCATGAGCTCTTCCATGCTTTTTGGCAATGTCTTTGCCAAAGATTTCCGTAGTGAACAATCATCTTTCAGGCCGTTCTTGAAAGACACGACCGCCACTTCTTGGTTGCATTCGGGTATTCGATTGAACACCTCGTAGTATCTTTTTGCATAGGTCCTAAGGCCTTCATCCTTGCTGATCTTCAGAGCCATTAATGCGTCCACTCTCAATGGCTGCAGCTTGTTTGTCACGAACCTGGCCACAAACATCTCGGCCAGGCCTTCCCAAGTCTTCACGCTTCCCTTTGGTAGTTTGTGGAACCAATCTGACGCAATCTCCCCAAAGGACGAGGGGAACACTTTGCAGAGCAACGGCTCGTTTCCACTGTATAATGCCATTGAGTTCAAGAATAATCCAACGTGGAAGTTAGGGTCTGACTTACCATCGTATATTTGAAACCTCGGCATACTGAATCTCTTTGGTGCCTCAAATTTGTCCAGTTCTACCGAGAACGGTGTCCTCGGCTTGTCGGGTGAGGTAACCTCGGCTTCAGCATTATGTTCCTTTCTCTTGAGGTAATTTCTCAAGTCTTCTTTACTCCTCCCCGAAGCTCGACTATCTTTGGACTTCAGTCTTTTCGGTACACTGCTTTCGGCCTCGTGGTGGGCCCGTTTTGATCTTTCTCCATGGGTTGTGTCAAACAGAGCGCCTGCCCTTGGACATGCCGATGTTCTTTGTGCTCTGGGTCCTTCGGTGATATGTCCTTTGGGACTTCTCTTGTCTCGGCTCCTCTCGTCCGACTTCCCTGGAAGGCGGGTAAGAGTGCCTTCCGCTCCTGGTGTGCTGAGGTGCTTCGGGAATTGTTTTCCTTCCTCCTTCTGGGTATTAATTGCTGGAATTGGCGTGTCCTGCAGCGGGTACGGTGGCTGCATGACATTGTTTTGCATCATGAAGTTGACGACCGACTGCAGGTCTGCCAACTTGTCTGCCAATTCTTTCACTTCCTCATCCCTCCGTAGGGACCTATCCCTCCATACCTGGAGGTTATCTTCGTTATAGTATCTGCTCTGATCCGCCTTCTTTGAAGTGTCGTCTTCCTGGCCGACGTCTTTCGCCCCGTGATTTGGTCACGAGTTTCTGTGTTGTGGTTGTTTCCTTTGACATCGAGGTCAATAGGTCTTTCGCTCCCAGCGGGAGTGCCGTCCCCAATCTTTTCTTTCTGTACGTTATTGGCCATCTATTCGTCTTTCTTTCCCACAGACGGCGCCAAATTGTGTGAGTGATTTTCCGATCACACTGCCCACCTTAGTAATTCAGCTGTAGAACACAGGCAGAATAGATGGCACCCTGCTGTCCTGCACAGAAAGAGAAGGCTTCGGCGGTGGTTCTTCCACCCGGGGGCACTCCGACGATCAAGTCAGTATATCTCTCAAAGATAATCAATAGTGCTAAAAACAATGCTCAAAATATCAATTGCGTACCTTAGACCCACGGGGGTGCCTCTCTTTTATAGTTTACTCAATCCCAGTCCCACTAGAAGCATGACTTCTATGGACTCCAATTCTGTACTTACTTTGGACTCCTCAAGAGATAAGGATAGACTCCCTAAGAGTGTTATCCTTGTCCATCCTAAAGTCTTTCTTCATCCTTGGACTTTTGTCCCTTATCCAATTATTTCGGACTCCGGTATTCTCGCAGATAACCTCGGCAACTCCGAGATCACCTCGGCATAACTACCCGCGTGGCACCTCGACCACCACTCGGTGTCACCTTGCCACGTGTTGGTACTCTGAAAATATATCCCCACAACTGCCCCCTAGGTTCTATTGCCTCCTCGGCATTCTGAGGTGATGGAACCTATATCGTTCCTCTCTTCAGTACATCGGCATAAGAACTCTTCAAAAGAGATCGTTTATTTCAGGCTGACATGTCTTCTTCCAAAAACGAGAATTCTAATGAACTTTTTTACATGCATGAGCTGTCATGCATCTCTTTTCAACCGTTCTACTTACGTGTTTCACCTTCATTAGTTCGTGTCTGTGACGCGCTTGTAAGCCGTCTTGCATTTGTCTACGCCGTCTGACGCATACGATATTCCAGGCGTAATAAATGCTTCTATTTTTGCCGCCGTTTCAAGTTTTTTGAGAAAACTTTTGCCTCTTGCTTTTGTTTCTTCACTTTTGCATTCGATTCACTTGCTTTCTTTCTCTCTAAACCCTTTCTCTCGAATCCACCATTGCTTAAGCTCCAAGCTCTGTAATCGTCTTCATTCGTCTTTCTGGTGAAGCTTCCGCTATTCTGTTACTTCTGTAACCATCATCTGACTTCGGCGAACTTCATTCCGGCCTTACTTCCTCTGGTAAGCTACTATTCCTCTCGTTTTCAATTCTGTCGATATTCTTCATTATTAGTTTTGCCATTACTGTCTTGTTCAAACATCTATCTTGCGAACCATATATCTGAATGTTTTAATTTTGCTTTTGTCCATGTCTTGAACACTTGCACTGTTCTTGACCCTATATCTCCTGTATTCTTTATAATTTTGAGAACCCTACCTCTGTTCTTGATTCTGAAACTTCATTCTTTGTTTCTTGTTTTCTGTGTTTCCTTCCAGATCTGTGCCCCCAATCTTTGCTTTCATAGATTCAGTTTTGGGTTTTGTCTATAGAACCTACCAATTCTTAGGAAAAACTGAAACAACCCTTACCAGTATTTACCTAGGTTTTGCCGAGGTCTTAAAAACCCTTTAAGAACATCCCCTTTCTGAAGTCGAATACCTTTACGCCGACATTATGGACATGTGGAAACATAGGGTAGATACCCCAACCAAACTTGGATACTTTAGGGAAGAGTTCGCCATTCCTGCCGACGTCTGTAGACACCCCATTTTTGACCGACCTTAAGACTCAGACGTCACCGATTGAGTACTTGGTGATGCTGCATATCGTGCTCGTTCAGAAGTCTCAGAGTCTCGGCTGCGAGCCTTGCCTCCGGACTTCCGGTTTTTCTGTGCTTTGCCTCGGTTTGCGAACCAGGCTCTGTTTTCTCTGTTTTCTCTTCCCGAAGGGAGGGAGAGGTCTCGTATCATCTCTCAGTGGCCGTAGGCTACGTTTCGTGGTCGTAGGCCATTTTTCCCATTTCGGAGCCCGGTTCCCGGTTTTCAGAACCGTCGGCCGGCACGGTCAATGATCTGTGCTTGACCCCTTTGTTCTTCCACTTTGCAGACTTAGGTTGCCCAAGCCACCTCTTTGAAGGCTCGACCGAGCTACTGAGCACAACTCCTCAGCAAGTAATTTATTTCTTATTTATCCATAAATGGGGAAGTAAGGTTTTTAGTAGAAACCCCAGGCGGCTTAGCCGAATTCAGGAAAGATTACAATATTCCAGCCGATGTAAACCTTAACTGTTAGCCGAACAAGATGTTGACCCATGGGGCAATGAAGGCTTTGTCCCCTTTACCATTCAGTCAATAATAGAAACCGGACTACGATTCCAGTCCAGCCTTTAATCTGTGAGTTTCTAAGGCAAACCAGACTATGCCCAACCCAACTCTCCACCAACACATACCGTATAATAATGGGCATAGACGCCCTAAACCGCCAGACCGGTCTCAACCTAGGCTTAGCCGAAATACTCCATCAGTACTCATTAGGATCCAAGAATGAAGGCTGGTGTTATTACTTGAGAATACGCCGAGGCCGAGAAAAAATAATTAAGCACACACCGGACAAAGACCTAAATGATGATGACTTCTTCTGGGTGTCTGGCAATTTTGAAGACCACCAAGCCCAGATTCCTGGCCGAAGAATAAATTGGAAAAAAGGAGAACCCGGTATACATACTCCGGTTGCCTTTTCACTTTTCTTCATCTCGTTTTTCTTTTGAACCGAACTAACAGTTTGTTTACTTTTGCAGATTCAGCTCATCTTCACTCTCTTTACAACTACCCAACCTAGGCGTTCTGCGCGCCGCACTACGGGTTCGGGAAAGAAGTTGGGCTAAATTGCTAGACTTCGAACCGACATACCGTTACTCCGGTCGTCCGAAAAGCGAGGGTGACCGACTTCCTACTCGAGGAAGCACCGGAACCGGACCCCACCTTGCCCGAGATAATCTTAGTGCCACTCACAGCCGAACAGGAAATGGCGAAGAAAAACAGACTGAAAGCAATGCTGACCCAACAACGAGGGCCGAGGTACCGCAGACCGGTCGGAGCAGTGAGGCCGTCGTTGCCCTCCCATCTCAACAGCCATCATCTTCTCGCCGAGCTAAGCGCGCCCGGACTACCGAGACCGAGCAGCGTTTGGTTGACGAAGATGACACCATCCTTCCACCGAGCCCCCAACCTAGCCTCGAACCGGAACAGTCGGACCGGGCTGACACAACAAATGGGCTCCACCCTTCGTCTTCAACAACCGAGATATCCACGACAGCGACTCGGTTGTTGCTGAGAAGGATCACCTACTGGCCTTCAACCTGGGCAGGGGTGTTTGTCTTCCCAAAGACATGGAGCACCACAGCAAGCAACTAAATACCGAGCTGAAGGCCATCCGGTCATCCACAAAATCCATGATCCTGGTAAGTAGCACTGTCCTCTTTTGATCAGTCTAATTTTTTCTAACTCTTAGCTCGGCTAAAAAGGGAACTTACTATTTCTTTTGCAGGCCATTCAGAAGAAACACACTCGCTCACAGGCAAGTGGTGGAACTACGAAAATCCACAAGGCAAGCCATGAAGGAAGCCGAAACCAAAACTGCCGAGCTAGCTCGATCTCAGCAGAAGTCGCCGAGCTGGAGGCCGAGGTAGCACGTCTGACCGGACTAGTTGCCTCGGCTGACAGTGATAAACTGCGTGCTGTTACGAAGTGAAAGATAAGTTCTTGTGGGAGATGGCGCGACTCGAAGGTGCAAAAGGACGCCGAAGTAAACCCAATTGAAGAAGGACATGAAAGACGCCGAAAAAGCGAAGGTTTCAAGGAGGCAGAGGACGCCTACACCCTCATGCGACGCAGCCAAAGATCTTTTTTTCAAATGCGGTTGGAGGAGTGCTGTGGAGCGACATCGGTTGTACATCCGACACCGAGGTCTACGAATGCTCCACAGTATTCTATTCCGGCTTCACTGGCCAGTACGCTGCCGACTTCAGAGGCAATTTCTCGAAGGGTCCGGTGATGATGATGACGATGATGATGAAGAAGATGAGGAGCCATCTCATACTCCGGTTGTCAATGAACAGCAGAATGATCAAGCAGTTCGGTCTGAGCTAGTTACTGAAGATCCAACTCTTGAGCCTGCAGTCGACTGATATCGGAGTTCAGGCTGACACCGAACTCGCACTTCAAACCGTGCTCCCCTCTGACACCGGACTCCAGGCGAATGATGATGCAGAATTCGATGCCCGAGCTTGATAATCTTTCTCCGCTGTTTTTCATTTTTCTTCTTTTGTTCTGAACTTTTGTAACCGGGCTGCGGTCCCTTAATTGTACTTGGTTTGTAGTTCAATGAAAAATTTCTTCAACTCTATTCCGGTTTCGTGCATGTATGCCTGTACTTCTAATGAACTTATTTGCACAGCTATGATTTCGGTTTAGCTATCTATCTTACTGGCCAACCACTCTTCAGCCGATATAACTTACTTCGGCTGAAGAGTACAAAGTGTGGTTTAATCCAGCTAAGCCACTCTTCAGCCGATAATAACTTACTTCGGCTGAAGAGAAACAAAGGTTGGTTTAATCCAGCCAACCACTCTTCAGCCATATAACTTACTTCGGCTGAAGAGTACAAGTTGGTTTTAATCCAGCCAACCACTCTTCAGCCGATATAATTACTTCGGCTGAAGTGTTGGTTTAGTCCAGCCAACCACTCTTCAGCCGATATAACTTACTTCGGCTGAAGAGTACAAAGTGTTGGTTTTAGTCCAGCCAACCACTCTTCAGCCGATATAACTTACTTCGGCTGAAGAGTACAAAGTGTTGGTTTAATCCAGCCAACCACTTCTTCAGCCGATATAACTTACTTCGGCTGAAAGAGTACAAAGTGTTGGTTTAATCCAGCCAACCTCTTCTTCAGCCATAAACTTACTTCGGCTTGAAGAGAAACAAGGTTGGTTTTAATCCAGCCAACCACTCTTCAGCCATAAACTTACTCCGGCTGAAAGAGTACAAAGGTTGGTTTAATCCAGCCAACCACTCCAGCCATAAACTTACTTCGGCTGAAGAGTACAAAGTGTTGGTTTAATCCAGCCAACCTCTAAGTTGGTTTTTCCAGCCAACTTTAGAATAAAGTGTTTGGTTTTTTCCGTCCAAACGCCCTGCAGCCTTATCCTGGGCTTAGAAGAGTCATAGTTGGTTTAATTCGGCCAACTATTTTACAACGTTACGCTAACTACCTACTAAGCTACTACTCCTGCAGAAAACAAATATACTGAAAAAGAATCGAATTGTTTTATTGAGAAAGGGTAGAAAATTACATATACGTAAAAGGAAAAAGCTAAAAATAAAACAACTTGAGATTTGCTGTGTTCATGGCCTGGGAATTGCTTTGCCGTCCTCATCTTCCAAGTGGTATGCCCTTTGCCTGCTAATCCGACCGACACTTTGTAAGGTCCTTCCCAGTTAGGTCCTAGCTTGCATGCTTTGGCCATCTCCTGGAACCAAGGTATTTCCCATCACTTTGCGCAGTACCCAATCTCCGATCTTGAATTGCCTTGGATGCACTTTTGTTTTATACTTTCTGGACAACTCTTGTTGGTAAGAGGCGATGTGAACTAATGCTCTGTCTCTTCTTTCTTCCGCAAGGTCCAAGTCCCAATGCTATGGCTTCGCCATTTAGGTCTGGATCAAAGTTTCGCTTCGAATTGTGGGGAGGCCAACTTCTAATGGGATGACTGCTTCCATGCCATAAGCTAAGGAGAATGGTGTTTCTCCTGTCGAACGTCGAGGTGTGGTGCGGTAAGTCCATAAGACATGGGGGAGCTCTTCTGCCCACTTGCTTTGGCTTTTTCTAGCCTTTTCTTCAATCCATCCAAGACTACCTTGTTTGACGCTTCTGCCTGTCCATTTGCTTGAGGATATGCCGGTGTAGAATTGTAGAATTCTATTTTGTACTCTTCGCAGAAGCCTCTGAAAATCCTACCATCGAATTGAGTGCCGTTGTCTGAGATCAATGCCTTTGGTATGCCAAAGCGAGTAATGATGTTCTGCCAGACAAACTTCTTCACATCTTTTTCCTTGATTGACGCCAAGGCTTCTGCTTCCACCCACTTTGTGAAGTAGTCTGTTGCCGCAAGAAAGAACTTCCTGTTGCCTGGTGCTGTTGGAAGTGGACCTACTATGTCTAAGCCCCACATTGCGAAAGGCCATGGGCTAGTTAATGGTAGTAGTTCTCTGGCAGGTTGGTGTATTTGGTGCGCGAACTTCTGACACTTTTCGCATTTTTTGACATACTTCTCTGAATCTGCTTGCATGTATGGCCACCAGTATCCTTGTGAAATAGCTCGGTATGCCAATGATCTTCCTCCTTGATGGCTGCCACATACCCCCTCATGTATTTCGAACAGGAATGCTTCTACCTTACTGGGGTGAACACACTTCAAGTAAGGTCCTGAGAACGACTTTTTGTATAATGCCAAGGATGGGGAGAGCCAAAATCGCTGTGACTTCGCTCTTATTCTGTTGGCTTCCTTCTTCTCTTCTGGTAAGGTGCCGTCTTTTAGGAACAGTATGATGGGATCCATCCAAGAAGGGCCTAATTCTGCGCAACATACCTCTTCTGCTTCTGCGTCTTCAATACTTGGTCTGGGCAGATAGTCAATTAGCAGTGGGTGAGGAATGGAGGTGTCTGCCATTGAGGCGAAGCCTGCTAGTTCATCTGCTCTGCTGTTTTCCTCTCTGCCGATCTGTTCTATCCTCACCACTTCGAACTTTTTTATCTCTGTTCTGACCAATTCTTGGTACTTGGCCATTCTATCATCCTTTGCCTCGTAGTCGCAGATATTTGGTTTACCACCAACTGGGAGTCGCTGTAAACCATTAGCTCGGTGGCCTTCATGTAGTATGCTGACTTGAGGCCTGCCAGAAGTGCTTCATATTCTGCTCTCGTCTGTTGTTGATGCTGGGAAGAAAGGTTGATTGCCTGTTCCCCACTAGGTCATCTGGAGAGATGAGGACTATGCCAAGTCCTGCGCCATGTCGGTTGGATGCTCCATCCACAAAGAGCTTCCACATTTCCCCTACAAACAACTTCCAACATATGGAGGGATCGGATGATGTTGTGGGGTCTGGAATGTCGCTGGAGTTTCCTTCATGATCCATAGTTGCAGTCTGCCCCTTGTCTTCTGATGGTACCAAGTCATTAGTTGTTGGTGAGTTTTGACTTGGTGTAGCAAGGTCAGCTTCCTCCTTGTCTTCTCTATTCTGGTCTGCCTTGGGCTCTGGCTGAGTAACCTGCGCTAGGGGTTGCGCTATTCCGGCGTCAATCTCCATCCCTAGTTCGGTTGTGTCAGTCAGGTCGATTGGGCAGACTTGGTGGCTTCCAGGAGTGAACTCCGCGACGAAGTCTGCCAAAGATTGGGCCTTTACTGCGGTTCTGGGTTGGAACTTGATGTCATATTGTCCCAATTCCACTGCCCACTTCAGAATTCGCCCAGAAAAGTTCGCCCTTTCAAATAAAGCCTTGAGTGGGAAGGCTGTGAGAACAACTATGGTGTGGGCGTGAAAGTAATGTGACAACTTCCTTGAGGCCATCATTAAAGCCAATGCCAGTTTCTCCAGTGGCAAATACCTCGTTTCGGCGCCTAATAATGTCTTGCTGACGTAGAAGATTGGAAGATGCTGGATGCCTTCTGCTCGAACCAGCACTGCACTTACCGCGTGCTGAGAGACTGCCAAGTAGAGGAAGAGTTCTTCTCCAGGTATTGGGGTGACAAGTAGTGGTGGAGAAGACATATATTCCTTCAAACTCTCCAGAGCTCGGTCGCATTCTTCATCCCACTCAAACTTAGCTTTTAATGACTGAAAGAATGGACGCAATCTGTCTGAAGACCGGCTGATGAATCGGTTAAGTGCTGCTTCCATGCCGGTGAGATGCTGCACTTCTTTCACTGAGTTAGGCCGCTCTAACTCCTGAATTGCTTTGATTTGGGAGGGGTCTGCCTCAATACCCCGGTTGGTCACCAGGAAACCCAGAAACTTGCCAGACCCTACACCGAATGCGCACTTAGAAGCGTTAAGGCGCAGCTTGTGTTTCTTCAGGATCTGGAACATCTCATCTAGGTCCTTTAGATGGTCATCCGCATCCTTGCTTTTGACCACCATGTCGTTGATGTAAGCCTCCATTGTTTTGCCTAACAATGGCTCGAACATCTTTGTGACCATTCTTTGGAATGTCGCCCCTGCGTTCTTTAGGCCAAAGGGCATGACCTTGTAGCAGTATAGTCCTCTTGGCGTGGTGAAGGATGTGACCTCTTGGTCTGGTTCATGCATGGAAATTTGGTGGTAGCCTCTGTATGCGTCCAGAAAACTAAGTCGGTTGTGCCCTGCTGTTAAGTCTACCAATTGATCTATCCTTGGTAGAGGGAAGCTATCTTTTGGGTACGCCTTGTTGACCGTTTTGTAGTCGACGCAAACACGCCACTTGCCATTCTTCTTTGGTACTACGACAATGTTAGAGATCCATCTTGGGTAGTGCACCTCTCTGATTGCCCCTGCCTCCAGCAGGTTTCCTACTTCTTCTGCCACTATTTCGGCGTGGTGGAGTGCCGATCTGCGGGTGCGCTGAATGATTGGTCTGGCAGAAGGGTGGACGTTGAGTTGGTGACTGATGAAGTTGGGATCAATACCTGGCATGTCGTATGGGGTCTAGGCGAACACTTCGATGTTGGAGGTCAAAAATTCCAAGACATCCAATCTCTCAGTGCTGGACAACGACGAACCAAGCAGAAAGAACTTATCCGGGTTTTTTTCATCTATTCTGACCTCCACCAAGTCTTCCACTGCTTTCTGATCAGCCGCTTTGCCAATCTCTGCGAACAGTTCATTATTCTCAGGTTCTTCAACTGAATGAACATATCCTTTGGCAGCGCGGCTGCCATTCGTTGTGACGAAGCATTGTTTGGACATAATCTGGTCCCCATATACTTCTTCAATTATTCCGGTGTCGTTGGGAAATCGCATCACTTGGTGGTAGGAGGATGCCACCGAGCGCATGGCATGTAGCCATGTTCTGCCCAAGATAACGTTGTAGGTGGAGGGGACCTTTATCACCCAAAACTCCACTTGTTTCGTCACACTTCCTACCCTGACTGGGAGGATAATTTTGCCGACGGGCCATTCTGGCATGGAGTTGAATCCGATAAGGGGAGATACGGCATGCGCCAAGTCCTTATCCTGCAACTTTAGTTGCTTGAAAGTTTCATAATACATGATTTCACACGAACTACCTTGGTCAATCAAAATCCGCTTGACGTCAAAATCCTTGACTCGAAGAGTGACGACCAAGGCATCGTTGTGAGGGCAATAGATCCTTGCCAAGTCTTTATCCGAAAAGGACATGACATTTGTGGCCTCTATCTTCCCCTTTTTGACGACTGGTTGGACACTTAGTACCTCTCTGAAGTGCTCAGCCTTTTTGATTGAACCTCTGAGCTCGCATACACGCTCAGGTTCAAAGACTCCATGTATTACGTTGATGACGCCTTGAGGTGGGGCGTCGTTCGGCATTCCATTGGGCATATTCTGGTCCTGGGGGGCTGGCTGTGTCCCTCCTTCTATGTATTTGTCCAGGTGACCTGCTGCCACCAACTCTTCCAGATGCTGCTTCAATGGTGTGCAATTCTCAGTGCGGTGCCCCTTTTCTTTGTGGAAGGTGCACCTCGATCTGTCATCGTAGTCCTTCTGAGCTTCGCCTAACTTAGCTGGCCACTTGACGAAAGGCTCGTCTCGAATTTCGCTAAGTATACGGTAGATCGGTTTCTTGAAGACCGTGGTGATGGCAGTGCGGACTCTCAACCATCTTTTGTCTTGGTCTTCTCCGTTGTCTCTTTTGCCACGTCCGTTTCTGTTCGGACGGTCTACTGCGTTGACCTTTGCTGAGGCCTTCTTCTCTGGTGCTGCGGCCGCGCCAGATTTTGCTTTGGCACGAGCGCCATCCTCTTCCACCCTGATGTACTGATGCACTCTCTCCATCAGGGCCTCCATGGTGAGGGGTGGCGTCATGGTGATAGAGTCTCTCAGTCTGTTCCCGACTGGGAGGCCTCTTTTATATTGCGCAATGGCGAGATTGGTTGGGCAGTCCCCAATTGGTTGAATGTCTCCCAGTAGCGACTGTTATATGACCTCAGGGTCTCCTTATCACCCATGTCGATGGAGAGTAACTGGTCGATCTCCACTGGGGTTTTCGTGTTTGTTCTGAATCGCGTTACAAACGCCTCCGCCAGTTGCGCCCAGGAGGCTATACTGCCCTTTGGAAGCTTCTCAAACCAAGTCAAGCCTAGATCGCCCAGGCTTGAAGGGAATAGGATGCACATCAAGGCCTCATTCCGCCGGTATACAGCCATGACTTGGCGAAAGTGGCTTAAGTGTGAGTAGGGGTCCGTCTTCCTCTCATATGTTGTGAATTTGGGCTGTAGGAAGCCTGACGGTAGGGGCGCGTTCTCTATTGTTGGGACGAATAGTGAGGTCTGCAGCCTTGCCAATGCCTTGTCCGCTGGTTCGTAGGCTGGGCGTGGTATTGGCATTCCAACCTCGACGCTTCCATGCGTCCGAGGAGCCAACCGCTGTAAGGCAGAAACTCTGTGTGGATCGCGCACTCTAGCGTCCTCATTCCACCGTGCTTTCTCTTCTAGCACGGTTCGTAGGTCGGACGATCTGGGCAACTCTGTCTGCCTAGACCTTGTCTGGTGTGTATGTGAGGGCCAGTATGTGCTCCCTTCGGTGTACGACCTTTCAGACCTCGTCCTCTCAGACCTGGAGTGACGAGTTCTGGAAGATCTGGATTGCGTGTCGCCTGTCCTGAGGCTCTTGTTCTCCCCTTGTGAGGGTGTAGTATTCCTACTACGACTTTCCGAGTGGCGAGGGGGCGTCTTGCTTGTGCGCCCCTCTCCTGTCGCCATTTCTTTTCCTTTCACCTGACGTTTCAGAGATTCCATGTCTGCTGCCATCCGACGGATTAATTCGTCTTGTTCCCTGACGCGATCTTCCAAAGTTTGAGGATCAATTCTGCGTCTTTGTCTTTCTGGGCTTTGCGAACGAGAGGGATGAGGGCTGTTATTCCGCCTTCGTCCCCTTGCATCCCTCTTGGAATTTTGTCTGTGTGGTTCCAGGTTCGCCATGGGAGTGACCACGGGTAGGCCTTCGCACCTTGCACCCCCTTCTGGAGTTAGTCCGTCGACGGCGGACTGAGGTAATTCTTCGTTGTTCGCCATTGATTTTTTGGGAGAAAAAGCTTGATCAAGAGGTTGTTCTTGTCTGAGTTCCCACAGACGGCGCCAATTGTACGGGAAAGAAATACACCTTCTCGTATAATCCTGTTGACCAAGTCTGCGCTCCTCCGTACGATGTCGTTCAACTACCTGAAAATACACACGTGAGCTAGCCGGCGGGTGTGTGCCAGAAACTTCTCCGATGCCTAAGTCAGTAAGCTTGACAAATAGACAAAAGCTCTACGAATTCAGGGAGCAAAGTTGCATTACCTCTCCAAAGGTGATATTAGTGAGCTTATATAAGTTTCGCGTGGCACAATCCTGGTAGGACTCTTATTCCTTCATGTGTAGAGTCCTTCTAGGATTACTCCTCCTTGCGTAGAGTCCTCCTTGGATTCATACTCCTGGAAGACAATGCTTATCCTCCAACACCCCCTCACTGCTTAACCAAGTGAGATGGTTCTTCTTATGGCCGGACTACTTCAGGACCGAAGTAACTATTAATTCGGCCCTCACTTTACTCTCCTTACCTCGGCTTTCCCATACTAAGACCGAGCTATCCATAAGGGAGTTAAAGCCGAGCTATCTTTAGAACCACAGCTTACTTCGGTTTCTCACATGCTATAACCGAAGTAACTATCGAAGACCGAAACCTTCGTGCTACTCCACTCAACCGGAGTAGAACTAAGTCCTTCCGAGACCGGGCTAACCACCACGGCTGTGTGATCGATCTATCTTCAAAGTTACTTCTCCAAACCGGAGTAACCTACATGGCCTTTCTACTCGGCCCTTTTCATTTCGGCCCTAAGGCCCAATACCCAGCTCGGCCCAATTGTATATAAATTTTTATAACTAATTATACAAACTTGTATAACCTAAAAGGAAAAAAAGTATAAGTAATCTTGGCAGCCTTGCATATGGTATGCATTGCATACCTAAGAAAGATCCATAAAGCATAAATTACACTACCCTCCTTTGAGATTTAAAAAAAATACATTAGTCTTATACCTTTTTTTTTTATATATATATATATATATATATATTTATGGGACTCTTTTAGTATGGTTAAAACAACTAAAACTAATACTAATAGTGAGCAGTCACTAAAATAAACAAATATAAATATACATTTTAATAGGAAAAAGATAATAACATTATTATTTTTTTATTTATATAATTAACGAAGTATTGGTAAAAAGAAGCTCAAGTGTTATGTAAATTAAAGTCTTAGAAAGGTCAATGTAATTATGTCGAAAGCATGAAACTAAGTGTATTTTTTTAAAAAAAAAAATTCAAGAGAGGTGAATGTAATTTACAGAAAACAAATGTAAGAATTATATGGAATCTTAATCATAACCTGTAGATTTTCAAAAAAAATGTGGGTCTTCTTGGGTCTGTTTTTCCATGTGAGCCAGTATGGCCTCATTTTCCAGGGAAAAAATGTTAAAGTTATATAGGGCCTTAATATATGGGATAATTATTAACAAGTCCTATCAATTGGATTTATTTACTCATAAATCTTAAGTGATTTTATTTTAATACGTATTTGCCCCTTATTTTAATAATGAGAAAATTTTGAAACTTTATACATATTTTATGTTTGTGAAATGATTATTTGATACTCATAATGATACTAATAAATTTATTAAAGTGATAAATGATTAGGACATTTTGACTTTTGTTTGTGAGTTTTGCTTAATTTTAGTTTATTTGTGTTGGTTTGCATTAAAATATGATGTGAGAGGTGTAACTAAGTTAAATTGTATTCTGTTTCATAAATATTTTTACAATAACAAATTTTTCACTAAAAGTTAAAATATGATATTTTTATAAATAAATTTGATCCCTTAATGTATAGGCTTTCAAATAATTAGGACCATAAAAAATTAAAGCTTATAGCAAGGGTTTTATTGGCTTTATGGTTAAGCCACCCATGTTTCCATGTTTAATTTTAATTTTTTTTTTTCCCATGTTGCTTCCATTTCTTTCAGAAGGTCATCTACTCATATTAATGATGATTTTATGTTCTGTTTGAAAGGATTAAAGACCATCAAGATCAAGACCAAGAGGTAATGAGTTTGAAGAAGCATTGGTGGTGCACGTATGGCCCTTAGGACTGATGTGTGATTGTCTGGACCGGCATAGTGCTATTGCAGCTTGTCTTGGATTGTATCTAAGGGCATAGAGTTGTCCTCTGTTTTGTCATTTGGTTGTTTTTTTGGTTGGTTTCTCTCCAACTTGTGGTGATTTGTTTGCATATGATTGGGCTTGCTCTTTGGTACCAACTTAATTAGGATCATGTGATCTTGCTATGATCTGGGCTTGCACTCGCCTTCTTTCACTTTATTGATGTACTATTTGCTTGTATGTTAGTTTTCATCAATAAATTTTTCTCTTTTGCTGATAAAAAAAAAGGAGGGGAAAAAAAAAGAAGCAATGGCTTGGTGATGGACTCAACCAAAGCAACTTCAGTTTAGTTTTGAATTTTTTAAGATTTGTATAACATATTTTTGAATTTAATGTAGGGTTTTGGTAGAAATTTAGAAATTAAAATTAAATTTGGGATTGACTTAGGCAAAGACACTATACAATCCAACTAACCCAAAACCCGAATTGATATAACAAGTATATAAAATATTAAATATAAATGTAAATTATTAGTTGTTAAATAATGTTAAAATTATTTAGATCGTTAGATCATAATTACTGAATTCATTGAATAGCTATTATATAGCAAACACACACCCAAAATGTAGTCCATCAAACTCAACAACAGAATCGCTGTTTGAACTCCATCGTCACAATTAGCTAGCAGTTAAATGCTCAACAATTAATTAAAATAATTAAATATTACATTTTTGGCTTTGACGTGCCATCATTTATGAATAATTATTCATTAATCTCGAATATCATGTCAAAAAAGTCTTGTTTGGATTTTTATTTTTTTTAGTGATTTCTTAAATTTTTAGGTTTTTTAGCAAAATAAAAAAATTAATATGTTCCAAAGACTTTTTTTTAGTTATATGAAAAATTTTGAATGATAAATGTAAATGATTTTTTAAAATATTTTTTGACTTTTAAATTTTTTTAGTAATTTTTTCAATGATTAGTAAAAATTTTTATTGATGGGATAGTGTTGACTCACATTTGTTAAGTAATGAAAAAATAAAAATTACTCATTTAATATATTTTGTGATTTTTTATTTATGAAAAACACCTTATAAGTAACATCACATGATACGGTAGAATTACCTAATAATTTTCATATGATTGACACATTTAACACTGTAGTACTTGAAACTTGTCTTCTATCTTTGCTTAATATTTTCTTTAATATATTTGCTGAAAAAATATGATTGTTTAAAAAACATTATCATAAACAAAAGCTTATTTTAAAAAATGGTGACAATTGAAAATTTTTTTTTATAATAAAATAGAGAAAGAATAGAGAGTTTATTGTAAAGTGTATTTGAAAAGATGACTAACTAAAATACAAATAAACTTTTTAGCTAAAGTTCGACTAAAAATTTAACTAGCTTAGTGGAGATGCTCTAAGAAATTGTAAAGACCACTGCAATATCTAGTCGATTTTGCAATTTTTATCTCTCTGTTCTCCATCTCACTAACATTAGATAAATTATTTGATTTGATATTACTAATGATTGTCAAAAAAAAAAATAATAATAATAATAAAGTCTAATTTTAACAAATTAATTAACTTGGAAAAAATTTTTTATGGGCAATTCAGGCCTTACTTGGGTTAGCCTTGGTAAACAACTTCGAAATACAAGTACTCAAAGACAAAATAGTCTAAAGAGTCAACTTTTCAATAAAAGCTCGTGTGTGGATAATAGATTTAAGAAGAGATTTGCTAGGAGAAAAAAAAAAAAGTGAAAAGGAAATATTGAAAAAAAATAATGTTTGGTTTGAGTGTTTTGGATTAAGTTTTTTGAAAATTGAGTTTTTTAGTTTTCGTGTTTTTTTGTTTTTAGTGAATATTTTTAAAATTTTAAACATTTTTTTTACTTTTTTAGATGCACCTTACTTAGATGTATCTAAAAAATAAAAAATTTGTGAAAAAATATTTTAAAAAATTAATAAATAAATAAAAATATAAAAAATGTACTGAATTCTTGTATTTTTGGTATTTAATGAATTTTTAAAAGATTTTTTTATAATTTTTTTATTTTTAGGTATATTTATGTTAGGTGTGTCTAAAAAGTAAAAAAATTGTTTAAAATATTAAAAAAATTCAGTAAAAACAAAAAAATATGGAAAATAAGAGAGTAAAATTTTCTGAAAAGTGTTTTTTGAAAAATGAAAACAAACAAGCTGATCAACATTTGATTTATTTTTTTCCAAGTGTTTCATTTTTTTTTTTTCCATAAATCTTTTCTTCAAATCCATAATTTATACATAACCAGAGTTCCTATTACACAAGAAAAAGAATGGCAAATAGGACACCTAAAGTCTTAAGTCATGGTATTGCACAAACAATAAGTGTTTCATTAAGATTCGTTGCCTTTTATACATGGCAAAGGCAAATCATTGGTCCTATACAGAAATTGAATTTGAGTGGAAAATTGAGAAAGAAATTGCAATTTTATGATTGCAAATCTTTTAGATAAAATTACACTTAAGTTGGAATTGGACAAAATATTTACAAATTAATGAAAAAATTTGTAAATTTAATTGTTAATGTTGATAAAATTTTTCATTAATTTAATTAATTAATTAATTTATTTTTTTGCGTTGAAAAACTACAATGTTGTGTAGTTTCCCCAATCTTTTATATATAATGCATGGACATATTCAAAAAGTGGGTATGGTGTGTGGGGCATATAATTGTCCAAATTTGAATAATCAAAGTCAAGTCTATTGGGGGGCAGATAAACATTTAGGTATGATTTTCTTGCCCTCTTTGCACGACGGATTAATGTTGAGAATTGATTGAATCGTTCTTCCCTATGCCGTGAACGTAGGTGAATTTAAGTCAAGCAGTACTTTTTTTTTTTTTTGGAACGAAAGAAGCTACCACTCTATTAAGATTTAGACAAAACTGCCAACAAAGCTACACGGAGGCAGAAACCCAATTGTAAGGAAGATAGCCACCTAAAAAAGCTTGGGCTATCTATTGGCATTCCTAGAACACCAAGAAAAAGACAACTGAAATTGCCTAGCAAAAGACCTAAGATCAACAATAACAGTGCAAAACTCCCAAGGAGGAGCGTCACACAAAAATGAATAAGCCTCTTATTATCCCCTTCAATCTCCACCGAGGATAGGTTCAAGGAGCTGACCATAATACATGCAAGTCGAACTACTAAAGCTTCCCCTTAGATTACTAAAAAAATTGCAACCTCTCGAACCAAACCATCCACAAGGCAACCACGATCATCATGAAGCAAAACTGCAATGGCCCCTTCAGAAGACTTCCAACGAAGAGCCACATCACAATTTGCTTTTAGTAGTGCTTTGCACATATCAATCAATTATTCTTGGCATTCTCTATTCAACTATAAAAATAATGTTTTAACATTATAACTTAATTATATTTCATTGAGGTTTTCGTTATATTTTAAGTATTTTTTTTAAAGTCAGTATAAGAGATTAATTAAAAGTATAAAAAATATTATATTAAATTGACCACTAACTCAATAATAACTGAAAATTCAACAACTACACAAAAGAGAAATAAACAAAGGAATTTAGGCCCAAATGTAACATGTAACATTCTAAAAAAATTCTTTAGTGTATTTTTTCCAAATGTAACACTTCAATCAATGTAACACACAAAAATTTCTTAGTGCACTTTTTCTAAACGTAACATTCTAATCAATGTAACACACAAAAACTTCTTAGTGTATTTTTCTCAAATGTAACAATGTAACATTCTAAAAAAACTCCTTAGTGGATTTTTTTCAAACGTAACATTCCAATCAATATAACACACAAAAACTCCTCAGTGTACTTTTCCAAACGTATCACTCTAATGTAACACCAGAAAATCACACTAACAGAAATGCAGATTTTCACGCTCGACAACCAACACTTCAACCACTAATCTCCCCAAAAAGAATCTTTCACACCTCACATTTACATTCTCATTCCAAAAACAAATTACAAAATTGGAAATATGAATCACAAAAGGCCATTCACTTAAACTCAAATGACATCAAATCAAATAAATACAACTTTTCAAAACAAAAAATGACTAATTAGTTCATAAGAAAACTCTAAAAACTAAATGGATCAACATTCCTCCGTATAGGATTTATGACTAAATTTTCCTTTTATTGTTTCGATTCTTGTAATTAAAATTCAGAATTATTCACAATCTTTATTATTAGGAGTCTTTAGACAAGGAGAGTGAATTTGTTTTTACGCTATATTTGGTTGGAGGATTTGAAAAAGAATTTGAAAAGAGAAAGGGAAAAGATGTGTAAAACTATGTGAAATATAGGTATGTTTTATTCATATTTCACCTAACTTTTTTATTTCTCTTTCCAAATCACTCCTCAAACCCTCAACCAAACATATCATTAGGGACTATTTGGGAACTTATAAACGAGTCACATCTCTTTTTTGAACTTTTTTGCTTAAGTTCCGTTTGTTTTGATTACTCATTTTTTGTTGTTTGATTGAACAAAAAGTAAGTATAGCATTTTTTAAGAAAAATATTTTTGCATCATTTTTTCAAAAATAACTTACCTTTAAAATTTCGTAAGTCAATTTTTATGAAATTGACTATCACTCACTACTTTTTCAATACATTTAACCTTTTCAAATAAATATTTTAGCTTACTAAAAAGTTATAAATTACACTTTAGTGAATCAAAATTTCTATTTTAGGCAATAAAATGTTTTTATTTCAAATGTCAACCAAACGCAGAAAAATAAAAACAAAAATATTTTTTTGTGTAAAATATTTTACATTGAAACAAACGGAGCCTTAGTGACATGTTTTAAAATTATGTCAAAACTTTTACTTTTTTAGTCCGTTTTGTGTAAACAAATCAAAAAAGTAAAGAAAATTGAAAATTTTCAAAAAAAATAAAAATAAAATAAAATAAGTCAAGACACTAGTTTTTTTTACTTATTTTTGTTTTTCTTAGATTTTTTTAAATTCTTTTTTTGATTTTTTTTATTTGCTAGTTCATCTTGTTGAGTATAATCTAAAATTTTAAATTTTTTTTTTGAATTAAAAAAAAAAATTAGTAAAGACGAAAAAATACCAACAAAAAAGTTACTAAACATTTATACTGTCAATGTCAACATTAATATGCGCTTCACTTTATTATTATTAAGAATATTTTGGTAACAATGTCACTCATAGGACTTATTAAAATATAAAAAAATAATTTGAATTAAGTGGAATATAAGTAGGTGAAGAGAAATTTAACTTATGTAGGATTCCCCCCCCCCCCCCCTAATGGAAATCACCTTTGGCCACCACTCCTTGCCAAAATCCATCTTTGGCCACCACTTTCAATGGCCGATTAACATCTGACCATAATATGTGACTATCGATAATTACCTTCGGTCAACATTTCCCGCTAGACACCTCTTTCATTTCAAAATAAACTTTTAAAACATATTTTTGTTTTCATTTTTATAAAAAATAAACATAAAAATATTTAATGTTTTATGTAAATAATAACAAAACTGTCTAAGACCCCCTTTTTTTTCACCCCCTTTGACCCCCTCTCTCTCTCATTGGTTGTATTTTATTTTTTCTTTTTCTTTTCCCTTGTCCTCCAATCACCACCCGCCACGTGTGTGTGGGAGTGGTGATTGGAGGGGGTCTCCATCACTCCTCAAATAATAAACTGTCATCGTTATCAAACGGTATTACATAAATGTCAGAAACTAACCCCATTTTTATTTGATTTGAAAATAAAATAATTGACAAATCTCCCAAATTATGAACGTTCAATCTCACGCATACCAAAGTTAAAGTTAATAAAAGATTCAGTAGTGATTCAACTCAAAAATTGTAAAACGGAGTTATTTATGCTTATTAGTATACTGTAAGTTATTGAAGTTGGCTGGAATAGGTTGTTGCTTGATCCAAGAGCGAGACAGTGAGCACTAAAAATATTAATTATCCCTTCTTTTTACTTGGTTTTCTTTGATTTCAGCATACCTTTAGTTTCGTTTCATAACCGGATACGGCATTTGTGAAGAAAAAAAAAGTAGACAAATAATATATTCCATCCTTTTTTTATAATCAGTTTATATATGTTGAAATGTGCAAATTATTATAAGTTGATGTACCCTTGAAAGTGACAGAAGTACCTAAGCAGTGATTTTCCTCAAATTTGGAATTAAGGAAGGAAGTACTACCTTAGAGTATGCCCCGGTTACAACGTCAAATTGCAATTTGAGTCGAAAATTGAGAAAGAAATTGTTTTATGATTGCAAATCTTTTAGAGAAAATTACACATAAGTGGAAATTGGAGAAAACATTTACAAATTGATGAAAAAATTTATAAATTTAATTATTAATATTATTAAAAAAATTCATTAATTTTTTGATTTTTTTTTTTTTTGAAAAACTACACTGATGTAGTTTCCCCAATCGTTTATGTATAATGTATGATACATATTCATAAAGTGGGTGTAGGTGTGTGTGGCATATAATTGTCCAAATTTGAATAATCAAAGTCAAGTCTATTGGGGGGCAGCATAAACATTTAGGGTTGATTTTCTTGCCTTCTTCGCACGGCGGATTAAAGTTGAGAATTGATTGAATGGTTCTTCCTAACTGTATGCCGTGAATGTAGGTGAAGTAATTTGAGTCAATTTGAGTCAAACAGTACTTTTATAATAGATTCTATCATCTGATATGTATAATTAAAATTATTTTATAAGTCTAATTTCTCTACAGTTCAAATCTTAAATTGAAGGGTATTATTCGGACCCGTGAGGTTCACTATATGTCCCATTTTGATAATGCAAACTGTTCATTTTGTATGAACTTTCATGTATATCATCTACACAAAAAGTTAGATCAATTAGATAATCATATTTGTTCAATTTATTATTTTTGTCACCAAAGTCTATTTTTAAAAACATAGTTATCTTCTTCTTCTTCTTCTTTTTCTTTTTTTTTTTTAAAAAAAAAAAAAAAAAAGCCCAAATGAGATAAATTGTACATGTTATGATTATCAAATTAATCTAAATTTTTTGTATAGATGATATACACCAAAGACTCCATAAAATAAATGATTTGGATCATTGGAAAATGGAATGCATGGTGACTCCATGAGTCTAAACAACAAGAAATTTTTGTATGTCAATAGAGTAACACGTGGCGCTACCTTTCACTAATCACAAATGTATATGCCCACTATTATTTCCCAAACACTTAACATAAATGTAGTGGACCCTACTGTCAAAGCCAATTACAATAATAGAAGGTACCACATGACATATACCCTATCCGCATATAAAAATTTCTTCTAAACAACACACTTCTGAATTAGAGAAAAGCCCAATCCTATTTTATATAAGGGCTAGGCTTCTCTGCAGTCCAAAAGGTGCTTTTCGGCCCATGAGATGCACCACGGGTCATGTTTCTTTAATTTGAACCGTTCATTTTGTAGAGATATTTGTGTATATTATCCACATAAGAAATTAGATCAATTCAATAATTGTAATTTATTCAACTTATTACATTTGTCTCCAGAAAATATTGACGATAAGTGTATTTTTTTAAAAAGATCATTAATTTTTTTGGTAATAAATGCTATAAATTGAATAGATTACGATTATTGAATCGATGTAATTTTTTGTGCGGATGATTTACATGAAGGACTCTACAAATTGAATGGTTTGAATTATCGAAACGAGACCCGTGGCAACCCCCACAAGTCTAAACAACACCTTCCAAGCCAAATTTAGACTAAAGGCAATCCAAATCTTCTATGTAAATTTGTTGTCGTATAAGTTAAAGAAGGGGGAACGTAGGCTAATTAAAATAAAGAAAATCTTACAATACACATCCCATTTTGGGGTGTGTACCATATGTTCTAATTATGATATTTATAATATTTTGTTATGACTTATTATAGCTTTAGTTATGACTCACTGTGGTTGGAGCTGTAAACGAGGCAAGCCAAATCGAGTTTTAGTATGTTTGAGATTGTTTATTAAGATTTTAACAAGCTCGAGTTGAGTTGGCTTAGGTTTGACTCCAGCTCCAACTTGTTCACAAACCTTCAATGAGCCCAAAAAAGTATAAATTCATACTTGCGTATGAGACTAAAATTATAATTAAAATTTTGATTATAGAATTATATATACAATATATATAAACATATTTAAAGAAAAGTCAATATCTTATCAAAATAATAATATCTACTACCACTATTATTATATAAATATATATAGTTAGCTATTATTTACATATAAATAAATTTATAAATAACATATTTATCCTATTTTTATACATATTTTTACATTATATTATATATAAATAATAAATGCCCCTATATTTATTTTATTATTAAAATAAATGTTAAACCAACCTTACTAACGAACCGAACTTTAGTATGTTTAAACTTGTTTATTAAGATTTTAATGAACTTGAACTTGAACTTAATAAAAATTTAATGAACTGAGTTCGAACAAGCCCTTACCAAGTTGAGCTCGAGTTTGTTCATGAATGACTCTATTCATTTGCAGCCGTAATTGTAGTGTTAGTTATGACGTATCGTGATGATAGTTTTAACCTATCATGATTATTAGTTTGATTATAATCCAAAAAATCGTTAGTTATATATTGTGGTGTTTGGTTATGAGTCATTTTTTTTAGTTATGGTATAAAAAAATTTAGTTATAATATTTGTGATAATCAACATCACAAATGTCATAACTTACAAAAAAAATATTTATCGGCATCTATAGTCAAGTCTTGATATTATATAATGGGGGGTGTTTGGTGCAGATTAAAATAAATGTTTGAGATACTTGTTTGGTATTTTTTTTGTTTTAAGAGGGAAAAAGGTCAGAGACCGGGATGCATTGCTTCAAGAGAAATTTAAGATGACATCTCAGGCGAGATTTCTTCGATCCAAACAGACAAAACCAGTGGAACGAGAGGGCCGCCAAGCCAAAACATGTGCAGCTCTATTGCCCAATTGTGGGACATGCGAGATACAAAAGCTACTAAAACCACTACACTTCGCATGGCAACCTGCAATGATATGTAGTGGTGACTCTACATAACATTGGGTGTTCAATTTTTACCCTGAATTTTTATTTATTTATTTATATATATGTAATTTAACTTAAAATTTTAAGTTAAACACTGTAATCCATTTTTTTGAATACTTGATCCGGTTGAACACTCACCCAACCCACTTTCTTGAACACCTAACTCAATTAGGGATGACCATTTTAATCCGATCCGCAAGGGTCCATGGGAGCCCGCTCATACCCGGCCCGACATTTATGTGGGGCGAAGGTAGATTATGTTTTGGTCACCTGCAACGGGATGGGGTGAGGCAGGGCAGGTATTGCCTTCCCCTATACAAACCCGACCCGATATAATTAATAATATAAATAAATAATATATATATATATAATATAATTAGATATAAGAAAATAATTTTAAAAATCCGTGGTTTTGCTTAAATATAAATAACTAAAAATCTTAAAAGTCTCACTGTTTGTATATATGGAAACAAGAAAAATTATTTAGTGTGCTATGGATTTAAATGGTTCTCAATTTTTTTGACTATTTGAAACGTGGTCGGATATTCGCGGGTATCGGCTATCTGTAGGGGCGGGGATGGGATTGAAAAGTTCCATTCATAGCGGGGGTGGGGTGGTGGTAGGAGCTGGAGTTTGTTGGCGGGGGCGGGAACAGAGGTGTAGGCAGAGGCGGAGGCGGAGGCGGGGAATGGCAAACCCTTCCCAAACTCGCCCCATAACCATCCCTAAACTCAACCCAGAACCCTTTAACCAATACATATGCTTTGTGAAGTGAACACACAATATGTTTTGGAGCTTTGCTTCCTTAGCCTATACAAAGTATCACTTAGACAAAATTGTGTGATTTTGCAATTCCCAACAAGTATGTCACTCGATTGTTATTGTTGATTAACAGTTTTATAACTTATCACAATTTGAATTAAAAGTTTTTTTTTTTTTTATCATGCTAGTAATAAAATATATATATATATATATATATATATTTATGTAAATTTTGGTATCTACATTTATTTTTTTGAAACAATGATATTAATATATTATAATTTTTTTTATTTGTGTGTCATTTGAAAAGTCTAAAAAAAAAAAAGAAAATTAAATATCTATCTTAAAAAAAAATTCTTAGAATACCCACTGCGAACACTGCCACTGATAATCTGCCCAAGTGTGGCCAACGAATGTACACCATAACGAATTGAAATAACAATCATCCAAGAAATGCCAACGTGCCGCCGACGTGTCAGCCGAGGTGCCACGTGTCCTGTCTGTGACGCTGAGGTTATCTCGGCTAGGCCGAGGTTACCTCCGAAGATATTGGAATCCGGGATAAGCGGATAAGGCACAAGAGTCCTAGAATGAGGAAGGACTTCAGCCTGGATAAGGATAAAGCTCTTAGGGAGTTTATCTTTATCTATTGAAGAGTCCATGATAAGCACTGAGCCAAAAGTCCATTGAAGCAAGGCTTCTATTGGGACTAGGATTGAGTTAACTATAAAAGAGAGGCACCCCCATGGGTCAAAGGTACGCAATTTATATTCTGAATAGTGAGTTAAGCACTATTGATTATCTTTGAGAGATACTTTACTAACTTGATCGTCGGAGTGCCCCCGGGTAGACGAACCACCGCCGGAATCTCTTCTTTCTGTTGCAGGTCATTCAGGCGCCATCTATTCTGTCGGTGTTCTCCAGCTGAATACTGAGTTGGCAGTGTGGTCGGAAATTCACTCACACAATTTGGCGTCGTCTGTGGGAAAGAAGGGAGAATAGATAGCCAGCGACGGACAAAAGGATAAGGTTGGGGAAGAAACCCCTACTGGGAACGGTAAGCACATTAATCCTAATATGGAGGAAGATGGTCGCAACGAGGAGACTCAGAACCAGAATCATGGCAAGAAAGACGTCGGCCAGGATGGCGATGTGCCATAGAAACCAGATCGAAACGGGTACTACAACGAGGACGACCTCTAGGTATGGAAGGATAGATGCCTGCGGAAGGACGAAGAGGTGAAAGAGATGGCAAACAAATTGGCAGACCTGCAATCAGTCGTCAATTTTATGATGCAAAACAACGTCATGCAGCCACCGTTCCCGCTGCAGGACACATCGATTCTAGCGGCTAATGCGTAGAAGGGAGGGCAGAAAACAATCCCTATAGCCCCCCAGCACACCAGGAGCGAAAGACACTCTCACCGGCCTTCAAGGGAGGTCAGGCGAGGAGAGTCAAGGAGGGAAGAATCTCGGAGGACGCATCGCAACAAGGAGGCAGACCCCAAAGAACATCGGCATGTTCAAGGGCAGGCGCTGTGTTTCGACACGACTAATGGAGAAAGATCGAAAAGGGTTCACAACGAAGCTGAAAGTAGTGCACCAAAAAGATTGAAATCAGGAGATAGCCGAGCCCCTGGCGGACCAAAGAAGACTTGAAAGATTACCTCAAGAGGAAACAACAAAATGCCGATGCCAAGGTAACCTCCCCTGATAAGCTGAGAACACCATTCTCAGTGGAGTTAGACAAATTTGAGGCTCCAAAGAGATTCAGTATGCCGAGGTTCCAAATATACGATGGTAAGTCAGACCCCAACTTTCACGTTGGATTATACCTGAACTCAATGGCATTGTATAGTGGGAACGAGCCGCTGCTCTGCAAGGTGTTCTCCTCATCCTTCGGGGAGATTGCATCAGATTGGTTTCACAAACTGCCAAAGGGAAGTGTGAAGACCTAGGAAGGCCTGGCCGAGATGTTTGTGGCCAGGTTCGTGACAAACAAGCTACAGTCATTAAGGGTGGACGTATTGATGGCTCTGAGAATCAGTAAAGATGAAGGCCTTAAGGCCTATGCAAAAAGGTACTATGAGGTGCTCAACCGAATACCCGAGTGCAACCAAGAGGTGGCGGTCTTGTCTTTCAAGAACGGCCTAAAAGACGACTGTCCACTACGAAAGTCTTTGGCAAAGACATTGCTAAAAAGCATGGAAGAGCTCATGGCCAGAATCGAGAAGTATGCCAGAGCCGAGGCAGACACGTCAGGAACTAAGGAGACAAAGCAAGAGAAAGGTAACGGCTCGCCGAAACGAGGCCGAGGTAACAACGGATCCAACAAAGAGATAGGACTGAGGGCTACACAGGCAGTCATAACTGTGTTCCGAATCCCAATTCACAAAGTCCTAGACAAAATCCGATCCCAACCCTATTTCAGAGCACCAGCTAGGGTACCAGGAGAATTTATGGGAAGAAGCCTTGGAAAGTATTATGCTTACCATAACGAAGATGGGCATATGACTCAGGGTTGCAGAGCCCTGAAGACACACTTGGAAGACCTGGTAAGGCAAGGCCATCTGAGGGACCTTGTAGATGAGGCCAGGACAAGGGAAGAACAGACAAGATTGCCTCAGGCACCAGCAGCTCCACCTCCCCCAGCATAGCAACCTCAATCCACTCGAAGGTCAACGAAAACGAAATTAGGGGGGAGACTTAGAAGGTAAAGCACTTGCAGCATGTGTACCAGGTCAGGGAGAAGAGACATCGGACAGAGGAGTGCCAGGGACCAGTAGTGTCCTTTACTGAAGCCGACCTTGAGATGGTGCAGCACCCACACAACAATGCCTTTGTAGTATCCCTCCAGGTTGGGAAGTGCCAAGTGAAGCGCATCTTAATTGACCAAGGTAGCTCTTGTGACATCATGTACGTCAGGTGTTACAAGGAGCTTGGCCTTCACCGAGACGATATGGAGCAATCCAATGGCCCAATGGTCGGGTTCAATAGAACACCGACGTGGCCACTGGGAACAACGAGCATGGAGGTGCAGGCAGGCACCAGGAAGATAAAGATAGAGTTCACCGTAATCGACACACCCTCCCCATATAATGCTATCCTGGGAAGACCATGGCTACATGCAATGAGGGTTGTTCCCTCAACATTGCATCAACTATTGCGGTTCCCAACAGAGCATGGGATAAAAGGAGTCAGAGGAGATTAGCTGCAAGCAAAGAATTACTCCATGGCAGCAATGAAATCTACCTACAGCATACGAGAACCAAAGAGGGCAGAGATCGAAGACGAAGACGTGGAAGTCCTACAGGACGTCGGCAAGGAGCCAACTGAGAAAAGTGAAAAAGCACTGAAGAAAATCCTCGGCCAGGAGGGAGATGAAGAACGCTTCTTCCTTCTCGGCTGAGGCTTAGCCGAAGAAGAGGAAAAAGAGTTGGAGGCTTTCTTGAGAGCAAACATTGAAGTGTTTGCCTGGACGCCTTACGAAATGCCTGGCATTGACCCCGAGGTCACTTGCCATAAACTGAACGTTGACAGGTCGGCCAAACCTGCAATCCAATGAGCAAGAAGACCGACATTGATGCACGTCGAAGCAGTGGAGGAAGAAGTAGACAGACTTTTGGAGGCTAGGGCCATTCGAGAGGTAAACTACCCGACATGGCTATCAAACACAGTAGTGGTGAAGAAAAAGAATGGTAAATGGAGGGTCTGCGTAGACTTTACCAGCCTAAACAAGGCCTGTCCCAAAGACAGTTTTCCTCTACCCAAGATTGACCAGTTGGTGGATGCCATTTCAGGGCATGGAAGGATGAGCTTCCTAGATGCTTACAGGGGGTACCACCAGATAGCCATGTACCCCCCAGATGAAGAGAAGACTGCGTTTATCACCCCAAAAGGGCTGTATTGCTACAAAGTGATGCCTTTTGGGTTGAAAAATGCAGGAGCAACTTACCAAAGATTGGTAACCAAGATGTTCAGACACTTGATTGGCCGAACGATGGAAGTTTACATCGACGACATGGTCATAAAGACCAAGGAACCTGAAGGTCATCTGGCCGACCTAAAAGCAGTATTTAAAATCCTTAAAACATATCGGCTCCGACTCAATGTATCGAAGTGTGCATTTGGAGTTGGATCTGGTAAGTTCTTGGGATACTTGGTGACCAGAAGGGGCATTGAGGCCAGCCCAGATCAGATCAAGGCCATCCTGGAGTTGAAGAGCCCAACGTCGGCAAAATAGGTACAAATGCTGACTGGAAGGGCCGCAGCCCTGAATAGGTTCATAAGCAGAAGCTTAGATAAGTGCAAACCTTTCTTCAACTTAGTGAAGAAAGCTACAGAGTTCTTATGGACCGAGGAGTGCGAAGCTGCCTTGGCCGACTTGAAGAAGTATCTGACCACGGCTCTAGTTCTTTCAAATCCAGAACCTGGAGAGGAGCTGTTCTTGTACTTGGCAATTTCAGAACATGCGGTAAGTGCAGTGGTAATCCGAGAAGAAAAAGGGGAACAAAAGGCTGTTTACTATGTAAGCAAAATCCTGGCTGATGGAAAGACTAGGTATTTACCCCTAGAGAAGTTGGTGCTGGCCTTAGTAATGGCTTCAAAGAAACTAAACCATTACTTTTAAGCCTATAAAATTGTGGTGCTCACTGAACATCCATTGAAGTCCCTGTTGCAGCAAGGAGACCTGATAGGGAGAATAGCCAGATGGGCAGTGGCCTTGGGCCAGCATGACCTGGAGTTCAGACCCAGAACAGCAATCAAAGGCCAAGTTTTGGCCGACTTCGTGGTCGAGTTCACACCAGAATCCATCATACATTGGGCTCCTCTGAGCCAAAGTGAACGATGTCATAACAAGCAAGGAGGAGCCCAGCCGAAGGCGACGGAACAAAGGAAAGAAGAAAAACTCAGACTGTGCAGCAGCTACATCGGTGAATCTTTCCGACTGTTTATCGATAGGAGTTCAAACCGACAAGGAGCGGGGGTAGGAGTAGTACTGGTATCTCCAGATGGACAGATATTGGAACAGTCCATTCATCTAGGGTTCAAGGCCTCAAACAATGAAGTAGAGTATGAAGCATTGATTGCAGGATTGAAGCTGGCAGTAGCATCAGAAGCAGATGAGGTAATAGTCTTCTGCGACTCCCAGCTCATAGTCAACCAGACGACAGGCGAGTTTGCAGCCAGAGACGAGAGGATGTCGGCCTACGCAAAAGAGGTCAACAGGTTGGTGGCCTTGTTTCAGAATTGCCGACTACATTAGGTTAGCCGAGATGATAACAGTCACGCCGATGCACTGGCCAACCTGGCTAGTGCAATACAACTTGGAAAAGCAAAGACGATAATGGTCGACTATTTGTCGGGCTCGAGCATCAAACCACTGACCACAGAGCGTGAAGCAATGTATGTGGACATGGGACCAAGCTGGATGGATGCAATAGTAGCATTCCTGAAAGACGGAAAACTAACAGATGATCACAAAGATGCACACAAGATTAGATTGAAGTCGGCAAGATTCAGTCTGACAGCAGAAGGACATCTTTACAGAAGATCCTTCACTGGACCCCTTTTGAGGTGTGTACATCCTTCACAAGTTGAAGATTTTTTATATGAAATACATGAAGGAATTTGTGGAAGCCACGCTGGAGGTAGATCACTAGCTCATAGGGCCATCACCCAGGGATATTGGTGGCCCTACATGCAGAAGGATGCAGAGGCCTATGTCAAGAAGTGTGAAAAGTGTCAAAGGTTTGCACCTCTGATACACCAACCAGCAGCAGACCTAAACCCAGCATCCAGTCCTTGGCTGTTTGCCCAATGGGGCATGGATCTTATTGGGCAACTGCCCCAAGCAACTGGACAAAGGAACAGATTACTTCACCAAGTGGATAGAAGCTGAGCCCCTAGCCAAGATCCGAGATGTGGATGTAAAGAGCTTCATATGAAAGAACATAATCACAAGATTTGGGATCTCAAGAACAATAGTTGCAGACAATGGAACACAATTTGACAGTAAGTTAATCAAGAGCTTCTGTGTAAAGTTCAAAATCAAGAATTACTTTTCAACCCCAAGCTTTCCTCAAAGCAATGGACAAGTAGAAGCATCCAACAAAGTTATCCTGGATGGGATAAAGAAGAGGCTACAGGCAGCAAAAGGAAAGTGGATGGATGAACTACCAAGTGTACTCTGGGCATATCGGACTACGACGAGAAGATCAATTGGGGAATCTCCATTTGCCATGGCTTATGGAACAGAAGCAGTCATTCCTCTGGAAGTCGGCATCCCAGGGATCAGAACCCAGGGAGTAGAGAATGGGACCAATGATGTATTATTAGCCCGAGATCTGGATCTACTAGAAAAAAGAAGGGAGAGAGCTGCAATTCAGCTGGCGGCATACCAGCAGCAGCTTGCCAGGGCTTATAATAAAAGGGTTAACCCAAGGGAGTTTCAAATCGGTGACCTCGTTTTGAGAAAAGTCGTCGGCAACAAGAAGGATCCCAGAGAGGGCAAGCTTGGCCCAAATTGGGAGGGACCCTATAGAATCATCTCAGTACTGGGCAATGGGGCATATCGGCTTGAAGATAATGAGGGCAAAGAGTTGCCAAGACCTTGGAATACTTGCAATCTTAAGTTTTTTTATCATTAAATTTTTTTGTTCTTTGTTATTATCCGAAGTAATAAATAAAGCTTGATTTTTCACATTTGTGATTGATAAGGATAATTGATGACGTTTATGGAATGCATGCATAATGAGAACCCAAGCGGAACTTAAGTTCACATTAGGGGGCAGAGAGTTGGAAACTGGTTTCTAACACTTGTTGAAATTTGTGAAAAATTTACAAGTTGAAGTTAAACTGAGGTTATGTCTAACACTTGTTGAAATTTGTGAAAAATTTACAAGTTGAAGTTAGGCTGAGATCATGTTTAACACTTGTTGAAATTTGTGAAAAATTTACAAGTTGAAGTTAAACTGAGGTTATGTCTAACACTTGTTGAAATTTGTGAAAAATTTATAAGTTGAAGTTAGGCCGAGATCATGTTTAACACTTGTTGAAATTTGTGAAAAGTTTACAAGTTGAAGTTAAATTGAAGTTATGTTTAACACTGGTTGAAATTTGTGAAAAATTTACAAGTTGAAGTTAAACTGAGGTTATGTTTAACACTTGTTGAAACTTGAGAAAAGTTTACAAGTTGAAGTTAAATCGAGATCATGTTTGACACTTGTTGAAATTTGTGAAAAATTTACAAGTTGAAGTTAAACTAAGGTTATGTCCAATACTTGTTGAAATTTGTGAAAAATTTACAAGTTGAAGTTAAACTAAGGTTATGTCCAACACTTGTTGAAATTTGTGAAAAATTTACAAGTTAAAACCAAGGTAGTATTAAATTGAGTACTTATGTACTTGCCGATGTAAACCGTTGGTGGGCATAGCCGAAGTGTTTCACCCCGAGAAAATTACACAGATAAAGTGTGTATTGAAGATATGCAAAATATTCTAAGTATGGAATCGTACAAGAGCAGTAAAGGGAAGACAAATATGCAAGCAAAACAAAGAAGTTGTATTTACAAGAAGGCACATCGGCCATGTGAAGAGCTTACATTGTTTCAAAGGAAAACCAAAGTGCAAAGTACAGAAGCAAAAGAAAAACTTCAAAACTAAGACTCTTCAGCGTCTTGAGGAGGTTGGGTCTGGAGTTCAGAAGACTGCTGAGAAGACATCTCGGCAGCCTTCTCAACTGCTAGCTCGACATCTATCTCTTGAAGGGTTTGATCGAGGCTCTTGTTAGCGAGAGGAGTGTCCAATGATGCCTTCTCAGGAGTAGCATCCTTGGGAACCTCCTCACCCTCCTCGTTTTGAGTCAAGTCCAAGACTTGCTCAATTGGAGTAGGAGACTTGGCCCCAGCAGCTTCCTTTGACTTCTTCACCAAAGCCTCCTCCTTAGACTCAAAATCGTCCTCAGATTGGCTTGGAGTTAGGGAGAATGGCAGAGAAAGGACGTTGGTGTTCTTGAGGGGGGAGTCATCGGGGATTTCAAGCTTTTTTAGCAAGGTCATCCAACCAAGGGTGAAACCCTTGTTGCATGCCTGCTTTACCTGTCTCTCATAATCCGCTGTGACATCAGCCACCCCTCATTATATCCCTTCTGATCGGCGGCCTTGAGCTAAGCATCCTTCGTGGCCAAGGCATCTTGCAACTCCTTCTAGGCCTCGGCCATCTTTTCCTTGGCCTCTTTTCTCTGGGCCTCAAGAACCTTCTTTATGGCATCAGCAGCCTCTGCCTTTTCCTCGGCCACATCTTTGGCTTTGACAATAGCCTCGGCCTGATCTGCCAGAGTCTTCATTTTTTATTGCAAGTTTTTGTTGGTCTTCTACAGACTAGTGGCCTCCTTAGTCTTGTCGGCAAGCGCCTTCCTTGTCTCAAAAGATTGCATTAAGAAAGAGTGGGCATGCTGGATTGCCTGAAGAAAATAGAGAAAACAAAAGTTATTAGAAAAAAATTTCTAAGTGTAAAAGAGAAAAGAAAGATACCAAGTGTGAAGACTTACTTGAACAGAGCGCTGGAGCATCAGAGCAAAGTTTTCATACTCACTCATCTTGGCGTTTCGGTCAAGATCTCTAGGGAGGCACAAAGCGGTACTAAGAGCGACGCCAATATTAACGTCATCGGCACTATCGCCAGCTCTGACGGGCCTGTCCTCTAGTGTAATTTGGGGGGCCCAAGGGGAACCAGACTTCATGGAGCCTGAAACTGTTGCAGATTCGGACCTCAGCCTTTTTGACCGAGTGGATTCGGACGGTTGGGCCTCTGTGGGCCTCTTCTCGGCGGCAGAATGGGACTTATCGCTCTCAACCAATTTGGAGATTGGCAAGGTGTCCTCAGTATTAACCTGAGTCACCGTTGTCTTTGGCTGAACCTTTTTTATCTTTTTTTTGTTTTGGCTTTGGCTGTGTTGGTACTGGTTGAGCATCAACTGAGTCAGGAATATTGGCCAGAAGATCCTTAACAACTGCTTTCTGGTGGCCCATCTCAGCAGCAACAGCAGTTCAGCGTCGTCGATGGCGTTGAGATGGAGGGATCAGATATGGAGCCGAGGTTGACGGCTGCTCTGCTGGATTCGAAGTCAATCCTTGATCTGGCCAAGATGTGGAGGCAGTTTGTGGAGTTGTAGCAGAAGGGGGAGATAGGCTCTTCTTCCTCTTTGGGACGTTGGGAAGAGCTAACTTATAGGTAGGAATAAAATTGAGTAGCAAAGGGGCCTTTCGTTTGTGGACAGGCAAGTCAAGTAGCCTCTTCAAATCCTTATTGGGGAAGAAAGACTTGTGGAAGCTCTTTGGTGGCTGTAGAAGAACTGCAAAAAGAAGAGCACAGACATTAAAACAAAGTATTGAGAACTTTAGAAAAAAAAGAGTAAAAAATGACACTTAGCCCTTACCATCTCCTTCCCCGAAAACTGTTCGGCTTAGTGGATAAAGGTGGAGGTCATCATTGGGCTGAAACTCCCAGTTGCCCGAGACGATGAAGTAATCGTCTCCAGCACCCTTGTTTGAGTCTGGGAGGTCGGCAATGAGCTTGTACTCGGTGGACCTCGGCTTGAGGTAGTAGATATGGCTTTTTTCTGATTTCAGGCGACACATAGTATAACAATACTGAATATTGGCAAGGGTGACCCTAGCGTTTTCATTTTTGGCTAAGGTAATTATGCCATTGATAACTCGGTAAGAGTTGATGACAAGTTGCATTGGGTTCAATTTGTAGTAGTGAAGGACTTCTCAGAAAAGGGGATCAAGTGGAAACCTAAGCCCACATTCGACAAAAGCCACTACTGGGAAAGGCATAAGGTTTACGTCGGGCATAATAGAGTCTTCCTCCCCTGCCAACCTAAGGTGGACGTCGGCAGGAATAGAAAACTCTCGCCTAAAGTACTCTAGTTTGGTCGGGGTATCTACTCTATGCTTCCACCCATGATGTTGGCTTAACTGGAGGAGTTGGGTTTCAGAAGGCGGTGTTTTTGAGGGTTTTAGGGACCTCGGCTAAAGCTAAAAAATACACAGAATCTGTGGAATCGTTTCAGTTTTTCCTAAGGATTTGTGGGTTCTACAACAAATCCCAAACCTAGATCTATGGGAAGAAAGATTGAAGGCGCGAATCTGGAGAAAATGCAAAAAACACAAACAAAAGCGGTAATTCAGAGTCAAGAACAGTGATGGATCATCAAGAAACACAAGACAAAAGTTCGCGCAGGTATGTAAGGCCAAGAATAGTGGCAGAATGAACACAGTATGAGGATATTTTGTGTGTTAAAGAACAGTTTGGGTAAAAAGCAAAATCATGAGAAAAATATGCTCAGAATACTTGGTTGGACTCAATAAGACAAATGAGAACAACAAGGCGATTACAGTATACAGATAAAACAGTTTAAAAAAGAAGTAAAAAGTCGAAACAAGGGAAACAGTGACTTACAATGGAAAAATTAGAGTCGCCGAGATCAGACGGTGGCAGCAACCAGAGAGGTGCAGCAAAAACCCTCGCCGGAAGGGAGTGAACGAAAGTAGTTGCAGAAAGCTTCGCGGGAGCAACAATGGCGTATTTTGAAGAAGGAAGCTAGAGGGAGAGAGAGTTGAGAGCTTGAGAATGAAAATACAAAAGTGAAGAGATGAAGAGAGAGAAATTGATTTTGATCAGAATGCAAAAACGGCGGCAAAGAGGCCATTAATGTGCCTAAAAGAACGTATGCGTCAGACGGCGCACGCGAGAAAAATTTGACTTACAGGCACGTAACAGGTACGATCTAGTAAAGGGAAAACGCGTGGCTAAAACGGTTGAGTTCACACGCGTGAGGGAGCTCTTGGAATTCTTGTTCTTTAAAAACGGCATGTCGACCTTTGCAATGATCTCGGCAGCGAGATTTTAAGCCGACATACTGGAATCAAGTATTGATATAGGTTCCATCACCTCAGAATGCCAAGGTAATAGAACCTAGGGGGCAGTTGTGGGGATATATTTTCTGAGTACCAACACGTGGCCAAGGTGACGCCGACGTGTCAGCCGAGGTGCCACGTGTCCTGTCCGTGACGCCGAGGTTATCTCGGCTAAGCCGAGGTTACCTCTGAAGATATCGGAATCCGGGATAAGCGGATAAGGCACAAAAGTCCTAGAATGAGGAAGGACTTCAGCCTGGATAAGGATAAAGCTCTTAGAGAATTTATCTTTATTTATTGAAGAGTCCATGATAAGCACTGAGCTAAAAGTCCATTGAAGCAAGGCTTCTATTGGGACTAGGATTGAGTTAACTATAAAAGAGAGGCACCCCCATGGGTTAAAGGTACCCAATTTATATTCTGAACAGTGAGTTAAGCACTATTGATTATCTTTGAGAGATACTTTACTAATTTGATCGTTGGAGTGCCCCCGGGTGGACGAGCCACCGCCGGAATCTCTTCTTTCTGTTGCAGGTCATTCAGGCGCCATCTATTCTGCCGGTGTTTTTCAGCTGAATACTGAGTTGGCAGTGTGGTCGGAAATTCACTTACACAAATAATATAAATAAATAATATATATGTATATATATATAATATAATTAGATATAAGAAAATAATTTTAAAAATCCGTGGTTTTGCTTAAATATAAATAACTAATAATCTTAAAAGTCTCACTGTTTGTATATATGGAAACAAGAAAAATTATTTAGTGTGCTACGGATTTAAATGGTTCTCAATTTTTTTGACTATTTGAAACGTGGTCGGATATTCGCGGGTATCGGCTATCCGTAGGGGCAGGGATGGGATTGAAAAGTTCCATTCATAGCGGGGGTGTGGTGGTGGTAGAGGCTGGAGTTTGTTGGCGGGGGCGGGGGCGGGAACGGAGGCGGAGGCGGGGAATGGCAAACCCTTCCCAAACTCGCCCCATAGTCATCCCTAAACTCAACCCAGAACTCTTTAACCAATACATATGCTTTGTGAAGTGAACACACAATATGTTTTGGAGCTTTGCTTCCTTAGCCTGTACAAAGTATCACTTAGACAAAATTGTGTGATTTTGCAATTCCCAACAAGTATATCACTCGAATGTTATTGTTGATTAACAGTTTTATAACTTATCACAATTAGAATTAAAAGATTTTTTTTTTTTTTATCATGCTAGTAATAAATATATATATATATATATATATATATATGTAAATTTTGGTATCTACATTTTATTTTTTTGAAACAATGATATTAATATATTATAATTTTTTTTATTTGTGTGTCATTTGAAAAGTCTAAAAAAAAAAAAAGAAAATTAAATATCTATCTTAAAAAAAAATTCTTAGAATACCCACTGTGAACACTGCCACTGATAATCTGCCCAAGTGTGGCCAACGAATGTACACCATAACGAATTGAAATAACAATCGTCCAAGAATTGCCTTCACGATGCACATTCTGTAAACCCAATTCAGGAGCAAAGTCTAAAGCACACATCGCCGCAAAAGCTTCAGCGTAATCGGCATCCCCCAACACAAAACCTTGTCCGTTAAGGCAGCAATCACCAGCCCAATATGATCACAGACAATGACCCCAATGCCTAACGCTTTTTGTCTCCTGAAAACAGCGCCATCGAACATCCATATCAATCAGCGAACTTAAAGCTGGTATTTTTTTGTTGAGTTGTTTTTTTATGATAAATTATAAATACATCTTTTGAAATTTTCTTAAAATATATATTGTCTTTTGTAATTTTGAAAATTACAAATGCTTCTCGTTCTAATTTGTCATTTAACAAAATTAATATAAAAAAAAAATTTAATTACCCTCTTATATAATAATAAAATTACTAAAAATACTAATTGAAATATATGTCGGATATCATTAAAAACTGCTTATGACTTAATAATTTATTAACAAAAGAAGTCAACTCAATTAAAAATTTAAAGATACACAACATAATTTTTTAAATCATCGCACACAATTAATATTTTAAAAAATCTCAATCTTAAAATGCACCAACACATTTGGTAATCTGTAGCAGATATTTTGACTTTGCATATGTGATTGATGGTCCACCGGGAAAAGAACAAGATGACAGGAGGAGCCCCCAAAGTCAAGTCAAGTCTACCTATAACAATAAGAGAAGTGATTCACAGCTCTAATCAGAGCTTTATTGATGTGGCAATCACCAAAAAAAAAAAAAAAAAGAACACTCATCTCTAATATTTCTCTATAATATTGTATTTTGATATGAAGTTCAGGAGTTTAAGTGTTACAAATGAAATTATAATGAGACTCCGTGATTTTTGGATAAATCACCGGGGGTTAAATTATAATTTTCCCATTTTTAAAAGATTTTTTTTTGGTAATAAAATCTTAATTGGATATGGTCTTTTACTAATTTATAATACGTATAGGCATATATTTTATTTTAGAAATCTTTTTAGGGACTAAATAGGTTTGAATTAAATATTTTAGAGACTTAATAGATTCAATCGATAGTTTAGGACTAAATAGACTTTGATTATATACTTTAGGGACTAAATAGATTCAATCGATAATTCAAGAACTAAATAGATAATTTGACGATAGTTTAGGGGTAAAAAGTGTAATAAACCCTAATAATAATAATAATAATAATAATAATAAGGAGCCCCCCAAAGTCAAGTCAAGTCTACCTATAATAATAATAATAATTGAGAGTGAGATTTGAGCCGAGCAAATGGGCTGAGCATAATCGAAATCTGGGCCACTAGTCTAGATCTTACAACCGGGCTGGAGAGAAGGCCAAGTGTTGGGCCGAGATGCTTAATCGGCTTGGATCAAGGGCACAACCTAATCAAATGGTAGCCTAACTTTCAACCGGGCAAAGGAATGGCTTGTGATCTCGGTCGGGCTGAGGAACTAGGCGAAATTTGCTTGGATGAACCAATACAACCGAGCAAAGGAGTAGCTGAGGCCGACAACTACGTCGCGAACGGACCGATCATGTCGGCCATGATTCAAAGTTGGACGAAGTCGGCTTGAAAGAGCTCACTGAGATCGACCGAGCTTAAAATGTCTGATTGGGTATTTTGTGTTTAGGTTGGTTGGTAGTAGCTGATCTTGGACGGCGGCGTCACACTGGGCTAAAGACAGTGCGGCTGTAGTACCACGTGGTCCAATTGGAATGCGAAAAAGGGATTCTGTCATTTGTACGGTCAATACTGCTTGGCAGTTTGGCCAACGTTGTTTGGCAGTATTGACGCACACACGTGTAAAGAAAAGAGAGGACAGTATTGCCACGTGTCTAGAAAAGGACGGTAGAGGTAGTGCGCACACAAGCTATATATAAGCCTTGCAACACCTTTATGGAAGAGGTCTGCAATTTCTTCTAACTCAGAGTCATCCTTGTTCTGTATTCTCTCTTCATCTCCAAGAAACCTAACTTGGCTGTCGGAGGGGTTTTCCGGCAAACCACCCACCGGGTAGCTCACTCATGTTTGTTCACAGTGAGGCAGAGTTCCATCGGAGCAAGACGAGCTTGGTAACAAGGAGTATAGAAGGCAACAAATATTTTCCCCTTGTACAATTGGCGTCATCTCTAGGAATTCAACAAACAAAACCTTGTCCTTCAAGCTTTTTTGCTCACTTTCCATGGCAAACAACGATGATGTTCCAAAGTCCGTCATCGACGGGATTACACCAAAGTCAGTTTGGTGGCATGATGACTTGCTTGCTGTTTTGACGATGGCTGGTTTTGAGACCTCCATGCGAGGACCTTCTAGAGACGTGTGAGACAAACGCACAAAGAGTTTTGGGCGCTTATTGAGCTCGGAAGATCATCGTCGATGGCAAGAGTCACACACTCAGCACCTGGAGAGCAAGCAAAAGGACCAAGACGCCATTATCATGAAGATGGCGATGGCAATGGCGATGGAGGCCATGAAGCGCCAGCTGAAAGGAAAGGGCATTGCTGGAGTGGGAAACCACAGTGAGCGCACCCAATCCCACCATTCTGGCAGTCAGAGTAGACGACAAACTCCTTCACTCTTCATCACAAGGAGCTTCAGAGTTGACGACTCCATCGCACTAGCAGAGATGTCTCACACTCGAAACAGTAGCTATTACCTTTCACGTTCATCAAAGAAGTCGAGGTACTCATATTCCGATCGATCGGGAGATCTGAGGGATGTATTGGAGGAATGAGCCCACCGGCGAGAGGTTCAGAGGGTGTCGGCACTGCAGTGGTTGGCCCCTGGAGGTCCTGCCAGTGAGAATGTCATAATGTCGCTGCCGCCGCGCCTAGCGACGCATGCGCCACCAGGTAAGGAGTTGGCAAGGCTGAGTGCCATCCCTTTTTTCATGAAAATAGAGAACACACCACTCCCTACTGGCTTCCACTAGTCCAAGTTCACACTCTATGACAACAAGACCGATCTATATATGCACGTGAGTCACTTCCAGCAAGTTATGGTTGGACACAGGCGAAACGATACACTGATGTGCCTTATTTTCCCATCAAGTTTAGGCGAATTAGGCCTGAAGTGGTTCGAAAGCTTGTCAGAAGAGAGTATCGAGAGGTGGCCACAAGAATGTTATCTTGGATCATCCGTCTAGGTACAAAGGTCGATTGGTTTGGAGATATTATTGCGCCCAACACACCTTTCAAATGATTAGCTAACACTTTAGGGATATTATCGCGTCTACACTTTGCAGTACATCTTTTTTCCTACATTTGGTATTGGAATTAATGGCTTCATCAACTGACGATAAATTGCATCCACTAGGCTTATGGAATCTCACACAAAAATCTTGTGCCGAAACTACCCATTTGTCTTCCCAAAACTTGATGGATTTTCCATTGTAAACCTGCCATCGGACCCCTCAATTTAGCACCTCGTGACCCTCCAAAATGGTTGCCCAAGCCCATGACGCCCGAGCCCCTTTTCTAGTATTCCAAAAGTCTGAGTTTGGGTAACAGATACCTTTGATAAATTTAGCATAGAAAGATTGGGGGTATTTGCACAACCACCATCCTTGAATGGCCAACAAAGCTTTATTAAAAGATTGAAAATCCCGAAACCCCATCCCTCCTTGGAGTTTTGACTTAGTCATCCTCTCCCACAAGGCATAATGGATGCCTCTTCTCTCTGGGTCCCCTTTTCCACCAGAAATTGCTTAACAAAGAATTCAAATTAGCACACAGCTTCTAGGTCCCCTTGAAGTTTGTCCATTACTCGCTCCACAATGAAATTATAGGTCTCACGTTTAGATCTCCCTCAACAAGCTAGGAACCCCAAATATTTTGCTCTTGCCTTTATTAGAGCAATGTACATAACATCACAAATTTTCTTTTCTAAACCCAGCCCAATGTTAAAGGAAAATTGGATGCCCAATTTATCAAAATTAACTCTTTGACATAGGTTTCCAAAATTCTAAGAATTTCCTGACATTGGCCAACATCTGCTTTCAGAAATAACATAACATCATCCACAAATACCAAATGTGATAGCCTTGGGCAACCTTTTCTAATCTTTATCCTAGAAAATGCCTCAGCTCTCAAGCTCTGATGAAGAAGTTTAGATAAGACCTCAACCACTAGGAGGAAAAGGTAGGGGGATAGATTATCCCCTTGCCAAATACCCTTAGAGGGTTTAAACGTAGTTCATTTGGCCCCATTTACAAATATTGCAAAATTAACCATGGATACACATTGCATCACCCAATGAACCCATTTCTCGTGAAAATCCATCTTTTACATAACTGCTTGAAGAAAATTCCATTGGACCCAATCATCGGCTTTGTTGAAATCAAGCTTAACAGCTATATCCGACTTTGTACCCTTCTTTTGCATTTTTAGGAAATGAAACGCTTCATAGGCCACAAGAATGTTATCTTGGATCATCCGCCCAGGTACAAAGGCCAATTGGTTTGGGGATATTATCGCGCCCAACACACCTTTCAAACGATTAACTAAAACTTTAGGGATATTATTGCGTCCACACTTTGCAGTACATCTTTTTTCCAACATTTGGTATTGGAATTAATGGCTTTATCAACTGAGGATAAATTGCATCTGCTGGGTTTATGGGATCTCACACAAAAATCTTGTGCCGAAACTACCCATTTGTTTTCACAAAACTTGATAGATTTGACATTGTAAACCTGTCATCGGACCCATCAGTTTAGCACCTCGTAACCCTCCAAAATGCTTGCCCAAGCCCATGATGCCTGAGCCCCTTTTCCAGCATTCCAAAAATCTAAGTTTGGGTAGTAAATACCTTTGATAAATTTAGCACCGAAAGACTTGGGGTATTTGCACAACCGCCATCCTTGACGGGCTAACAAAGCTTTATTAAAAGATCGAAAATCTTGAAACCCCATCCCTCCTTGGAGTTTTGACTTAGACATCCTCTCCCACAAGGCCTAATGGATGCCTCTCCTCTTTGGGTCCCCTTTCCACCATAAATTGCTTAACAAAGAATTCAAATCAGCACACAGCTTCTGGGGAAACATGAAACAAGCCATCGCATAGGTGGGTATCGCTTGAGCGACCGATTTAATAAGAATTTCCCGACCTGCATGGGACAGTAACTTACTTTTCCAACCTTGAAGTTTGTCCATTACTGGCTCCACAATGAAATTATAGGTCTCACGTTTAGATCTCCCCCAACAAGCTGGCAACCCCAAATATTTTGCTCCTGCCTTTATTGGAGCAATGTGCATAACATCACAAATTTGCTTTTGTAAACCCAGCCCAGTGTTAGAAGAAAATTGGATGCCCAATTTATCAAAATTAACTATTTGACCTGATGCCCGACCATAGGTTTCCAAAATTCTACGAATTTCCTGACATTGGCCAACATCTGCTTTAAGAAATAAGAGAACATCATCCGCAAACACCAAATGTGATAGCCTTGGGGGCAACCTCTTCTAATCTTTCTCCGAGAAAATGCCTCAGCTCTCAAGCTCCGATGAAGAAGTTTAGATAAGACATCAACCACCAGGAGGAAAAGGTAGGGGGATAGAGGATCCCCTTGCCAAATACCCCTAAAGGGTTTAAACGCAGTTCGTTTGGCCCCATTTACAAATATCGCAAAATTAACCATGGATACACATTGCATCACCCAATGAACCCATTTCTCGTGAAAACCCATCTTTTGCATAACCGCTTGAAGAAAATCCCATTGGACCCGATCATAGGTGTCACACCCTAAACCCGGGCATGACCGGCCATGGCCCACAGGGACTTAGCCCAAGGCACATGTAAGCCTAAACATGAACCCAAAATCACAAAGAATAAATGTGACGATAGCCTAGAAATAAATAATCAAAACCCAATCCAGTGACAAATCACAAGTATAAATGATAAAACCAACCACAACCAACTTCCAAAATTATATACTAAATGGAATACAAACCGTTCACAAAATAAAATAATTCTAAATAAAATCCAACCACAATGTATGCACAAAATTGAAATAACAAGCTAAAACAAAATAATGAATGTCCTAGAGGTCCACGCAATTGAGTCTCCGCTACGCCATGAGTCCACTCTAAGTCCTTCTAACACCTGGAAGTGATAAACAACTAAGTCAGCTGATAGCTTAGTGAGTAGCAACATGGATAGTAAATACAGTTTTGAAACAGCGTTCAATTCCAAAATAAGATATATATCACAGAAACTAGATTGGCATACAGTTTTGATAAAGATAATCTGTTTCAAAAAGAAGGTTCCACAGTTCAACAGTTAAAATACTCATGTCTCAAGAACATGATAAATGACATTCTCCACTTAAACAGATTACAACATGATCACCAAATAATTTTCTAGGTACCAAGAATAACAAGTAACATGCCACAAAATTTTCAAGGCAATAAGCCTATTGGATCTAATATCGAACCAAGAGTCATCCTCGAGGTGGCAACCGGGGCCTTTTCTCTTGAACGATCCGATTGAAAGTCACCTAGCCTAGCCTAGCCTAGCCTAGGTCTTTTTCTTACAATCGTTGAGCACTAGAGTCATCATGGCCTAACCCGAATCTGTTCCCTAGTGGCCAAAGTCACCACACAAAGTGGAATAATTTCCCTGGACTAAATATACAGATGGTTTCGATAATCAATACAATTCAGTCTCGCAAAACGTGGTAGTTCACCATTATAAACATGAGGCCATAACAAATAGTTTACAATATGCCAAGTTTATACATGTTTCAAAAACAATTTAATTCCATTGATACTATAATAATTTATCAAAATAGTTTAGTCCTAAAACAACAATTTAATTTTCCAATAGTTCAGGGTGGGGGAACATTTATAAAAATATGTAGCATGCAACTACTCACCTAAACACGGTATAATATAATCCTCGAATAAAGTATGAAAATCCAACTAGTGCCCTGAACAAAGTATTAAAACTACACGTCACTACTAATTCAAACATACTAAAAGTAATAATAAACTAAGTAACCCCAAACTAAAGCGCACTAACACAGTTCACCCCACTCACCGTTACTCATAAATAATACCTAAGTTCATGTTCTTCAAGGTCTCAAATTACTCATGACATGGGTTCATATTGAAACTTAATTAAAAGTAACTTTAAGATAAAATGAAATTTTAAACAAGTTTTCCCAATCTACTCGCTAATTTTGAAAATAAAAAACTCACTCCACGCTGTTCGAAAAATTGCAAAACCCTCCAAATATCAACTAATATATCTTAAGTTTTAAAACCAATTTGTTTTACTTGATTTTCTTATCGAAATAATTATTTACAATTAATTATGCCCAAACAGATTGTTTTCTGCAACACTTTAAAGAAATTAATGGTTCTCTTAGTATACACGAGCAATCAAAGCAAGGAAAACAATGTAAGAAACTAGACTTGTAACCGGTTCTAATGACCCTGATTTGATAATTTTCGGATTTATACCCAAAGAGAACGACACTTTCGAAGTTACTGTTTTGTACTAGTTTTCTAGGCAGATTTGAATGCACCAGTTAATATAGATTTTGACTCCCAAAAATTATGAGAAAATTCTGATATGGGGTTCAATATATAATTAATCTACCATAAAAATTTTAATTCAAAATTCATCCGTTTGTTATGATTCCTCGATTTTTAAAGTTTGCGATTTTGTGCGAATTTTTGGACAAAGAATTACACCCATTCTTTACACATGAATTTAACTCCTCAAATTTCTTAACAATATATATATATATATATATAATACATACACCTCTCCATTAATGAATTAAATAGTAAAGGAATACGGACAAAAAACAAATGAAGAAGGGAAGAAAACCTTGGAGAGCTATCATTTGATGATCACACACAGCACCACACGAATCAGGATCCTCTCCTTGAGGTTCCTACTTAACTTCCTACTTGCTCGGCCATTGGGTTAACTTTTAGGTCCAAATTCGAGTATCCGAACCGTTTATATTTTAAGATTTGTTGAGTATATTATACCTATAAAAAATCAAGTTGATCGGATATCAGAAAGTATGTATTCGGAAAACTAACTAAAAACTATTTTTTTAAAAAAATTAATAAACAGTTTTCCGAACACATGCTTTCTGATATCCGATCAACTTGATTTTTTACAAGTATGATATACTCAACAAATCTTAAAATGTGAACAGTTCGGATTATCAAAATTGGGCTTAAAATGGGCCCAATGGCCCAGCAAATAGGAAGTCAAGTAGGAACCTCAAGGAGAGGATCCTGATTAGCACAACACACCCAAATCCTTAGTTGCAACCTTTTGTTTCTCTTCTCCCTCTCACGGCTGCTGGTGGGAAATTGTTAGAAGAACTAGGATTTTTCTTTTATTTTCTTTATTAAATATAACATAAAAGACTCTAAATAATTATTCTTTGTTTTGTATTTTATTTTTCTCCCCATTAACTTTTTAATAAAATACAACTATTACTAGATCAAAATATACTAACTAATTGGTCCCCTATTATTTCATTTATTTATTTATTTTTTAACAATAAATCTTGACTCTAAATTAAAAACTTTCACCATAAATTTATTTTAGGTTTAAAATTAATTAAAAGGCCATCCAACAATATTTAATTTGTACTTTAGGATTCAGCATCAAAATATTTGAGATTGTAAAATTATTATTATTTAATTATTTACTTTTTTTTATCGGGTTCTCACAATAGGATTTGTTGAAATCAAGCTTAACAGCCATATCTGACTTTGTACCCTTCTTTTGCATTTTTAGGAAATGAAACGCTTCATGGGCCAGAAGAATGTTATCTTGGATCATCCGCCCAAGTACAAAGGCCGATTGGTTTGGGGATATTATCGCAGCCAACACACCTTTCAAACGATTAGCTAAAACTTTAGTGATAATCTTGAGAGTAAAGTTACATAAACTGATGGGTCGGAATGGTGCCAGCGTCTCAGGTGCTTTAACCTTCGGAATCAAGACCAAATTTGTGAGGTTTAACTCTTTCAACAAAAAACCACGCGCAAAAAAACTCCGTACAGCCTTGCACACTTCGGTCCCAATCACAACCCAATACGGGTGCTAAAAAAATCCCGGATACCCATCAGTCCCAGGAGCCTTAATAGAGCCCAATTGAAACACCACCGATTTAATTTCATCATCCAGCACATCCCTGGTTAAACGAGTGTTCATCTCAGATGTAATAACATGGTCCACCACACTCAACGCCTCCTCCAGATCACAATTTCCATCAGAAGAAAACAACTCAGTAATAACTGTATAAATGGTGGTTAATGTCCTCATTGATTCCAACCACACACCCCCTGTTGTCTTGAGGCGCACCAACTGATTGCTCTGCCTATGCTGGGTAAGAGTTGCATGAAAAAAGTTCGTGTTCATGTCCCCATAAGAGAGCCAATTAACCCGAGACCCTTGATGGTAGAACATTTCCTCCCTAAGTAATAAGTCCTCGAGCTGGGACCGGATGGTGCTTTGGTCTTGATAGTTCGGGTGCTTTAGATATGTTGAAATGTGCAAATTGTTCTCAATTGATGTACCCTGAAAATAACAGAAGTACTTAAGCAGTGATTTTCCTCAAATTTGGAATTAAGGAAGGAAGTACTACCTTAGAGTATGCTCTGGTTACAATGTCAAATTGCAATTTGAGTGGAAAATTGAGAAAGATGTTTCAATTTTATGATTGCAAATCTTTTAGGGAAATTAACACATAAGTGGAAATTGGAGAAAACATTTACAAATTAATGAAAATTTTTATAAATTTAATTGTTAATATTTGTAAATAAATAAAAAAATTCATTAATTTTTTTTTTTTTTTTGAAAAACTACACTGATGTGTAGTTTCCCCAATCTTTTATGTAAAATGTATGATACATGTTCAAAAAATTGGGTGTTGGTGTGTGTGGCATATAATTGTCTAAATTTGAATAATCAAAGTCAAGTCTATTGACCACTGGGTGGTGGCCTCGTAGACAACGCATTGTGTTTTCATAGGGCTGAGTCAGGTTTGAATTCTGGAGGCCTCGCTCTCTCTACGGAGATTTTGTGCTATACTTTAATTGAAACTTCGCCTTTTCTATGGCATGTGATGAGATCCATTGGGTGCTTTCGTGATGGGTCCCTTTCTATGGATTAGGTTAAATCTGGCCGACAACCGATTACCCTGAAACTAGGGCCCACAAATGTTATGATATCCCATAGAGCGTCCTTTTTTTTTTTGATAAAAAAAAAAAAGTCAAGTCAATTGTGGCAGCATAAACATGTAGGTATGATTTTCTTTCCCTCTTTGCACGTCGGATTAAAGTTGAGAATTGATTGAATGGTTCTTCCTAACTGCATGCCGTGAATGTAAGTGAAATAATTTGAGTCAATTTGAGTCAAGCAGTGCTTTTATAATAGATTCTATTATCTGTTATGTATAATTAAAATTATTTTAGAAAGCAAATTTCTCTTTAGTTCAGATTTTAAATTGAAGGGTATTATTTGAGTTTGTGAGATTCGCTATAGGTCCTGTTTTAATGATGTGAACTGTTCATTTTGTTGGGGCCATCATGTATATCATTTTCACAAAAATTTAGGTCAATTAGATAATCATATTTGTTCAATTTATTTTTTTGTCACCAAAGTCTATTTTTAAAAACATACTTATCGTCTTTTTTTTAAAAAAAACAAATGAGATAAATTGTACATGTTATGATTATCAAATTAACCTCTCTTTTTTTTTTTTTATATGAATGATATACACGAAAGGCTCCATAAAATAAATGATTTGGATCAGTGGAAAAAGGGATGCATGGTGAGCTCCACGAGTCTAAACAACACACTCTTCTCAATTAGAGAAAAGCCCAACCCTATTTTATATAAGGGCTAGGCTTCCCTACCGTCCAAAAGGTGCTTTGCCAGTGAGACACATTACGGGCCATGTTTCTTTAATTTGAATCATTCATTTTGTAGGGACATTTGTATATATTATTTACATAAAAAATTAGATCAATTCAATAATTGTAACTTATTCAATTTATCACATTTGTCTCCCAAAAAAATTGACGACAAGTGTATTTTTAAAAAAAAGATCATTAATTTTTTCGGTAATAAATGCTATAAATTGAACAGATTACAATTATTGGATCGACTTAATTTTGTGCGGATGATGTATATGAAGGGCTCTACAAAATGAATGGTTCGGATTATTGAAACGAGACTTGTGGCAAACCTCACAGGTCTAAACAACACCTTCCAATCCAAATTTAGAGTGAAGGCAATCAAATCTTCTGTGTAAATTTGTTGTCATATAAATTAAAGGAGGAGGATTGTAGGCTAATTAAAATAAAGGAAATTTTACAATACACATCCCATTTTGGGGTGTGTACCATATGTTCCAATTATGGTATTTAAAATATTTTGTTATGACTTATTATAGTGTTAATTATGACTTAATTATGATTCTGTTATGACTCATTGTGGTTAGGGTTGTAAACGAGCCGAGCCGAGCCGAGTTTTAGTATATATGAGATTGTTTATTAAGATTTTAGTGAGCTTGAGCTGAGTTGAGTTAGGCTTGATTCTATTTCTAGCTTGTTCAACAACCTTTAATGAGCCAAAGAAATTATAAATTCATACTTGCGTATGAGACTAAAATTATAATTGAAACTTTGATTATACAATTATATATACAATATATATAAACATATTAAAAGAAAAGTCAATATCTTACCAAAATAATAATATCTACTACCACTATTATATAAATGTATTATATATAGTTAGCTATTATTTACATTATTTAAATACATAAATAACATATTTATCCTATTTTATACATATTTTTACATTATATTATATATAAATAATATAATAAATGCCCCTATATTCATGCTATTATTTAAATAAACGTTAAATAAACCTTACTAATGAGCCGAGTTTTAGTATCTTTAAGCTTGTTTATCAAAATTTTAACGAACTCAAACTTAAACTCAATAAAAATTTAATGGACCAAATTTGAACAAGCCCTTACCAAATTGAGCTCAAATCTATTCACAAATATTCATTTGCAGCCGTAATTGTGTTGTTAGTTATAACTTATAGTGATGGTAGTTATAACTTATCATGATTATTAGTTTGGTTATAATCCAAAAAATTGTTAGTTATATCTTGTGGTGTTTAGTTAAGAGTCATTTTTTTTAAAAAAATTATGGCATAAAAAAATTTAATTGTAATATTTGTGATAATCAACTTTACAAATGTCATAACTTGCATAAAAATATTTATCGGCATTGAGAGGGTAATTTATATGTATAAATTGGGCCGAGCTGGGTAATGGGCCGTTGTGGGCCGTAGTAAGAAAGGCAGAGTAAAAGTGGCCTTGGCGTTAGCCCGGTCCCAGAAGGCCTTGTTGTTATCTTGGTCGCCACGGCCAGAATGGTTAGCCTGGTCATTATCTTTAAACCAAGGTATGCTGTGCCTTCTTCGGGACTTTTGTTCTTGGTTAGCTCGGTCCAACTCTCCTACAGATAGCTCGGTCTTGGCATGCGAAGCCAAGGTAGAAGCAAGGAAAGGAAGAGCCGAGCTGGCAGTTAGCTCGGTCATACCAGCCAGTTTAGCATGGCAATGTTATCTCAGTCGTATGGTCATCCTACCGAGGTAAAACCATCTCACTTGGTTTAAGCAGTGAAGAGGGTGTTGAAGGATAAGCATTATCTTTCAGGAGTGTGAATCCTAGGAGGACTCTACGTGGAGGAATAAAAGTCCTACTGGGATTGTGCCACGCGGAACCTATAAAAGCTCACAACATCACCTATGGAGAGGTAACACAACTTTGATTCTCGAATTCATAGAGCCTTTTTGTCTATTTGTCTATTTTGTTGACTTAGGCATCGGAGAGGTATCCAGCACACACCCACCGACTAGCTCACGTTTGTGCTTTCAGGGAGTAAAGCGACGACGTACGGAGGAGCGCAATCTTGATCAACAGAATTATACGAGAAGGTTTATTTCTTTCCCGTACAATTGGCGCCGTCTGTGGGAACAAACAGAACGAACAAAACCTCTTGATTAAGTTTTCCTTGCTAATAAAAAGTAATGGCGCACAACGAAGATTTGCCGCAGTCCGCCATTGATGGACAAACCCCAGAAGGAGGTGGGAGGCGAAAAGGTTTGCCTCCTGTCCCTCCCATGGCGGACTTGGAGCCCCAACGACATAACCCCAGGAGGGATGCTAGGGGGAGGTGGAATAACAGCCCCCGTCACTCTCGGTCACAAAGTCCTGACAGACAAAGGCAGAGGATTGATCCTCAAGTTCTGGAGGACCGCGTGAAGGAGCAGGATGAATTGATACGACGGATGGCGGCGGACATAGAGATTATGATGCGCCAGATGAAGGGAAAAGAAGTGGCGACAGGAGAGGGGCACAAAAGCAAGACGCCCCCTCGCCACTCAGAAGACCGTGGTAGGCATACCACATCATCACAAGCAGAGAGTAGAAGCCTCAGGACAGGCGATACTCAATCCAGAACCTCCAGGACTTGTTGCTCCAGGTCTGAGAGAACGAGGACTGAGAGGTCGTATACTGAGGGAAGCACCTATCAGCCCTCGCGCACGCACCATACATCATCCAGGCAGACAGAGTTGCCAAGATCATCCGACTTACGGACCGTGCTGGAAGAAAGGGCACGATGGAAGGAGGATACTAGGGCGCGGACCCTCGCAGGGTATTTGCCCTTCAGCAGTTGGCTCCTCGGATGCATGGAAGCGTCGAGGTTGGAATGCCATTACCGCGCCCTGCCTACGAACCAATGGACAAAGCATTAGCGAGGCTGCAGACCTCGTCGTTCGTTCCGGCAATCGAAAACGCGCCCCTACCTTCAGGCTTCCTCCAGCCCAAATTCACCACGTACGAGGGAAAGACAGATCCCTATATGCACCTGAGCCACTTCCGCCAGGTTATGGCGATATATCGGCAAAACGAGGCTTTGATGTGCATCCTCTTCCCATCAAGCCTTAGTGACCTAAGCTTGACTTGGCTCGAAAAACTTGAAGAAGGGACACAGCCAGCCCCCCAGATCTATCAGATTTTAAGCGAGATACGCGATGAACCTTTCGTTAGATGGCCAGCCAAGCTAGGAGAGGCTCAAAAGGACTACGACGAAAGATCTTGGTGCACCTTCCATAAAGACAAGGGGCACCACACTGAAAATTGCACACCATTGAGACAGCACCTGGAAGAGCTAGTAGCGGCTAGTCATCTGGACAAATACATTGAAGGAGGGACACAGCCAGCCCCCCAGAACCATAACGTCCCAGATGGGATGCCGGTCGACACTCCACCTCAAGGCGTGATCAACGTGATACATGGAGTATGTGAACCTGAGCGGATATGTGAGCTCATAGGAACGATCAAGAAGGTTGAGCACTTAAGGGAGGTACTAAGTGCTCAACCTACCATTAAAAAGGAGAGAACAGAGGCCACGAACGTCATATCCTTTTCAGATAAAGACTTGGCCAGGATATATTGCCCTCACAATGATGCCCTGGTGGTTACTCTCCGAGTCAAGGATTTTGACGTCAAGTGGATTTTGATCGACCAAGGTAGTTCATGTGAGATAATGTATTACGAAACATTTAAACAGTTGAAGCTACAAGACAAAGACTTGGCACCCGCTGTATCTCCCCTGATTGGATTCAACTCAACGCCAGAGTGGCCAGTCGGCAAGATAATCCTCCCAGTCAGAGCGAGAAGCGTGACGAAACAAGTGGAATTCTGGGTGTTGAAAGTCCCTTCCACTTACAACATAATCTTGGGAAGAACATGGATGCATGCCATGCGATCGGTAGCGTCATCCTACTATCAAGTAATGCGGTTCCCCAACGAAACCGGGGTAATTGAAAAGGTCTTTGGAGACCAAATTATGTCAACGCAATGCTTTGTCACGGTTAATGGCAGTCGCGCTGCTAAGGGATATGTTCATTCGGTGGAAGAACCTGAGAGCAATGAACTGTTCGCAGATGTCGGCAAAGCAGCTGATCAAAAAGCGGTGGAAGACTTGATAGAGGTAAGAATAGATGAAAAGAACCTGGATAAGTTCTTTTTGCTTGGTTCATCATTGTCCAGCACTGAGAGATTAGAGGTCTTGGAATTCTTGACCTCTAACATCGAGGTGTTCGCCTGGACACCCTACGATATGCCAGGCATTGACCCAAGCTTCATTTGTCACCAATTGAACGTCTACCCAACTGCCAGACCAATCATTCAGTGCATTCGCAGATCGGCACTCCACCACGCCGAGATAGTGGCGGAAGAAGTCGAAAACCTGCTAGAAGCAGGAGCTATCAGAGAGGTGCACTACCCCAGATGGATCTCCAATATAGTCGTGGTGCCAAAGAAGAATGGCAAATGGCGTATCTGCGTCGACTATAAAACAGTCAATAAGGCATGCCCAAAAGACAGCTTCCCCCTACTGCGTATAGACCAACTGGTAGACCTAACGGCGGGGCACAACTGGCTTAGCTTTCTTGATGCGTATAGAGGTTACCATCAGATCGCTATGTATGAACCAGACCAGGAGGTCACATCCTTTACCACACTAAGAGGACTATACTGCTACAAGGTCATGCCCTTTGGCCTAAAGAATGCAGGGGCAACATTCCAACGGATGGTCACCAAGATGTTTGAACCATTATTAGGCAAAACAATGGAAACTTACATCGACGACATGGTGGTCAAGAGCAAGGATGAGAACGACCATCTCAAGGACCTAGGTGAGATGTTTCAAATCCTTAAGAAGCACAAGTTACGCCTTAATGCGTCTAAGTGTACAATCGGAGTAGGATCTGGCAAATTCCTAGGCTTCTTGGTGACCAACCGGGGTATAGAAGCAGACCCCTCTCAGATCAAAGCAATTCAGGATCTGGAGAGGCCAAACACAGTAAAAGAAGTGCAGCATCTCACCGGCATGGCAGTTGCACTCAACCGATTCATAAGCCGGTCGTCAGACAGACTACGACCATTTTTTCAAGCATTGAAAGCCAAGTTCGAGTGGGACGAAGAATGCGACCGTGCTCTGGAAATCTTGAAAGAATACATGTCTTCTCCACCACTGCTTGTGACCCCAATACCTGGAGAAGAACTCTTTCTATACCTGGCAGTTTCACAGTACGCAATTAGTGCAGTGTTGGTCCGAGCGGAAGGAATCCAACATCTGCCCATCTTTTATGTCAGCAAGACATTGCTGGGCACCGAAGCAAGGTACTTGCCACTGGAAAAACTGGCCTTGGCCTTGATGATGGCCTCAAGGAAGTTGTCGCACTACTTTCACACCCACACCATAGTCGTCCTCACAGCTTTTCCATTAAAAGCCTCGTTTGAGAGGGCGAACTTTTCTGGGCGAATCTTAAAGTGGGCAGTAGAGTTGGGACAATACGACATCAAGTTTCAACCCAGAACCGCGATAAAGGCTCAAGCTTTGGCAGATTTTGTCGCAGAATTCACCCCAGGAAGTCATCATATCTGCCTAGTCGACCTGACTGAAACAACCGAACTAGGGATGGAAGTTGACGTCGGAATAACACAACCCCTGGTACAGGTTACCCAGACAGGTCGCAAGACAAACCAGAGTAAAGTGGGGGAGGAAGAAGCAAACCATGCTACACCAAGCCAAGACTCACCAACAAATAAAGACTTGGTACAATCTGACAGCGAGGGGCAAACAGCAAGCATGGACCAAGAAGAAAACACCAGCAACACTCATGACCCCAAGGCATCATCGGATCCCTCTACTTGCTGGAAGCTGTTCGTCGGAGAGATGTGGAAGCTCATTGTGGATGGAGCATCCAACAGGCATGGAGCAGGACTTGGCATAGTCCTCATCTCCCCAGACGGCCTAGTAATGGAGCAAGCAATCCACCTTGGCTTCCCCGCATCAAACAACGAAGCGGAGTACGAAGCGCTTCTGGCAGGCTTAAAATCAGCATCCTACATGATGGCCACCGAGCTAATGGTTTACAACGACTCACAGCTGGTGGTAAACCAAATTTCAGGCGACTACGAGGCAAAGGATGACATGATGGCCAAGTACCAAGACTTAGTCAGAAAAGAGATCAAGAAATTTGAAGTAGTACGGATAGAACAGATTAGCAGAGAGGAAAACAGCAGAGCAGACGAGCTAGCAGGCTTTGCTTCAATGGCAGATACATCCATCCCTCATCCGCTGCTAATCAACTACCTACCAAGACCAAGCATTGAAGACCCCGAAGCAGAAGAGGTATGTTGTGCCAAACTGGGCCCCTCATGGATGGATCACATCATACTGTTCTTAAAAGACGGCGTCTTACCGGAAGAAAAGAAAGAAGCCAACAAAATTAGAGCAAAGTCGCAGCGATTTTGGCTCTCCCCTTCTATGGCATTGTACAAAAAGTCATTCTCAGGACCTTATCTAAAGTGTGTTCACCCTAGCAAAGTGGAAGCATTCTTGTTCGAAATACACGAAGGTGTGTGCGGAAGCCACAAAGGAGGAAGATCGTTAGCTTACAGAGCCATTTCGCAAGGATACTGGTGGCCATACATGCAGGCAGACTCGGAGAAGTATGTGAAAAAGTGCGAGAAATGTCAGAAGTTCGCACACCAAATACATCAGCCAGCCAGAGAGCTCCTACCATTGACCAGCTCATGGTTCTTCGCAATGTGGGGCTTGGACATAGTAGGACCACTTCCAACAGCACCCGGCAACAGAAAGTTTTTCCTTGCAGCAACAGACTACTTCACAAAATGAGAGGAGGTAGAAGCACTAGCATCAATAAAGGAGAAGGATGTAAAAAAGTTCGTCTGGCAGAATATCATCACTTGGTTCGGCATACCAAAGGCTCTAATATCAGACAACGGCACTCAGTTTGACGGCAGAATTTTTAGAGGCTTTTATGAAGAATACAAAATAGAGTTCTACAATTCTACACCGGCATATCCTCAACCAAATGGCCAAGCAGAAGCATCAAACAAGCTTGTCTTGGATGGACTGAAGAAAAGGTTAGAGAAGGCAAAAGGCAAGTGGGCTGAGGAACTTCCTCATGTTTTATGGGCTTATCGCACCACACCTTGACGATCAACAGGAGAAACACCATTCTCCTTAGCCTACGGCATGGAAGCAGTAATCCCACTGGAAGTTGGCCTCCTCACAATCAGAAGCGAAAATTTTGATCCAGACTTGAATGGAGAAGCCATAGCATTGGAACTCGACCTCGTCGAAGAAAGAAGAGAAAAAGCAGTAGTTCACATCGCCTCATACCAACAAGAGTTGTCCAGAAAGTATAACAAGACGGTGCATCCAAGGCAATTCAAAATCGAAGATTGGGTACTGCGCAAAGTGATGGGAAACACCTTGGTACCAGGAGATGGCAAGTTAGGGCTTAATTGGGAAGGACCTTACAAAGTGGTCGGATTAGATGGAAAAGGGGCATACCACTTAAAAGATGAGGATGGCAAAGCAATTCCCAGGCCATGGAACATTGCCAATCTCAAACTATTTTATTTTTAGCCTTTCTTTAGAATACTTGTAATTTTTCTTTTCCCCAATAAAATAAGTAGTTTTCTTTTCAGCATAAGTGTTTTATTCTATAAAAGTTATTTTAGTGAGTTAGGGGCATTGAAAACATGGTTGGCTGGAAAAACCAACACCCTTCTTAAGCCCAAGATAAGGATCCAGGCTGCAGGACGTTTGGTCGAAATAACCAAACACTTTATTCTAAGATGGCAGGAATAACCAATTTAGAGGTTGGCTGGATTAAACCAACTCTTGGTACTCTTCAGCCGAGGTAAGTATCTCGGCTAAAGAGTGGTTGGCTGGATTAAACCAACTCTTGGTAATCTTCAGCCGAGGTAAAGATCTCGGCTAAAGAGTGGTTGGCAGGTATACTTATAGTTGCAATGTTAAGACTGGGATAAAGTATCTTGGCAAGAGAATGCTATACCTTATCCAAGACTTCAGTTAGAAAGTAAAGTACAAGCATAGAGATCAACCGAAATAAGAGTTGGAACAAAAGAGCAGACTTCATTGAAAATTCAAAGCAAATACAAAGGGTGGGGCCTCAGCCCGGTTACAATCTGTGTCCAAAAGCAAAGAAAAGAAAATACAGAAATCAAGCAAAAAGAAGAGAAATACAAAGTCAGGCAAACAGATCATCAAGATCAGTATCAAGTTCAACTCGCAGCCCGGTTTCAGTTGGAAGCTCGGTTTCGGTCGGGAGTATGGTCTCGGTTGGAAGCACGGTTTCAGTTGGTAGTTTGACAGTCAGGTCTTCCACCGTTGGCTCCGCCCGAGCTGACTGATTGGCAGGATCATTGACGACTGGGGTATCATTGGGCTCGGTTTCTTCATCGTCCGAAGCTTCGAGAAATTGTTGCTGAGTAGTAGCAACATACTCCGCCAGTGAGCTTGGTATGAAATATTGAGGAGGATTGAAGACCTCGGTCTCAGGCCCATAACCGAGCTGCACCACAGCACCCCTTCACCCGCATTTAAAAAAGAGATCCTTTGCAGCTTCACACTGCTTAATGTATAGGGCTTCACCCTCTTTAAAGCCCCGGTCCTCTACATCCTCCAGCTTCTTCTCAAGCTCTGTTATTTCGGCTTTCTTTTTTCCTTCGAGCTTGGCCAGCTCGCGCAGGTATTTATCTTTCATCGCAGTCAAGGCCTTTCGTTTATCAGCATTAGCCGAGGTAACTAGTCCGGTCAGACGAGTTACCTCGGCCTCTAGCTCGGCCGTCTTTTGTTGGGACTCTTTTAGCTCAGCCGTTTTGGCTTCAGCTTCTGCCATGGCCTGCCTTGCTGTTTTCCTAAGTTCCAACACTCGCTTATGAGCGATGTGGTTTTTCTGTATGGCCTGCAAAAGGATGGTAAGACACTTTTTTTAATATAACCGAGGCGAAAGTCGGAAAAATTTCTTGAGAAAAAAAGAAAACAAAAGGGCAACTTACCAGCACCATCGATTTTGTGGATGAGCGAAGGGCCTTTAGCTCCATCAGGTGGTCGTGGTGCCTCATGTCGGCTGGAAGGCAAACACCTTTAGCCAGGTTGAATGCCATCATGTGGTCTTTTTCTATGACCACTGAGTCAGAATCCGTGATAGCACGGTTCTGAAAAGTGATTTTTGGAGCCCACTTGGAGGAGGTAGCTTGGTCAGAGCGCTCCGGTTCTAGGCTCGGTGGAGGGCTTGGAGGAGTTATTTGTGCAACCACAGTTTTGTCTTCATCAACAAGGCGTGGCTCGGTTGTAGAAGTCCGAGCACGCTTGCTTGGCCGCGATGACGAAGGCTGTTGGGTTAGCAGAGCTACCACGGTTTCTTGAGTTTGACCGGCTGGTGGTACCTCAGTCGGATTAGTTTCGGTCAAAAGGGCTCGCACGGCTCTCTTCTTGGCCATCTCTTGTTCAGCAGTTAGAGGGACTAGATTGATCTGGGGCAAGGTTGGGTCCAGTTCAGGTGAAGCTTCCAACAAAAAATCAGTTACCTTGGTCTTTCGCTTGCCACTGTATCGATAGGTCGGCTGGAAATTCAGTAGCTCGGTCCAACTTCGGTTTGGATATCGCAGCGCGGCACGAAGGGTAGCTAGGTTGGGGTAGCTGTACTGTGACTTGAGGAAGTTCGAGTCTGCATAAAAATAAAAAAAAGGCAACTGTTAGTTCGGTTCAAGTAATGAAAACCGAAATAAAGCAATGCATGCAATGGAGCCGAGATAAACCTACCAACTACACCCTTGTTCCAATTTATTCTGTCGCCAGGGATCTGGGCTTGTTGGTCCTCAAAATTCCCAGATACCCAGAAGAAATCGTCATCATTCACGTCTTTATCCGGTGTATCTTTTATTATCTTTTCACGCCGGCGTCTTATTTTTAAATAATAGACCCATCCATCTTCGGCGGAGCCTATAGAATATTGGTGGAAGAGCTCGGCTAAGCCGAGGTTAAGACCAGCCCGGCGATTTAGCTCGGCAATGCCGTTTATTATGCGGTAAGAGTTTGTGGAAAGTTGGGTAGGGCAAAGGTTGGTCTGCCTAAGGAATTCACAAAGAAGAGGCTGTACAGGAATCTTAGGCCGGTCTCTACGATGAAAATGAGGGTAAAGGGAACAAAACCAGGGTTTTCCCAAGGTGTGACATCTAGCTCGGCTAAAGTGAGATGGACATCGTTTAGGATATGGTAGTCCCTTCGAAACTCGGCCATACCGCCTGGGGTGTTTACTAAAAACCTATACTTTCCCATTTGTGGTTTAAGTTATGAATAAATTATACTTGGGTGTTAGCTCGGTCGGAGAATGGTGCTGAGTAGCTCGGTTGAGCGCTCAAAGGAGTGCCTGAGCAACCTAAGTCTGCAAAGTGAAAAACAAAGGTGTTAAGCACAGATCGTTGGACCGTGCTAAAAGAAACACAGGCAAGATAAATGAAGTCCTAGCACGGCTATGTGGAATGCTTCGTGTCTTAGCTCGGTTGGAACAAGGGGTTTGTTAGCGCGGTTTAAGCAAGTGATTTGTTAGCCCGGTTGAGCCTCTAGGGGCAGCATTCTTAGTTCGGTCTGAACTAAGAAGGCTGGTTTAGCCCCAAGTTGTAGCTCGGTCATGGTTGAGGCTTTCAAGCATACTATTGCGCAAACCTAGTACGGATCAATAGCTCGGTGAAATTAAATGTAAAGATGGTTTGATTTGTTGAAACTACAAGTATAGCATGAAGAGTTAGTTCGGTTGGTTAGTCTGGCTAGACTGACATTGGCTACAAACAACTTCCTAGTTCGGTTACATGGTGATTTTGGATCAAATACAGTGCTCTACATATTGCTTATTGAAATACAAGTGGTTCTTATAAGGTTTTTCCCAAAAAACGCAAGAAAAAGTAAAAATGTGTTTTGCAAAAGCACATTAACGATATGCTATGGATTAAAACAAAGGTGAAAACAAGAAAAACAGAACAGATTTGAGTAGCTTACCAGGTCAAGAGGAAGAGGCTAGAAGATGGGAGCAACGGCAGCAACTAAGAACAAGAGTTTTTCAGAAGCAAAGTTGAGGAAAAATGGAAATGAGAAAGAGAGAAGGAGATGAATAGTGTGAGTTTGATTAAAAAAAAAAAGAATGAAAGGGTTTTGGTGAAAAGCCCCAAAAATTTGAGCGGGACTGTTTAAAAAACACGAGGTACGAAGACGGCGTGACAGCTGTCTTCAGCCAATGAGAGCATGCCATGTGTACTTGGAATGAGAAGCGATTCAGTTGCTATGATTGAAGAGACGTTTTGATAGGACAGGTAGAGCCCGGTGTGAATTTAGCTCGGCTGGAAAGGCTAAAGAGTTTTTAGCTCGACTAGAAAAGCTTAAGAGTTTAGCTCGGTTGTAAGGTTAAAACTTTTTAGCTCAGCTGGTAACAGGAAATCCCTATCATGCTGTGCAGATAGAATTAAGGAGCAATTGAGAGGGTAATTTATATGTATAAATTGGGTCGAGCTAGGTAATGGGCCGTTGTGGGCCGTAGTAAGAAAGGCGGAGTAAAAGTGGCCTTGGCGTTAGCCCGGTCCCAGAAGGCCTTGTTGTTATCTCGGTCGCCACGGCCAGAATGGTTAGCTTGGTCATTATCTTTAAACCAAGGTATGCTGTGCCTTCTTTGGGACTTTTGTTCTTGGTTAGCTCGGTCCAACTCTCCTACAGATAGCTCGATCTTGGCATGCGAAGCCGAGGTAGAAGCAAGGAAAGGAAGAGCCGAGCTGGCAGTTAGCTCGGTCATACCAACCAGTTTAGCATGGCAATGTTATCTCGGTCGTATGGCCATCCTACCGAGGTAAAACCATGTCACTTGGTTTAAGCAGTGAGGGGGGTGTTGAAGGATAAGCATTATCTTTCAGGAGTGTGAATACTAGGAGGACTCTACGTGGAGGAATAAAAGTCCTACTGAGATTGTGCCACGCGGAACCTATAAAAGCTCACAACATCACTTATGGAGAGGTAACACAACTTTGATTCCCGAATTCACAGAGCCTTTTTGTCTATTTGTCTATTTTGCTGACTTAGGCATCGGAGAGGTATTCGGCACACACCCGCCGGCTAGCTCACGTTTGTGCTTTCAGGGAGTAAAGCGACGACGTACGGAGGAGCGCAATCTTGATAAACAGGATTATACGAAAAGGTTTATTTCTTTCCCGTACAGGCATCCATAGTCAAGTCTTGATATTATACAATGGGGGGTGTTTGGTGTAGATTAAAGTAAGTGTTTGAGATTTGCTTGTTTGGTATTTTTTTGTTTTAAGAGGGAAAAAGGTCAGAGACCAGGATGCATTGCTTTAAGAGAAATTAAAGAAGACGTCTCAGGCGGGACTTCTTCGATTCAAACAGACAAACAAGAGGAACGAGAAGCCCATCAAGCCAAAACATGTGCAGACTTGAGAGATACAAAAGCTACTAAAACCACTACACTTCACGTGGCAACCTGCAATGATATGTAGGGGCGACTCAACATAACATTGGGTGTCCAATTTTTACCCTAAATTTTTATTTATATATATATATGTAATTTAGTTTAAAATTTTATGTTAAACACCTTAATCTATTTTTTTGAATACCTAATCCAGTTGAACACTCACCCAACACCTAACTCAAACCCATATCCCTTTAACTAATATATATGTTTTGTGAAGTGAACATTTGTTTTGGAGCTTTGCTTCCTTAGCCACTGCTGTACAAAGTAGATAAAATTGTGTGATTTTACAATTCCCAACAAGTGTATTACTTGAATGTTATTGTTGATACAGTTTCATAACTTATCACAATTTGAATTAAAAGAATTTTTTTATTTTTTTACCATGCTAGTAATAATAAAAAAATATATTCATGTAAATTTTTGTATCTATATATATATTTTTAAAACAATGATATTAATATATTATAATTTTTTTTATTTGTGTGCGATTTGAAAAGTCTAATAAAAATAAATTTGTAAATGTCTGTCCTGAAAAAAATTCTTAGAACACCCACTGTGAACTTGATAATATGCCCAAATGTGGCCAACGAATGTACAGCAAAATGAATCGAAATTACAATCGTCAAAGAATCGCCTTCAAGATGCACATTCCGTAAACCCAATTCATGAGCAAAGTCTAAAGCAGGCATCGCCGCAAAAGCTTCAGCGCAATCGGCATCCCCCAACACAAAACCTTCTCCGATAAGGCAGCAATCACCAGCCCAATATGATCACAGACAATGACCCCAATGCCTAACGCTTTTTATTGCCCGAAAAAAGCGCCATCTAAATTGACTTTGCAAACATCCATATCAGCGTACTTAAAGTTGGTATTTTTTTTGTTGAGTTGTTTTTTTTATGATAAATTATAAATACATCTTTTAAAATTTTCTTAAAGCATATATATAGTCTTTTGTAATTTTGAAAATTATAAATACTTCTCATTTCAATTTGTCATTTAACAAAATTAAATATAAAAAAAGGAATTTCTAACTACCCTGCTATATAGTAATAAAATTATTAAAAATATAAATTAAAATATATTTTTAAAATTCTTAAAAACTGTTTATGACTTATAGTTTATTAACAAAAGAAGTCATCTATGCAATTAAAATTTAAAGACACACAACATAATTTTCAAAATCATTACACACAATTATTATTTTAAACAAATCTCAATAAATATATTTATAATTTGCTCTAAATATTAAAATGCACCAACACATTTGGTAATTTGTAGCAGATATTTCGACTTTGCATATGTGATTTATGATCCACCGGAAAAAAAACAAGATGACAGGAGGAGCCCCCAAAGCCAAGTCTACCTATAATAATAATAATAAGGAGCCCCCAAAGTCAAGTCAAGTCTACCTATAATAATAATAATAAAAAATGGAAATTACAGAAAGAGGTAAGTTAATATGGGGAAAAAAAAATTATTACATATGATATGAGAAAATTTACACATGAAAAAACTGGGATTGAGTTTTACACGGCTGTGCTGTAATGTTGTGGTTTAGAAGTTGGGCCGAGCTACTGGATAGAAGTTGGGCCGAGCTACTGGATTTTGAACCGACGTACAGATATAGCAGCAAATGAAAGACCAAGGTAACTGACTTCTTGTTGGAAGCCTCTCCTGAACCAGACCCATCCTTGCCTCAAATCAATCTCATCCCACTAACCGTCGAACAGGAGATGGCCAAGAAGAGAGCCGTGCAAGCCCTTCTTACCGAAACAAACCAGACCGAGGTACCACCAGCCGGTCAAACTCAAGAAACCGTAGTAGCTCTGCCAACCCACCAGCCTTCGTCATCCCGCCCAAACAAGTGTGCTCGGACTTCCACAACCGAGCAACGCCTTGTTGACGAGGACGAAACCGTGGTTCCACAAACCACTCCGCCAAGCCCCCCACCTGAGCGCTCAGATCGAGCTACCTCCTCAAAGTGGGTACCCAAGACCATGTTTTAGAACCGTGCTATCAGCGATTCTGATTCAGTGGTTGCAGAGAAAGACCACCTTATGGCTTTCAACCTTGCCAAAGGTGTCTGTCTTCCAGCCGACATGAAGCACCATGATCATCTAACTGAGCTAAAGGCTATTTGCTCGTCCACAAAATCCATGGTGCTGGTAAGTAGTCTGTCTGCCTATCTTTCTAATTTTTTGCAACTTTCTGCTCGGTTTAAAAGTTTCTTACCATCCTTTTGCAGGCCATACAGAAAACCACATCGCTCATAAGCGAGTGTTGGAACTGCGAAAAACCGCAAGGCAGGCCATGGCCGAGGCTAATGAAAAGGCGGCTGAGCTAAAAGAGTCCCAACAAAAGATGGCCGAGCTAGAGATCGAGGTGGCTTGACTCATCGGGCTAGTTACCTCGGCTGATGCTGATAAACAAAAAGCACTGGTCGTGATGAAAGACAAATACTTGCGCGAGCTGGCCAAGCTCGAAGGAAAAAAGAATGCTGAAATAACAAAGCTTGAGAAGAAGCTAGAGGATGCGGAAGACCGCGGTTTTAAAGAAGGCGAAGCCCTGTACATCAAGCAGTGTGAAGCCGCGAAGGACTTGTTCTTTAAATGCGGGTGGAGGGGGACTGTGGCGCAGCTCGGTCATGGTCCTAAGACCGAGGTCTTTAATCCTCCTCCATATTTTATACCGAGCTCACTGGCGAAGTATGCTGCTACCATTCAGCAGCAATTTCTGGAAGAGGAAGATGAAGATGAAGCTCCAGAAGACAACACTCAGCCCGATCGCCAGTCTACTTCCCCAACTCCAGAGGTCTCTGTCCCGCCTTTGCCTGCTGATGCGGATCTTTCAACCGAGTTTAACCAAGAGGTGCCTGCCACAACCGAGCTACCCCTGGGTGAAGACCGCGTTGTTCTTGATGCTGATTTAGATGACCTTTTTGCTTAATCTCTGTAATTTCTTCGCTTTGTTGTTGGAAAGAAAAAACTGTAACCGGGCTGAGGTCCTTCTTTTGTACTTTGTTTTGAATCTTCAATGAAAGCTTCTTTTGGTTTCAACTATTATCTCGGTTTACTTTCATGCGTATACTTACTTTCTAACTGTAATTTGAGTAAGGTATAACATTCTCCGGCCGAGATACTTTATCTCGGTCTTAACTTTGCAATTTGACTGGCCATACCTGCCAACCTTTTTAGCCTCAATTCTTATCTCGACTAAAGAATCAATAAGTGTTGGTTTCTCCAGCCAACCACTCTTCAGCCTGATCCTTATCTCGGTTGAAGAGTACTAAGTGTTGGTTTTCCAGCCAACCATTCTTCAGCCTTGATCTTTACCTCGATTGAAGAGTACTAAGTGTTGGTTTTTCCAGCCAACCACTCTTCAGCCTGAGTCCTTATCTCGGTTGAAGAGTACTAAGTGTTGGTTTTTCCAGCCAACCATTCTTCAGCCTTGATCTTTACCTCGATTGAAGAGTACTAAGTGTTGGTTTTTCCAGCCAACCACTCTTCAGCCTGAGTCCTTATCTCGGTTGAAGAGTACTAAGTGTTGGTTTTTCCAGCCAACCACTCTTCAGCCTTGATCTTTACCTCGGTTGAAGAGTACTAAGTGTTGGTTTTTCCAATCAACCACTCTTCAGCCTAAGTCCTTATCTCGGTTGAAGAGTACTAAGTGTTTGGTTTTTCCTGCCAAACTTCTTGCAGCGTGGGTCCTTATCCTGGGCTTAGGAGGGGTGTTGGTTTTTCCAGCCAACCTCTAAGTTGGTTTTTCTTGCCAACCTAGAGTAAAGTGTTTGGTTTTTCCTGCCAAACTTCCTGCAACCTAGATCCTTATCCTGGGCTTAGGAGGGGTGTTAGTTTTTCCAGCCAACCTCTAAGTTGGTTTTTCCTGCCAACCTGGAGTAAAGTGTTTGGTAATTCCGACCAAACGTCCTGCAGCCTGGATCCTTATCCTGGGCTTAGGAGAGGTGCTGGTTTTTCTAGCCAACCTCTAAGTTGGTTTTTCCTGCCAACCTAGAGTAAAGTGTTTGGTTTTTCCTGCCAAACTTCCTACAGCCTGGATCCTTATCCTGGGCTTAGGAGGGGTGTTGGTTTTTCCAGCCAACCTCTAAGTTGATTTTTCCTGCCAACCTGGAGTAAAGTGTTTGGTTATTGCGACCAAACGTCCTGCAGCCTGGATCCTTATCCTGGGCTTAGGAGAGGACAAAGTTGGTTACTCCGGCCAACTCTATTTTTGTTGCCCCTAGCTTACTAAAACAACTTTTACAGAATAAAACAATTATGCTGAAAAGAAAACTACTTGTTTTATTGGAGAAAAAGAAAAATTACAAGTACTGAAAAGCTAAAAATAAAATAGTTTGAGATTGACAGTGTTCCATGGCCTGGGAATGGCTTTGCCGTCCTTGTCTTCCAATTGGTATGCCCCTTTTCCGGCTAACCCAACCACTTTGTAAGGTCCTTCCCAATTGGGCCCTAACTTGCCATCTCCGAGTACCAAGGTATTTCCCATCACTTTGCGCAGTACCCAATCTCCGATTTTGAATTGTCTTGGATGTACTATTTTGTTATACTTTCTGGACAACTCTTGCTGGTACGAGACAATGTGAACCAGTGCTCTTTCTCTTCTTTCTTCCGCAAGATCGAGCTCCAATGCTATGGCTTCTCCATTTAAGTCTGGATCAAAATTTTCACTTCGAATTGTGGGGAGGCCAAGTTCCAGTGGGATTACTGCTTCCATGCCATAGGCCAAGGAAAAGGGTGTTTCGCCAGTAGACCGCCGAGGTGTGGCACGGTAAGCCCATAAAACGTGGGGAAGCTCCTCAGCCCACTTGCCCTTTGCTTTCTCTAATCTTTTCTTCAATCCGTCCAAGACCACTTTGTTTGATGCTTCTGCTTGGCCATTTGCTTGGGGGTATGCTGGTGTAGAGTTGTAGAATTCTATTTTGTATTCTGCACAAAAACCTCTAAAGATTCTACCATCGAACTAAGTGCCGTTGTCCAATATTAGAGCTTTTGGTATGTCGAACCGAGTGATGATATTCTACCAGACGAACTTTTTCACATCCTTCTCCTTGATTGATGCCAATGCTTCTGCCTCCACCTACTTTGTGAAGTAGTCTGTTGCTGCTAGGAAGAACTTTCTATTGCCGGGGTGCCGTTGGAAGTGGTCCTACTATGTCCAAGCCCCACATTGCAAAGGGCCATGGGCTTATCAACGGTAGGAGTTCTCTGGCTGGCTGATGTATTTGGTGTGCGAACTTCTGACATTTCTCGCACTTCTTGACATATTTCTCTGAATCTGCTTGCATGTAAAGCCACCAATATCCTTGCGAAATGGCTTTGTAAGCTAATGATCTTCCTCCTTGATGGCTTCCGCATACGCCTTCGTGTATCTTGAACAAGAATGCTTCAATTTTGCTAGGGTGGACACACTTTAGGTAAGGTCCTGTGAATGACTTCTTGTACAAGGCCATTGAGGGGGAGAGCCAAAATCGCTGTGACTTTGCTCTTATTTTATTGGCCTCTTTCTTTTCTTCTGGTAAGATGCCGTCTTTTAGGAACAGTATGATGGGATCCATCCACGAAGGGCCCAGTTCGGCACAACATACCTCTTCTACATCGGGTTCTTCAATGCTTGGTCTTGGTAGGTAGTCAATCAGCAATGGATGAGGGGTGGAGGTATCTGCCATTGAAACAAAGTCTGCTAGTTCGTCCGCTCTACTATTTTCTTCCCTGCCGATCTGCTCTATCTGCACTACTTCAAATTTCTTGATCTCTTTTCTGACTAACTCTTGGTACTTAGCCATCCTATCATCCTTTGCCTCGTAGTCACCTAAAATTTGGTTTACCACCAGTTGTGAGTCACTGTAAACCATTAGCTCGGTGGCCTTCATGTAGGATGCTGATTTTAAGCCTGCCAGAAGCGCTTCATATTCTACTTCGTTGTTTGATGCCGGGAAGCCAAGGTTGACTGCTTGCTCCACCACTAGGCCATCTGGTGAGATGAGGACTATGCCTAGTCCTGCACCGTGTCTGTTGGACGCTCCATCCACGAAGAGCTTCCACATCTCTCCAACGAACAGTTTCCAGCAAGTGGAGGGATAAGATAATGCCTTGGGATCAAGAGTGTTGCTGGTGTTTTCTTCAATGTCTATGCTTGCTGTTTGCCCCTCGCCATCTGATTGTACCAAGTCTTTATTTGCTAGTGAGTCTTGGCTTGGTGTAGTATGGTTTGCTTCTTCCTCCCTTACTTTACTCTAGTCTGCCTTAGGGTCTGACTGGGTATCCTGCACCAGAGGTTGCGCTATTCCGGCGTCAACTTCCAACCCTAGTTCGGTTGTATCAATCAGGTCGACTGGGCAGATATGATGACTTCCTGGGGTGAATTCTGCGACAAAGTCTGCCAAGGCTTGGGCTTTTACCGCGGTTCTGGGTTGGAACTTGATGTCGAACTGTCCCAATTCTACTGCCCACTTTAGGATCCGCCCAGAAAAGTTTGCCCTCTCAAACAAAGCTTTTAATGAAAAGGCTGTGAGGATGACTATGGTGTGGGCGTGAAAGTAATGCGACAACTTTCTTGAGGCCATCATCAAGGCTAGGGCCAGTTTTTCCAGTGGTAAGTACCTTGTTTCTGCGCCTAGTAATGTCTTGCTGACAAAAAAGATGGGCAGATGTTGAATTCCTTCCGCTCGGACCAACGCTAATTGCGTGTTGTGAAACTGCCAGGTACAGAAAGAGTTCTTCTCCACGTATTGGGGTTATAAGCAGTGGTGGAGAAGACATCTATTCTTTCAAGCTTTCTAGAGCGCGGTCGCATTCTTCATCCCACTCGAACTTGGCTTTTAATGCTTGAAAAAATGGTCGACATCTGTCCGACGACCGGCTTATGAATCGGTTGAGTGCAGCTGCTATGCCGGTGAGATGCTACACTTCTTTTACTGAGTTGGGCCTCTCCAGATCCTGAATTGATTTGATCTGAGAGGGGTCTGCCTCAATACCTCGGTTGGTCACCAAGAAGCCCAAGAATTTGCCAGATCCTACACCGAACGCACATTTGGATTCATTGAGGCGCAGCTTGTGCTTCTTCAGGATTTGAAACATCTCACCTAGGTCCTTGAGATGGTCATTCTTATCCTTGCTCTTGACCACCATGTCGTCGATGTAAGCCTCCATTGTTCTGCCTAACAATGGTTCAAACATCTTGGTGACCATCCGTTGGAATGTTGCCCCTGCATTCTTTAGGCCAAAGGGCATGACCTTGTAGTAGTACAGTCCTCTTGGCGTTGTAAAAGATGTGACCTCCTGGTCTGGTTCATACATAGCGATTTGATGGTAGCCTCTGTATGCATCAAGAAAGCTAAGTCGGTTGTGCCCCGCCGTTAGGTCTACCAGTTGATCTATCCGGGATAGAGGGAAGCTGTCCTTTGGGCATGCCTTGTTGACTGTTTTGTAGTCTACGCAGACACGCCATTTTTCATTCTTTTTTGGCACCACCACTGTATTGGAGATCCATCTGGGGCAGTGTACCTCTCTGATAGCTCCTGCCTCCAGCAGGTTTCCTACTTCTTCCGCCAGTATCTCGGCGTGGTGGAGTGCCGATCTACGAGTGCGCCGAATGACTGGTTTGGCAGTTGGGTGGACGTTTAATTGGTGACAGATGAAGCTTGGGTCAATGCCAGGCATATCATACGACGTCCAAGCAAACACTTCGATGTTAGAGGTCAAGAATTCCATGACCTCTATTCTCTCAGTGCTGGCCATAAATGAGCCAAGTAAAAAGGACTTATCCGGGTTCTTTTCATCTATTCTTACCTGTACCAAGTCTTCTACTGCCTTCTGTTCAGCGGCTTTGCCAACATGCACGAACAATTCATTGCTCTCTGGTTCTTCCACCATCTGAACAAACCCCTTGGCAGCGCTACTGCCGTTTACTATAACGAAACATTGCTTGGACATAATTTGGTCTCCATAGACCTCTTCAATTACCCCGGCTTCGTTGGGGAATCGCATTACTTGATGGTAGGTTGAAGCTACTGCTTTCATGGCATGTAGCCATGTCCTTCCCAAGATTATGTTGTAAGTGGAGGGCACTTTCAATACCTAGAATTCCATTTGTTTCGTCATGCTTCTTGCTCTGACTGGGAGGATTATCTTGCCAACTAGCCACTCTGGCATTGAGTTGAACCCGATCAGGGGATATACAGCAGGTGCCAAGCCTTTGTCTTCTAGTTTCAATTGTTTGAATGTTTCATAATACATTATCTCACATGAGCTCCCTTGGTCAATCAAAATCCGCTTGATGTCAAAATCCTTGACTCGGAGAGTGACGACCAGTGCATCATTGTGAGGGCAGTATATCCTTGCCAAGTCTCTATCTGAAAAAGATATGACGTTCGTGGCTTCTGTTCTCCCCTTTTTGATGGTAGGTTGGGCGCTTAGTACCTCCCTTAAGTGCTCAGCCTTCTTGATCATGCCCTTGAGCTCGCATACGCGCTCAGGTTCGAATACCCCATGGATTACGTTGATCACGCCTTGAGGTAGGGCGTCGATTGGCATTCCGTTTAGGTTGTTCTGGTCCTGGGGGCTGGCTGCGTCCCTCCTTCTATGTACTTGTCCAGATGACCGGCTGCCACCAACTCCTCTAGATGCTGCCTTAATGGTGTGCAATTTTTAGTGCGGTGCCCCTTTCCTTATGTAAGGTGCACTGGGATCTTTCGTCGTAGTCCTTTTGCGCTTCTTCCAACTTAGCTGGCCATCTGATGAAAGGTTCATCGCGTATCTCGCTTAGAATCCGATAGATCGGTTTTTTGAATACCGTGGTAATGGCAGTGCGGACTCTCAACCATCTTTTATCCTGGTCCTCTCCGTTGTCTCGCCTGCCTCGCCCGTTTCTATTTGGACGTTCTACCGTATTGACTTTCGCCATGGTCTTTTTGTCTGGTACTGCGGTTGTACCTGACTTTGTTTTAGTACGGGCGTCATCCTCCTCCACCCGAATGTGCTGGTGTACCCTCTCCATTAAGGCCTCCATTGTGAGGGGTGGCGTCATGGTGATTGAGTCCCTCAGCCTGTTCCCGACTGGAAGACCTCTTTTGTACTGCGTGATGGCGAGATTGGTAAGGCAATCCCCAATCTGGTTGAAGGTCTCCCAGTAGCGACTATTGTAGGATCTTAATGTCTCTTTGTCGCTCATGTCAATGGAGAGAAGCTGGTAGATCTCCACTGGCGTTTTGGTGTTCGTCCTGAACCTTGTCACGAACGCCTCTGCTAATTGTGCCCAGGAGGCGATGCTGCCTTTTGGAAGCCTTTCGAACCAAGTTAATCCTAGGTCGCCAAGGATGGATGGGAATAGGATGCACATCAAAGCCTCGTTTTGTCGGTATATAGCCATAACCTGGCGAAAGTGGCTCAAGTGCGAGTAGGGGTCCGTCTTCCCCTCATACATGGTGAATTTGGGCTGTAGGAAGCCGGAAGGTAAGGGCGCGTTCTCAATTGCCGGAACGAACGGCGAGGTCTGCAGCCTCGCTAATGCTTTGTCCGTAGGTTCGTAAGCAGGGTGCGGTATTAGCATTCCTACTTCGACGCTTCCATGCGTCCGAGGAGCCAACCGCTGAAGGGCAGAAACTCTGTGTGGGTCGCGCGCCCTGGCATTCTCCTTCCATCGTGCCCTTTCTTCTAGCACAATTCGTAAGTCGGACGATCTAGGTAACTCCGTCTGCTTGGATGATGTCTGGTGCGTGCGCGAGGGCCGATAGGTGCTTCCCTCTGTATATGACCTCTTAGATCTTGTCCTCTCAAACCTGGAGTGACGAGTTCTGGAAGTCCTGGATTGAGTGTCGCCTGCTCTGAGGCTCCTATTCTCTGCTTGTGATGGCGTGGTATGCCTACTGCGATCTTCTGAGTGGCGAGGGGGCGTGTTGCCTTTACGCCCCTCTCCTGTCGCCACCCCTTTTTCCCTTTATCTGGCGCTTCATGGCCTCCATATCCGCCGCCATCTTCCTTATCAGTTCATCTTGCTCTTTCACGCGATCCTCCAGAGCTTGAGGGTCGATTCTTCGTCTCTGTCTTTCAGGACTTTGTGAACGAGAGCAACGGGGGCTGTTGTTCCCCTCCCCCTTGCATCCCTTCGGGGGTTCTATCGTGGGGGCTCTAAGTCCGCCATGGGAGGGATGGGAGGCAGACCTTCGCGCCTCCCACCCCCCTCTAGGGTTTGTCCATCAATGGCGGATTGCGGCAAATCTTCGTTGTGCGCCATTGCTCCTGATTAGCGAGGGAAACTTGATCAAAAGGTTTTGTTCTTTGTCTGATGTTCCCACAGATGGCGCCAATTGTACGAGCACGAAATATTGTCCTCGTATAATCCTGTTGATCAAGATTGCGCTCCTCTGTACGACGTCACTTTATTCCCTAAAAACACAAATGTGAGCTAGCCGGCGGGTGTGTGCCGAATACCTCTTCGATGCCTAAGTCAGCAAAATAGACAAATAGACAAAAGTTCTGTGTATTCGAGAATCAAAGTTGTGTTACCTCTCCCATAGGTTATGTTATGAGCTTTTATAGGTTTCGCGTGGCACAATCCTAGGAAGACTCTCACTCCTTCATGTAGAGTCTTCCTAGGAATCACATTCCTGAAAGATAATGCTTATCCTTCAACACCCCCCTCACTGCTTAAACCAAGTGAGATGGTTCTACCACGGTTGGATGTCAATACGACCGAAATAACATGGCCATGCTAAAGCCGCAGACTAGACCGAGATCCCACTAGCTCGGTTCTTCCTTTCACTGCGTGTACCTCGGTTTGACATATTCCAACTGGGTTGTCTGAAACCGCACTAACCACAATGAGCCAAGATCGAGTTAACCAATAGCAAGGTTCTGAGGAAAGCCCAACATACTTCAGCTCAACATGGTATGACCGAGCTAACTGTTACCACTCTGAGTGTGGTGACCGAGCTAACGGCAGAGCTCTCTTGGACCGGGCTAACTATCTCTACTCTGACCGTGGTGACCATGATTATTCCTGGACCGAGCTAACCCTAGGTTACTTCCATACTTGGACCGTGCTAACAGCTGGACTTCGGTCCACTTACTAAGCCCTTCTTACTGTGGCCCATAGAACGGCCCATTACCCAGCTCGGCCCAATTTACTCATAAAGTACCCTTTCAAAACAAATGCCCATACGTATTATAAATTAGTAAAAAATCTTCTCCAATTAAGATTTTATTACAGAAAAATCTTTTAAATTTTTATTTTGTCTTTAAAAGATATTTTATTTCGTTGTGTGTTTAAATTAATATTAGAGTCTGATTTTTCAGTCTTATCAATAGATTATATGAATATTAAATAAACTAAAGAAGCATAATTGAATAGTTTAAATAATAACACTTCTCTACAAATAGTAATAGAACAAAATAATACATAATTGAGTAATAAAAAGAACTTAGCGAAAAACTGAAAAACAATCAGTTAGAAATTATAAACGAAATCTAACATATAATATTTGATATTAAGGCAAGCACGTATCTATTATAGAAGACAAGTAAAAAGATACTATAGATAATTACCCTTATCCTTATAAAGGAAATTCAATATATGGATTGGCGCCCACTTTTCAAAGACAAAATAAAAATTTAAGATTTTTTTTGAAATAAAATTTTAACTAAATAGGGTATTTTACTAATTTATAATATTTATGGGCTTATATTTTATTTTTATAATCCTTTTAGGGACTAAATAAGTTTTAATTAAATACTTTAGGGACTTAATGGATTCAATTGATAGTTTAGGAACTAAATAAATTTTGATTTATATATTTTAAGGACCTAATAGACACAATTGATGGTTCAGGCACTAAATAGATAATTTGATGATAATTTAAGGGTACAATGTGTAATAAACCCAAATTCTAATTTATCTCTTTTTCCGTACAAGATTTTCATCTTAATGAAATTTATATAAGAAAATATTTTCCTCTCTGTTTTCTTAATCACTTCACCTTTTATCATTTTCAATTTTCATCATTTTTTATTTTATTTTTTTTCAGATTAGACGTTCAAGACATGAATTTGTATGAATGGCTTAAATGTATCAAAACGACGTCATTTTATCTCCAAAACAACGCCGTTTTGAGACGTTCACGCTATTCAAGACATGAAAATTCGAACTACCAATCATTGTTGTTTTGAAATGGCTTTGGATCTCTAATTTCATCGTTTTGAAACGAAAGTGCATATTTCGAATGGACTTTTCTTAAGTGTGCAATTGCACACCATGTGCCACTTACATAAAAAGTGTAAGTGTAAGGTGTAAGTATAAGTATAAGGTGTAAATATAAGGTGTAAGTGTAAGGTGTAAGATGTAAGTGGGTTGCATATGATGTGCAACCTCAAAAAAGGTGTAAGTGTAAGGTTTAATTTTTCACAAAAGGTGTAAGTGTAAGGTGTAAATGTAAGGTGTAAGGTGTAAGGTGTAAGTTGCACACCATAACCAAACCCATTTCGAATGTGCATTCCAAAAGATAAATTTTAAGGTATTAGCATTCTTTTGGTAACATTGATATATACATGGACAAAATTTTTAGAAAACTTCTCAACAAATTTTATAAAATCTTATTTTATCATGTGTTTCGTTCTGGATTTGAATTTTGTTTTTGTAGTAGAGCTGCTCACACTGGCATAGCTTAAACCTTTGGGGTTTGGGTTTTCATTAGATTGACTATTTCTCTTATTATGAAATCTGCCTCTAATGAGAAGGACACCTTGCTTTACTCCAAAAATTAGTACAACATTTGAATGGCTCCGATAATTTTCTTTTTTGTTATATGGCTATGAGCCTTCTTTTCCTCACTCGAGAGGAACATAAATAAAATAAAATAAAATAATTAATGTAATTGTCGCTACTGAAAAAGTGGTTTGATAACCTAAGAAAAATGACAATTCACTTCTCTATTAACTATGGAGAATTTATTAGAAAATTCTCTTTTAAATACTTGTATTTTGATTAGTCTATAAGATATTATTATATTTTAATAAATCCTATTAATTTGAACATTTGATCCACCAAATTGAAATTTTCATATTTAAGATATTTTATAAACAATTTTATCCTTACAAATATTTTCTAAACCCTTAGCTACTTGGTATGTGAACATTCATGTTAAATAAATTTGATAGTGTGAATGTTTACATTGACAGTGTGAATATTCACATCATGTACCATTCACACTGTCAATGCGAATATTAATATGCGCTTCATCCTATTATTATTACGAATATTTTGGTAATCATGTCACTCATAGGACTTATTTGAACATAAAAAAACAATTTGAACTAAGTAGAACATAAGTAAGTGAAGAGGGATTTATAAATAAATGCCCCATGTAAGTTTTAGTATATATACATTTAACTACGGCATTTGGTCTAGATTAATGATTAATTCATCCACACAATTTTGTCCGTCCGAATGCACACAATTGAGTCTCAATTGTGTGCATCTGGGCTAACAAAATTGTGTGGATGTAGCGATGTTGTTTGGTCTAATGATTGTGTAACACTCTTTGTTGTGTGAGGTTTCTGGTTCAGCTCTAATAAAGAGAAGTTTGATACTTTTTGTGGTGATTTGTAGTGGTTTATTTATTCCTCATTATGTTGGTGGGCTTGGGCTATGGGGCTTGCATGAAGTTGTTGGGCTTGGGGTTGGTGGGTTTGATTATTGGTTGGTTAGACTTTATTGACTTTCTATCTATTGTGAACTAGTGATATGTTTGATTATGTAAATATCTACTCCATCTGTCTCAAAATATTAGTCATTTTTAGAAAATCTAACTTTTATTGGTAGTACAATTATTACATTTTAAAAATATTTACTTTCCAAAATTACCTTTTGGTAGTACAATTATTACACTTCAAAAATATTAATTATTGAATTTAAAAGAATGGCAAACTAGGAAATTCATGTTATTTTAATTCTTGGTTTTTGAAAATGGACTAATATTTTGGAACAATGAAAAATGAAATTAGAGACTAAAATTTTGGTATGGAGGAAGTATTATATGTGAGCACTGGATTTGGTGTCCAAGTGTTTGATAGTTTCTCCTTCTGTCACGTTTTCCTTATTTTATAATTAAAAAGATAATAACAAGATAAACAAGACCTGAACCTTGGACCTTGAATTTGTCAAATAAGACTCTTACCACTTGACTAGCACAAAATATTTAATAAATACTTTATTTTATATTTACTTATTTGAATTGCACACGTAATGGGTGTGCCACTCGCTAGTACTATTATTAAGTAAATGCTAGACTTAGTATCCAAGCCTTCTCCTCATGACATGTGATAGATTTTCCTATTATAAAATAAAAAGTTATACAATGTCGTAAATGTGGTTTGAATCCAAAACTTTAGATTTTATTAGGAAGCATCTTACTACTTAAGCAACTTACATATTATGATATTTATTTATTTATTTATTTTTATTCTTACTTATTTTATTTACACATATATTGCGTGTCACCTGCTAGTTGTATTGATATGAACAATAATCCATATAATATTTAGGGCTACAAGAAAGAACATCATCCTATGACCTATCAACTAAAAATAGGTAATGAATATTAATTAGTGATGGATATTCTATAAGATTTGTAGAATTTAGAGGGCATTTGATAAATATTTTTAATTTTTAGAAATAAAAAAGAAATTAAAAATTGGAAACTAACATGAAATGTTTGACCAACTATTTCCAAAACAATTTTTTAGGAATAATTTTTGAATTTAAAAAAAAAATCACAAAAATAAAAATGATATGAAAATGAGGGGCTTTTTTTTATAATGTCTACAAATAAAATAAAAAATTGGATAAATTACAATAAATTTCCTTAAACCATGACTCATTTTGTTTTATTCAAATTCAAAACTCAATAGTTAATCTCCTCACAGTACTATTTTACTACATCCAACCCTTTTTGTTAAAATTTTACATAAAATCAAATCATATGTAAAACACATGACACATTTATTAAATTTTAGGATAATAATATCATTATTTCATGATCTCATTTGCACTTTGTCACTAAGATAAGGAAGACAACGTGCAAATGGGATAACTAGATAAAATATTATTGTCCTAAAAAAATCAATAAATATATCATTTGCTTTATATATGACCTTATTCCATTTAAATTCTGACACTGAACCCTAACGAAATGTATTATGTATAACAAACACTACTGCTTAGTAAATACACATTATCTACAACACTCCATTCGACTTTATATCTTTAATAGAAAGAAGCCCCAAACTCAAGTCTAGTCTACATATATAAGACATGAGGTTTTGATAACAATGTTCTTCTTAGTCATGGACACCACATATGACTTTTTTACAACAATTGAATGATTAAGGTCCCTCTTTATAATTTCTCATTGATATTCCAAGTTGGTTACAGCTGATGTGGGAACAGGGGCCCCTGCTGTGCTCAAAGCACAGCAGTGACTGTTGGGCCTCTGTTTGAGGTATATTATGATCTTATTTTTATGATCTAAACCGTTCATATTGTAGGGTTTGTTGAGTACTTCATGCCTACCACCTCAAATGGAGGCACCACAGTCACTGCTGTGCTTTGAGCACAGCAGGGACCCCTGTTCCGCTGAAGGCTGATGTGAACCACAATGCGTCGGTAGTTTAAGAATAGACAACTTAAATGCTGGTTTAGGCTAAACTCTTGAGTAAAAGAGGACCACATGGATTATATTATGTGAATTTTATTATGTACTTATTGCACATGTTAAGATGATTAAAGGGGTTGTACATTGCTATAAAAGTGGGTATATTAAAAAATATATAATATTTTAAAACTTTTTTAACATGTGCCTTAAAAATACATATTAACAAGATCTTTATTATATATATATAGATAAATAATAAAAATTATTATCAAAATAATTTTACATAATAAAAGTTAGCATTCATTACACCAAAACCTGCTTAACTATTATTTAACATCACTTAATCTCCTCATTCATGAATTTGTATAAATTGACCCCTCAACTATAAAAATATATCAGTTTTACTTCCTCTAGACCACTTTACAAAAGAGTATATTTCTACAACTTTTTATAGTTGATGAGGGTAAAGTGATACTTGTAATAGAGTTGAAGAGGTCTTGGTGTAATTAACCTATTTTATTGTCAAAATAATTGTCAAAAATTAAAATAGTAGTTGAAAATCTCCCAATAAATTAACAAACAACGAATAAATTGGGGATTATCAAAAAGAAATTCACTTCATCAGTTATCTTAAGCTCTCCGTCAAATCATAAAGAGAGCAAAACAACTTCTCTAATTAGATACAAAAGAGATCTCATTGTTACATTTATATTACACATATTTTATTCTCTTATTTTGATTGTGAAAATTAGATAGCTTATTATGAATGCCCCAATTAGACTTTTCATCTTGGGTTTTAAATAGGCTTGAGTGGACTCTGTCATTGATGGCAATTTGGTTTAAAATTAAAGGTGAAATTGTCAGGCCATGTTAAGTGGTGTTTCATAAAATTAAAAATTGAAAATTGAAAAATTAAAGGATTTCTTAATAATTTCGCTTAGTACTATTCAAATAAATAAATGTGATGTTTTAATTTGATTTTTATTAATTTAGATAGTGAGACTTATCAATTTTATCTTATTTTTTTGAAGATAACTGAATTATATAATGGTATTGATTAAAAACTACCAAAGAACTTCTCTTGTATTTATGTAATTAATTTTTGGGAAAATTATAAATTTAAAAAAATTGAAGTTTGACTATTATAACAGAATAAATCCTGAGTTTTCAATTTTATCAATTTCAACCCTAATCTTTTGATTTTGTTTTCAATCTAAATCATTTACCTATTTTCGTTAACTAAAATCGACGAAAAAATAATATTTTAATAATTAAACTAGATGTAAATATACATAACATGTCTAAAATACTCATTTTCATTGAGTTTAATGATTAAAATATCTATCTTTTCTGTTAATTTTACTTAACGGAAATAAGCCAATGGTTTAAATTGAAAATAAATATAAAAAAATTAAGATTTAAATTGATAAAATTAAAAACTCTTAGTTTATTTTGTTATAATTGTTAAATCTTGGCATTTTTTTTTTTTTTTTGGGTTGTAATTTAGTCTTAATTTTTTAATTTGTTTCATCATCACTTTTGTCATAATAATAGGTTATTTTAGAATACACATGTATTATATACAAGTTATATTACCACAAATGCCATAACTAAATTCGCTTTTAGTTATAACTAAAAAATGAGTCATAACCAAACACCATCTGCGGTATAAACAAAATAAAAATTGCACATTTAATGATTATCAATAAAAGTATCTCTAATATTAAAATTACTAAACTAACCCTCCACTACTAAAAAAAACATTTTTTGCGGCCGCTATAAGCCGTCGCAAATAATAGAAATACAGTCGCAAAAAACTTTTTGCGACAGCTTATGCAACGACAAATGAGAGTCGCAAATGTGAGAGTGACAAATACTTTTTGCGACCGCAAAACAACAATCGCAAACTATTTGTGACCACCTAATCTACTTATAGCAATTGATGTTTTGCCGTCCCAAAAAAGTAAAAAAATAATACCTACAATATATTAGCGACCATGCCTACAATGTTTTAACAACTTATATTCTTATATATATATATATATGAGAATATTATATACAATAAATATAAAGAGATATTTACAAAAAATTTAACATTCATGCATTATTTTCCATCCCTTCCCTTAATAAAATTCCCGTTACAATAACAAAGAGTTCCTAAAAGAATCTTGCAAAGGTTTTCCACCTATTGCAATTACAAAAAAACATTTGAGGTTACAGTAGTTCTGATTCCAAGAATCCTTGCAATTACGCACCCTAATTCACATAAAAAACTAGTATATGGAAACAAGAAAAAGGCCACTTCTTTACAGTCTTTGTTACAGAGTCTTGAAGAATATAGGTTGTCCTGAAAGAATTCCTGTCAGTCTTGTTGCCACCATTGCTCCCTCTGTCAAGAGAATATCGGAAACAAATCATCAACCTCTAATATTGAAACTACAAGTTCGAGCAAAAAGAGGCGTGAATTTGATTATTGAACACTAGTAAGACAAAAACCAACACAATATCAAACTTTCTCAGCTAGCACTGTACAGCCAATATAAATGGCACATTGAAAATAACTTGACTGGTTCACCGAGTGTGGGTGATCAATAGAGGTCCATTGGCTCTCAAGCACAAGTTAGCACTAAGAGATTCATCAAATATAAAACAGACAACTAATGATTAGTAAATAGCATGTATTTAAAGTCAATTCAAGCATGGAAATAGAAATATTGATAATACTTGATAAAATGATCATTCATCAAATAGTCCACAAGAATGGCTTTGTGCATAGAAATCCTTTTCATAACATTTCCAGCTAAAAAGCACAGGACCAAATCACCAAAAGTTCCTAATACTAACAAACTAGTTGAAAATTTCATAATAATATGCAACATTCGAAACAATACTTTAATTCATCATACATAGGTATTATATAAAACCAATTAAGCCAAACGTGTTTTACCTAGACTGGATTATAGATATCAGTGAGTCTAAAAGTTTGATAACATCAGATGGATTTAATAGTGAGACTGAATTTGCAATCACCTGCAAGAAATTCAGGAGCGTAGTATTAGGTGAGTCATACCTTCACATCATTAAACATATAACCAAAGGAAAAGGGACAAGGAAGAATCTTATCATCTTGGGTACATAAGCAATTTAAGATTAGTGCTCAATCATTAGCATGTAGCGCTTGCTTAAGCAAAACTTGAATAGAATCCACACTTGGAGGCATCACATGCTGAGAAATTTCTTTTTTCTCAAGGCTCTAAACCTCGCCATTCTCTAGTAAATTTAAACTTGCAAGTTTCTCACCCATGGTTGGATCATTTAAATCCTCGTCAATTTGGCTTCCATCCATTGGCTATCCATGAGTTGTATCTAGCAGCAAAACCAGTTTATTTGTTAAAATAATTTGAATTATTTTTTTATCTGTAGTCATCTTATAAAAAGAATTCCAAAGACTCGAAAATAGCAGAAGTAAAAATCGAAATAGAAACTGGGAATAAGAATCCGTGAAGAAACAGTAAGATACCTGCAAAGTATGCAATGGCCTTAAATAGGCCTAAATTCCATGAATTTGGCTCGGAATTTCATGACACATCTTCAAGAATTATTCTTTTTCCTTCCTTTCACCCTCACATTCCATTCTCCTTGATTAAAATCATTTTTACTCAGTTTAAGGCAGAATTCAGGTATTTTCTTTTGTAACCATTCTACCGGTGCAATGCTATCAATCTATCTATCTATCAAATGCTGAAATTTTAATTAAAATCATATTGAAGAGTATCAAAGAAATCTCCATGTTACTTGGGCCAGGTTAGCAATTTCACCACGGACAGCATACTCACATTTCAAAACCCGTCAATAGAAAACTTGGAGGTGCAAAATGTGGACCAGCATGTAAATTCAGAATAGAAAACAGCCCACATTGCATAAAAGCAGCCACATTGCCCACAAGCCATGTAATATCTGAATCTGGTCACTCAATACAAAGACAAAATTCAATAAAATCATTGCACAGCCTACAATAAAGACAAGGTATAGAAAAGATGCTTATCCACTTTGCACATGAATATCATTACATAGAATATAATGCCAATGCAGTCAATCATAAAGCTAAGCATAACTGAAGAAAATAATCCAAGCAATGATTTATCACTCAAAACACGATACAAAAAAACAAACTCATCATAACAATATTTGTAAGATTTTAATTTAGCACCAAAGAGAAGAGACCAATGAACAATTTGGAGGGAAGCAATATGTTGATCAAACTAAGCTACATCCAGCACACATGTTCAAGGATCTACAAAGATAAAAACAGATAATACATTAACTTCTGATTTAGGCCACTGTTAACATTATCAACTTCAAAAGAGATAACAACAGTATAAATTACCTCCAAAGCAGAGCCACAAGCTATTATGACAAGATGAGCTTCAAGTTGTCAATGTCAATAGTTATTTCCTCCAAAACAGGAAAAATTAAAATTTATCATAACCAAATCTTTCAAAGGCTATTATAAATAATAATTTACCATTTGTATAGCTAATCAGTGCTTGTTCATTTGAGCACTTAGTGCCAAACAATAACGTTAACAAAGTGATATATATATATATATATAGTAGGATACATCTCAGTTTTTTACCTTCAGCATCTTCTTTGCCTTCTCAATTTCAAGATGATCAGGTTGACTTGCAACCAAAAAAAAAAAAAAAATTAAAAAGCATTAAAAAATATAATTTCCAAAAACTACATCAAACAAAGTGAAATGATCAATGTAACATAGATAATCAACAGATCTTGAACCTAAATGTTCAGATTATACAGGGCTTAGAATTAGAAATCGAAACTCGAGAGATTCATGTATCTAATTGAGATAATCAAATCATCAACCACAACAAGCAATGTAAATTATAGTTAAAATTCGAATCAAATTGTTTACCTAAATCGAAGCTTGAGTCCTAGCTGACGCGATCGCAGTCGCAGCAGTGCTTGTCGTACCTAGAGTGTTGTTGTTCGTGCTTCTCATCTCTCTGTATTTTCTCTTTGCTCAATCAAACAATTAACCTAATTTCACTCAACAATTTTTTGTTTCATCGTCGATCAAATCTCACAGAGACTGCAACTTTCTTGAGAAAATTCAATTTAGAAAATCAAATTTCAAGTCTAAAAATGAAATTGAAGATTAGAGAAACAGAGCATGATGAAGAAAGTGAGAGACCGAGAGACAGAGATTCATACCACTGGAGCTGCGACTATGGCAAGCAAGAGAGCAAGAGAGACAGTTTGTGAATGTCATGAGAGTGAAAGGGCCTACGGCATTGGTATATAAAAGAAATAGGAATAATAAATTGAGGGAAGTAAAATCATGTAGTTTTGAATTATATATATTTCTATTCATTTATTTTTTGCAACTGCCTTTTTGGCGGCTGCAAATATTGTTTTTTTGCTACAGTTAAATAGTTAGTCACAAAAAAATAGACGTAAAAAGTCACTTTTCTAGTAGTGTTATTAGGTATCCAAAAAGTGAGAAACAACAAACATGGCCCGACGAGGTGCCCACTTCAAGCAAGAAGCAATGCCAAAGCGGCTGTCCTAGCTTGCCACCTAAGCATTGATGATAGAGTTCAAACAGGCACCTATGAGCATTGCATTTGATTGCCTCTTGCAGAGTTTCACAAAAAAAAGTATCATTAAGTCCCAATTTTTTTTCAATATCCATAACTTATATGTATTTCGGCAAGTTCCCCCCACCCAAAAAACAAAAATCAATCTACAAGATCACAAGAAGCAGGTATTATCATGTGATTACCAGCCACACCATCTGTGCATGAAAAATGACATAGAGAGAAAAAGAGAAACTATGCCACTCATTCTTTTTTTATTCATATATATATATATATATTTTTAATTATGGGTCCTTGTGAATATTGACTTGATATTGTGTAAGAACATCATGCCAGATGATGGTGCAATTATTAGTCTCATCACTTGTAGAAAGAGGGATTGAAAGCTTTTTCATGTCCTTGTCAACACCCTAAAGCAAACTCACCTCATTTTGGATCAAGAGAGTCCCCAAAAATAAAAATAAGAACTAAGATAACAAGAAATCTATTACATGAATATTGAACAGGCCACAACAATTATGCAAAATAAGAAAAAATTACTCACAATGCATGAGAGTATTTGGTTAGGAGGGTACCACAATAGACTTATTTATTTTGTTGATCAGTGGTTACTTGTCCTGCTCCAAAAACCCAAAAGCATAAGCATAACAATTTTAAATTTCTCAAAATCAAAACTCAAAAGCATAAGTATAGCAAACTATTCAACCATATATTAGAAATGCTACATTAACTTGCTAAGTAAAGCTTACCTTGCTGATAAAAGTGAAGGCATTAACTATTCAAGCCTATTTGGTTGTTTTTTCAGTGCCAACGCCCCAGGAGTTAATCAAAAGACACAGAAGGAACCAAAACAGCCTAAGAAATGCCTTCAATATCATCACCATTACAGGATAAATAATAATAAAAAATCTCCATGAGGTAGCAGTGAATGTATGAAGCTAAAGACATAAAAATATAGAAAGGTACAATGAATTTATCTTAATGTTTGTACTTCATTACACAATTCATGGTTCTCAAACAAACTGAAATGAGGAGATAACATATAATGCTATAATGCTCTGTTCAATGGTTCTCATTCCACTCAAAATTACTCCTTCAACTCTGTTTAATTTCATACAAAAACAAGGGCCAAACTTCTTTCTTTTTTTTCCTTACAGAACTGGAAAAATGCTATAAAATTAGTTTAGGTTTAACAGAATTCTGAAAATTCATCATTTGTATATAATTGTGACAGAGCACGAGTAGCACCCTGAGCAACACTCGAAGTAAAATAGACTTCAAGCAAGAAAACTAATCCTGATTAATAATGCTATAATTGGGCACTTGAGATTCCATCATGCAATCTATGAAGTGAATCCATGAAATCTTTATCAAAAAATTAACCATTCTTTGAAGAAAGAACCTTTCCACAATTTTATATTCATACCAAATTGACATTAACGCTCACATATAAAAAGTTACTAGTCAGTAAAGTTTAGTATTATAAAAATTACCTAATAGACTGAGCATAGATTTTCCAATCAGAACTCAGAAGCTCTCTCTTTAAATCCATGTATTGTCCAGCACTGCACTTGGCCTTTGTGTGAGATGCCAAAGCATTTTCCAAGTTAAATGACCTGCAAAAAAATTTGGAAGAGGGAAAATTGAGATACTATAACAGTATTCGTTGTTGCTTTTTCTTTCTATTACGTCAATGCATAAGAGATAACCCTCTAGGACTCAACACAAAAGATAAAGTATAACAAACATGTAGCCCATAAAAACTGAAATGGTCCCTGTTAATATAATATAATATGTAATGTATTATAATATGTAATGTATTAATGTATGTATACAGCTAGCTCAGATAGATAGGATTCTTTAGATAGGATTCCTTTTTCCTTTTCTTTTCTTGTTCCTGCTTTCGGTCGCCTGTCTTCTTTCGGCCTCCTTTTCATTATTATATTACATTGTATCATAATGCTGTTTGTAACACAGCTCCTATATAATGGAGCCTCTATTTGGTTTCTGATATATATTGAATCATAGAGTTGTTCTCTCTCAGTATCCCTCTCTCAACTTGTTTTACACGGTATCAAAGCTTCACATATATAGCTCACATATATCAATGCCTCACACTCATTAACCAGAAACAATCACATTTTCTGGTAGTTATCTCTGCTTCATCGCTGATCATATCTTTTTTTTTCTCCAAAATTTTCGCACTGCCTACTCATGTGCTCGGAATCTTCTCACGCTTCCAACGCCACCAACGGCATCCTCAGATCCTCTCTAACGCGCCCTCACGGGCCATCTTTGTCGCCGGCGCGTCACCCGCTTCCGCCTTCAACGTCCCATGCGCTCCACGCATCCACCAGTCGCTTGAGCCATCTCTCTCCGCGTCTCACGCGCTACACGCATCCGCCCCATCCGCTTGAGCCGTCTCCCCCGCACGCGTCACTCGCCCGCGCCGCACACGCCTCGCGCCGCTTTTGCCTTCTGCTCGCGCCACTTGCACACGCCTTTGCCTTCGGCTCCAGCCGGTTCAGCTCAAACCAGCTCAGCACCTTTTTCAGGCCGATTCAACCCTATTTTTGGACTTTTCTGGCCGGTTCAGACCGGTTCCTCACTAATTTGGACCTTCTGCATTCCCTGATACCCTCGGTTTTTTCAGATTCTACCTCGATCATACTGTTTTTCCCTCATGTATCGCCCGGACTCCTCTAATCACCCTATTTCCATTGTTCTTGACGGGACTAACTATGTCTTATGGGCACAAGCCATGTCTGGATTCCTCAAAGGCAAGAAACTTTGGCGCATCATCACTGGGGATGTGTGCAAACCCATCCCAACAACCACGGAATTCGCTGCCACCACGGAATCCGTTGCCAAATATGTCGACCGTCTGGAGGATTGGGATAGTAAAAACTATCAGATCATCACTTGGCTTCGCCATACTTCTATTACATCTATCAGCCTTCAGTTTGGTCGGTTCCAACTTGACTCTGCTTCCTTTCCCGCCAAGGCCATCTGGGATTTTTTACAAGAACGCTATCAGACTACTGGCCTTGCTCACCAATATCAGCTTTTGAGTCATCTTCACCGTATGCGCCAAGATACAACTCAGACCATTAATGATTTCCTCTCCCAAATGTATTATGTTTGGGATCAGCTCGCTCTTTCTGAACCTCCATGACCTCATACTGAGGATGCTGCCTTGTTTACTACTTACCGTAACCAACATCTCTTGGTTCAGTTTCTCATGGCTCTCACTCCCCCGTTTTGAGCCAGTACGAGCATCTCTCCTTCATTGCACTCCTTTACCCACTCTTGAGCAAGCAATTTCTGAACTACTGTCTGAGGAAACCAGGTTTGGTACTTTCCATCCGCACCCTATGGACTCTGTTCTTGCTACTCCCCAGATTCAGAGTTCTCCTTCACCACCTTCACCACAGAGGTCAACTGCCTGCAGCTACTGTCACAACCGCAGTATTCCGTTGACTCATCTTCTGGTTAATTGTCCAGTTCGTCTTTGTCGGTTTTGCAACAAGACTGGCCCTGGTCATCTCCAGCAAGACTGCTTCCGCAATCCCACCCGTGCCTCTCGCAATGGTCCTTCCATCGAGAATTTTTCCCGCAGCAACTCTCACCGTTCTGGGACTCCATTTAAACCAATGCCTGCTCAACGCACTGCTGCTGCTGCCTCAGAGGATTTACCTTCCTCTGTCCCTATAGACCCTTCCACTCCAGTCTTCTCTCAAACAGATGTCGAAGCCATGTTTCAACATTTTTGGCAGAATTCCGGTACTCCTCCATCTACTGCTTTGTCTGTCACCGCAGGTAACACTTCCTGGTACTTTGACTCTGCTTGTTGTAATCACATGACATTTGACCCTACTATTTTTACTCCTCTCTCTTCTACTCCTCATGTTCCTTCTATCCATACTGCTGGTGGGTCTCTTCTGTCTGTAAGTCATGTTGGTTCTGTTTCCACCTCTCACGTATCTTTATCCCATGTATATCTTATGCCTGCTCTTACTTTAAATCTTATCTCCATTAGTCAACTATGTGAGCATGGTCTAACTGTTACCTTTTCCTATACTGGTTGTTTGGTGCAAGACCCTCGGACGGGGCAACTCTTGGGATAGGCCGTAAGCATGGACGTCTCTACGAACTCATCCATCTTCATATTCCAGATTCCTCTCAGATCACAGCTCCTACCACTGCTACCACTGCTCCTCCTTTATCTCCTTTTCAGCTTTGGCACTGTCGTTTGGGCCATCTTTCTGTTGGTCGTTTAAAATCTTTAATTTCTAGTGGTCATTTAGGTCCTGTAAGTTCTGATGCTTTAGATTGTGTGTCCTGTCAACTTGCCAAACAACCTGTTTTGTCGTTTAATAAAAGTGACTCTGTTTCTCCTGCACCATTTGATCTCATCCATTCTGATATTTGGGGACCCTCTCATACTCTTACTATGGGAGGCGCACGCTATTTTGTTGTTTTTGTAGATGATTTTTCCCGTTTTACATGGTTGTTTCTTATGAAAAATCGCTCTGCGCTCAAACAACTTTATTACAATTTTGCTGCAATGGTTAAAACACAATTTTCTAAAACTATGAAGCTTTTTCGCTCCGACAATGCCATGGAATATAAAGATTTTGACTTTCTTTCCTTCCTTCAGAGTCATGGTACTCAACCTCATCGTTCCTGTCCCAGTATGTCTCAACAAAATGGACGTGCTGAACGGAAACATCGACATATTCTCGACACTACTCGCGCTCTCCTTCTCTCTTCCTCTTGTCCGAAACATTTTTGGGGAGAGGCAGCTCTCACTGCTGCTTACACTATCAATTGTATCCCTACACCTGTCATTCATAATCACACTCCTTATGAGCGTCTGCATGGCCCCGTCCCCCTTACACTAACCTTAGGGTCTTTGGATCTGCCTGTTTTGTTCTTCTCCAACCTCATAAACGTACCAAACTTGAACCACGTTTCCGCCTTTGTTGCTTCTTGGGGTATGGTATTGAACATAAGGGGTATCGTTGTTGGGATCCTCTCTCCCAGCGACTCCGTATCTCTCGTCATGTGGTCTTTTGGGAACACAAAATGTTTTCCTCTCTCTCACTCTTCCGTTTGTCCGTTCCCTCACCCTCTCTGTTTTTTACTGACCCTTCCACAGATCTGTTTTCTGATGAGCTTACTCCACCGCCCCTGCCAGCCTCTCTCGAGACTGCCTTGCCTACTGGTCTGTCCCCATGCACTTGCTCGCTCTAATGGTCCTGCTCTTGCTCCCTCGGGATCCTCCCCTCGTGGTGAGTTTCTTCCTCTGGCTCCTCCTCCCTCTGCTCGACCACACCGGGTAACCCAACCTTCTACTCGTCTTCGTGACTTTATTGTTGGTTCTACTGCTTTTTCTACTTATGAACCGACCTCCTATCGTGAGGCTCGCTCTAATCCTCTTTGGCAGCATGCTATGACTGATGAATTGCAGGCTTTAGACAAAACTCATACTTGGGACATTGTTGATCTTCCTCCTGGCAAGACTGCCATTGGCTGCAAATGGGTATACAAAATCAAGACTTGTTCTGATGGATCTATTGAGCGCTACAAAGCCCGCCTTGTTGCCAAAGGCTTCAACCAAGAATATGGTATTGACTATAAGGAGACCTTTGCTCCTGTTGCTCGTCTCACCTCTGTTCACAGCTTGATTCCTGTTGCTACCACCCGACAATGGGATCTTTATCAACTGGACGTCAAAAATGCTTTCCTTAATGGTGTTCTTCTCGAGGAGGTCTACATGCAACCTCCCCCTGGGTCTACTTATCCACCTCATAAAGTCTGCAAACTTCAACGTGCTTTATATGGTCTCAAACAAGCTCTACGCGCTTGGTTTGCCAAGTTCAGCTCTACTATTCATGAATGTGGTTTCACCTCCAGCTCTTATGATACTGCTCTTTTTATCCGGAAAACAGCTCAAGGGACCACCCTGCTTCTGCTTTATGTAGATGACATGATTATCACCGGTGATGATATCGATGGTATTCTTCGCTTGAAACAGTTTCTTAGCCATCATTTCGAGATGAAAGACCTTGGTCCTCTCAGCTATTTCTTGGGTCTTAAAATCTTCCATGATTCCACGGGTTCTTTTCTCTCTCAAGCTAAGTATACCTCTGATCTTCTCACACGTGCTAGTCTTACAGATTACAAGACTACCTCCACTCCCCTGGAGCCTCAGAGTCGTCTTACACCTCTTGATGGCACTCTTCTCTCTGATGCTACCCTCTATCGTCAGCTGGTTGGCAGTCTTGTCTATTTCACTGTTACTCGTCCTGATATTGCCTATGCCGTTCATATTGTCAGCCAGTTTATGTCAGCTCCTCGTACCCCTCATTATGCTGCATTAGTTCATATCCTTCGGTATCTCAAAGGCACCATGTTTCATGGTCTTCATTATTCCGCCCGCTCCTCTCTCCAGCTTCGTGCTTTTTCCGATGCCGATTGGGCTGGGGATCCTACTGACCGCCGCTCTACTACCGGGTTCTGTTTTTTCTTGGGTGATTCTCTTATTTCTTGGCGTAGCAAGAAACAATCTCTTACTGCTCGTTCCAGTACCGAAGCCGAATACCGTGCTCTTGCTGATACTACTCAAGAGCTTATCTGGCTTCGTTGGCTTCTTGCTGACATGGGTGTTTCCCCCTCTGGTGCTACTGCCCTCTTTTGTGACAATCAAAGTGCTCTTCAAATTGCTCACAATGATGTTTTTCATGATCGCACCAAGCACATTAAGATTGACTGCCATTTTATTCGTCAACACGTCACTCGTGGTACTGTCCATCTCCATCCAATCTCTTCTGCTGATCAACCTGCTGATATCTTCACCAAAGCTCATTCTCCTAGCCGCTTCGTTGACCTTGTCTCCAAACTCCAATTGGTTGATGTTTGTCCTCCTTGAGTTTGAGGGGGGCTGTTAATATAATATAATATAATATGTATTATAATATGTTAATATAATATGTAATGTATTAATGTATGTATACAGCTAGCTCAGATAGATAGGATTCTTTAGATAGGATTCCTTTTTCCTTTTCTTTTCTTTTCTTGTTCCTGCTTTCGGTCGCCCGTCTTCTTTCGACCTCCTTTTTATTATTATATTACATTGTATCATAATGCTGTTTGTAACACAGCTCCTATATAATGGAGCCTCTATTTGGTTTCTGATATATATTGAATCATAGAGTTGTTCTCTCTCAATATCCCTCTCTCAACTTGTTTTACAGTCCCAAAACCTCGACTAAAAAGTAAACATATAGGTGACACAAAATCAAAAACTATTGCAAACAAAAAATATAAGATAAATTTATTATTAAAAATTAAATTAAAAAATAAATAAAACAAAAGTCCTGCCAATTAAGAATTTAAAACTACCATCACAAAGGAAAAACAACAAAATTAAAAACCATGACTGACATGGGAGGAGAGAAATTAAACTGTATGAGCAGAGCATGAGAGGAAAAAAGAATATGGGGCATAGTAAGTATGGCTTGTATAGTGCTTGTTGGACTCAATTAAGAACACACCAAGAGAAATAGTTAAACCAGTATTACAGTGAGTGGTATGAAAGATTGCTGAACAATACAGTGATCGTAAAGCCATACAACTGCATAAAATGAATGGAGCTGCTGAACAAAACTTTGTAGTGAATTGAGCTGTTTGGTTGTCTCCCCCCCCAAAAAAAATAAAATAAAATAAAATAAAATAAAAAATAAGAAGATGTCACACAAAGATATGCAAGTATATTGATAAAGGAAGTGAAACACATAAGCACATGTTCAAGCATTTAGATTCTAAACATTATAATACCAGAAACAGCAAAGAGAGAAATAAAGGCTTGGAACTGAAGCTATTGAAATTTGAAATTCAAATTCAAATATGGAAGAGAGAGAGAGAGAGATATTCAAATTCAAAACCATAGGCATCTTTACATAGATCCTAATCAGTTCCTTTACCAAAACACGAAACAAATCATACGAATGAAATCAGTCTATGAAACCAAACGAATCAACGTTAGACCATCATACGAATCGAAATCAACACGACATTCAGAGATCAACCGTCAAAATCAATCAAAATCATATCTATGAGCTGAGAAATTGAAGCAAATCGTAGAAAGTATTCACAAACCATGGAGATCACAGACCAACCAGCAAAACACACCAACTCAAACTGCATCTACATATACATAAATGCATGTATATATATATGTATATAAAACGTACATAAACCCGGAAAATGAACCCTAACGAAGCAAAATGGACTAGAAAATAGTTCAAAGAACTCACCATGGTGGAGATGGAGAAGATCGGGGTGATTGAACAGAGTTAGAGAGAGAAAATTTAGGGAAACGATGATATGTAATGATCAGGGGCGATTGAATAGGGTTAGAGAGAGCAAGCAAGAGAGCAAGAGAGCAAGAGAGACAGAGACACCTCTGTTTGTAAGTAGTCGTGAAAGGAATTAGGGCATAGGTATAAGAAGAGGGAAAAATAAATAAAAGAAAAGATCAGTCTGAAGCTTGCTCTTGCAAATATTATTTTTCGCGACGGTCAAACAGTTTGTCGCAAAAAATTACTTTTCTAGTAGTGCTCCCATTAATGCCGTTAGTCATCGAAAGGTAAGTGCAATTTCAAAAAAAGAAGAGAAGGCCAATGTAATTGTCAGTAACCGCAAGGGGGTGACTGTAATTCACCCCTTCTTTTAGGGTGTTTCTATTTACACATCACATTTGGTCTCAAGGCACATCACTTACTTAATGCACACCAAACATAATTTTAACTTTATTATTTTTGCTCAATACACACCATCCATTTTCAAATATACCTAAAATATCTTCATCTTCTTCAACCACTCCACCAACCCTAACCCTAACCGCTGTCACCTCGCCGCAAGCCGTTGCCTTTCCCTCCTCTGGCGAATCTCTTCCTAACTCCTCCATCCATCACTCTTCTTGCCTTACCACTTCCAACCACACTCCCAAATCCTTTTCCACCCCCTTCTTCCCTTCACCATCAGCTCAACCACCTTCCCACCACAACCTCTCATCATATCCCATTTGATATCCTACTTCTTCTCCACTCTCTAAAAACTACCAAATCTACCCTCACCACCGCAACCCTCCCTCTACAGAGATCTTCCCCAATCCATCGGAGAGGAGTTTCTCACCGAAGACAACTGCAGCGGCAAAGCTTCAAATCAAAGCTTGAAATTCTAGATCAAAGCTTTGAATCTGGTTTGCACAATCGAACTCCTGCAAGCCTTAGATCTAAATCTGAAAACCCTAGGACTCTCTCTCTCTCTCTCTCTCTCTCTCTCTGTGCGATGGAGAAAAACGAGCCATGGCTGAAGTAGGAGACTGGGTTATTCGTTGATAGGGGAAGAGAGAAGGGTTTGCATAGAGGAAAGGGGTCGCCAGCGAGGTAGGGAGGTTGCGATGGTGGCTGGGTTTCAGTGACGGTAGCCGGAGGTAGAATCAGGCAGCGGAGAGTGGTGGTGTATGGAGAGTGTATTGATATTCTATTGTGATTATTTTGGTCATTTTATGTAAGGTCATTATTGTAATAAAAAATAACCAATTAATGGTGTGCCTTGAGACTACATGTGGTGTGTAAATAGAGGCACCCCTTGTTTTAAGTAAGAATTATGTTAAAGATCCCAAATGAATTACCAAGGTTGTGTTTGGTAGAGTTTTGTAAATATAATTTGAGAGTATGAGTTGTATTTTGAATTTGTGAGTTTTAGAATTATAATTTGAGTGTGAAAATTTTGTTTGGTGAAGAGTTTTGAATTGAGTGGAAAATTTTTGATGTAACATATGATATTTGATACAAAAACTTATAACTCATAACCAAACATACAACTCAAAATTCTATTAAAACACATAAAAAAATTAAAAAATTCAGAAAATATTTTTTTCGAATATATGAAAATTAACATATGTCAATTGCAAAAAAAAAAAATTGCACTGTTTCGGTCAACTGGTTAGGTGACATTTGAAAAAAAAAAATTCCGAAAACCGCGCCTGAGACAGAGCGTTTTGTGCAAAGTTTTGGAAACGTGATTTCAGAACTTGTTCCAAACATCATACTTGAATGAAGGTATACAATTATGGTTTGAAAACACAACCAAACACAACCCAAACCTTTTACATAGGTGTGGGACTCACACAAATCACATGTGTGTGGGTCTCACATTTATTTGAAAGGTTTAGTAAAAAATTTGATAATTTATTTGGGTTGTCTAACATTTTCATTAAACCAATTTGATAAAGTTAATAAATTTTGAAATGATAGAAAACTTATTTAATATTGACTAAATTTATAAATACTTATGCATTAGTATCGATATTCGCCGCTATAACCTTACTACTATCACTATTACCACTACCACTACTATCATTTCACTATCACAATCAGGCTCGGCCCTGAGATTTTTGGGGCCCAAAGCCAATAATCAACTAATAAATTTTTGAGGTCCTTCAAATTTTTTTTTTCATTGAATGAAAAAAAAATTTAAAGGTAAAGGACAAAAGATTTGTGTCAATTTTGAATGGGTCTTTCAATTTTTTAATGGGTCAATTTATTTTAAATTAATTTGGGCCTTCTTTAATTTTTTTTGGACTTAAAACATACCTAATATATTACACTAAACTATGATAGGAAGGACCTTTTTTTTTTGGGCCCTTTTTAATTTTGAATGGGTCTTTCATTTTTTAATGGGTTAATTTATTTTAAGTTAATTTGGGACTTTTAAATTTTTTTTTAAACTTAAAACATACCTACTATATTGCACTAAACTATAATAGGATGGACCCTTTTTTGAGTCTATTTTCAGGGCCTAGGCCATGGCCTAGTGAACCTATGCCCAGGGCCAGCCTTGATCACAATCACCAATAACATTACACCACCATTAACATTACACCACCGCGCCACCCCATTTTTACCTTTACAATATTACAACTCCATCATCACTATAATCACTGTCCCTTTGCTTCCATCACCATTACCATTGGGGTTCCATTAACTTTTATAGATATGGTCACCACAAGTTTATGTTTCATAAGTTCTTTTAAAAAAAATTACTTTTGTATACATATATATTTTTTTACCAAAAATTTCACATTTTTTTAAAAATTTAAAAATTTATTGATTAAGTGAATCTAAAAATTTAAAAATTCACTCAACATAAAAAACAAAAATACAAAAACTATTTTTTAAAAATGTTAACAAAAGAGTGATTTAAAATTTTCAAACACTGACTCTCTAACCGCAAGAGAAATAAAAAATAGAAAATTATTTATAGATATTTACGATATATTTCTTATCCTAACTACTAGGGGCAACTCCACCTGGTAGGTAATAAAAAATTCTTAAAGAAAAATTTATATATATATATTATCAATATTTTGTTTAATATCTTACTAAAAATTAAAGAACCTATCAAATAATGATAAATACTCATTAGAGACCTATAGTTTGAGAAGTTTAAAACACTTTGTTTGATTAATTATTTTTAAAAATAGTTTTTGAGTATTTTATTTTTTGTATTTTTATATTAATTTTATACAATTTTTTTTTTTTACCTTTCAGATCTAGGTAATGAATATATTTAAAAAATATTTAAAAATTCATTAAACATAAAAAATTATAAAATTCAATATATTTTATTCTTTTTTTTTGTATTTATTGAATTTTAAAAAATTACAAATATTTTACTTTTTAGATACATTTAAGTTAGGTGCATATATACAAAAATAAAAATAAATTACTAAAATATGAAAAAAAATTAAAGACAAAAAAACATAAAAATAAAAACTTAAACTATTTTTGAAATTTCAAAACCAAACAGAATGAATATTACTTGAATTGAATGTTTTTTTTTTCCTTATAGAATTTATGGAGCTAAAGCTTCTAGGGTGACCCTGTCAATAAAAATTTCTAGGGTCATCATTTGTAACCAGTAAGTATTGAATGTAACGGTGACACCAAGTGATGGTATCATGGTTTAATGAGCAATCTTGATTTGTAGTAGGGATCACAATATTATTGGGTCAATAGGAGATGAAGGTTATCCATTTAATCTCATTAGCGATTTTTTATTGGCTTATTTTTTTAAAGCATGAAATAAAAGATATAAGAAAATGAAATGTACAGAAAGAGATTTAGAGAGTACAAACTCCATTACTACTGTTATTCGCATCTACACAACTAATCCCTTGGCCTTAAGAATTTTTTTAAATTAAAAAGAATATAACAACAAACAAAATAAACACAATAGCTAAATAGATTTTACAATTGTAATAGAGATCCCACACATATGACCCTCACAACCTCCACTCTCATCCCAACCACTCATAATGTGGGGCCCACATATAAATGAGTGGATTTCATACACATATCAAGAGTTAAGATCAAATTAGAAGTCATGAAACCCCAAAAAAGGGGTCCCAAACATTTATGTAGATTTTAACTACACAACACTAGGCTTGGTTTGGGGTGTCCTAAAAAAATGCACTTTTTGTCTTTTTACGAAAAGATGTGTAGAAAAGTAGAGAGGTGATGTGATGAAAAAAAGATAAAAAGATGAATTATATAGGTTATCCCAAACCAAGCCTAAAAAACTTGAATCCCCAAAAAATTCTAACACCCACACCAAACAGCCTTCCAATCCAAACCCATTTCCCCGAGAACAATGTTAGGTGCACAAAGGGTTTTGGTGTAGAATGCACAACCATCTCACATAAGGGTAGAGCCCGATGTTAGGTGCACAAAAGGTTTGGTGTAGAATGATCTTGTGCACTTAGCACTTCTAATTTCACAAACGCACATTCCAAAACACTACTCTGTCACCCACGTTGTGACATACCGTTATGTGAGAGAAGTTGGAGTTGCTCCACCTCCACATCACCATCGTTGCGCCTAACTGCCAACATCACTGCAAACACCCACTATAACAAACACCTCCTCCAATACCGCGAGCACACAAGCCCTCCCAACTCTGCCAATGGAACACCCAAGACCGAAAATACCCCAATGAAAACCCAACTCTGTCGCATTGAAACGACTCCAACTCCTCCCCTATACCACTCCAAAGTCGCTGAACACCCATACAACACCCAAAAACTGGCACCTATAACTCTAACCCGTCGAAAAAGCGTCCATAAACGAGCATCCACACCACCGAAAGTGGTGACCCCGAAAAACGCTTGCAATCGAACACCCATCAAACACCAAAACCGCTGAATATCTGAAACCACCCATGGAGCACCCAAACCAAAAGATCAACCGCCCATAAACCAACCCAAAGATCAAAATAGCAGCACCCTACTCAAATCTAAAAAACTAGATCCGGTGAGAAAAGCGTGGGAGAGAGCCTATTGGGATTCAAGTTTATTTAAAATGACAGAGCCTTATATGACAGAGCCTTATGATGTCACCATCACATTGAATATTTTTTACTCTAATAGATATAGATCTCTATTTGGTTGGGCCTTTTAATTTTATCATAGAATCAAATTATATTAAATAAAATATTAATAACAAATAAGGGAAAATTATTTATAAGTCCTATTAGGGAGATTTATGCTACATATGGTCCTACTAAAAAACTTATGTTCCCATAAGTCCTGTGAGAAGTTTGTTGACACATTTACCCTCAATATTAATTGTTAATATCATAAATAATAGTAAAACCATATATAAAAAATTGATATAAACGTAACGTAACGTGACACCTACATAAACGTAATGTGACACCTATACGTAACGTAACGTGACATATCTACATAAACGTAACGTAATGTGACACCTATATAAACGTAACGTGACACCTATATAAATGTAACGTGACATATCTACATAAACGTAACGTAACGTGACACCTACATAAACGTAACGTGACACCTATGATCTATAATAACATTTAATTTTTTATATAAGAAATTGTCTATATATACATATATATATATATATTATGGGTCGTTGCAACTTTATGTGGTTCATGTGTTTTATGAATTGCTTGTGTAATTGAAGCTGTAGAGGTATAACCCATTGTAGTTGAAGAAGATATGTATGCTAAGAAGGCTTGCGAGTTGGTGAAAGAATTTTCGAGCAGCTAACCTGGGCAGCTTGCTCCTTTCAATGTAAGTTCCCCTAGCTTTTTCCAAACACCAAGGACTCAGGACCACTCTGTACATTGCTCGATCTCCTTTCAAATCAAACAACACAAATTTAACTACAACACTGATGTCATAAACATATACATACACACATATATGTGCATTAAAACGTAGTTTTTGAAAAGATTTGTGCGATGGAATTGAACCTTGCGTGAGGAGGAAGAACTGAAATGGAGCTAAGATCGCAGGCTTTGTTGATCTTCAACTTCATTGAATCGAACAACCAGTAGTTGAGAACTTCGAGATTTGAAGCGAACCGTGGCTGATTTCGACGAAGAGATTAACAATGGAGATCGAATTGGTCGATTGAATCGTTTGAGGAGCCGAGCCCTAGCATTGTGTGTCCTTCCATTAATTAATTTAAAATTATAATTTTTATTAATTAATTTAGATTTCACATATATTATTGATAATTTTTTTAATTTTACAATTAATAATACAAAATAAAAATATATTAAGATTATATATCTATTTCAAAACAAACGGATTAAAAAAATAAAAACTTATTAAGTTTGCGAAACGTAACGTGACACGTTACGTTACGTTTATGTAAATGTCACATTACGTTTATATAGGTGTCACGTTACGTTTATATAAGTGTCACGTTACGTTACGTTTATGTAGGTGTCACGTTACGTTCATATAGGTATCACGTTACGTTACGTATATATAGGTGTTACGTTACGTTACGTTTATGTAAGTGTCATGTCACGTTAGGATCTTGTAGAATACATTCTTATGAAAATAAGACTTGAGACTCTATAAGAAATTACACAGGACTTAGCCTAGCATAAGATTCTGAAAAAGGACTTATAAATAAGCCTCCCTATAAATAATTATTTTTACTGAATTTTTGATAGTTTGATGGGGGCATGGGAGCCCATCAAAGCACGCACAACGTCGCCCCAGCCGGTACCTCCACTACCACCATCACAACCTCCCCATCACAATATATATAAAAACTATAAGTTATAACTTAAAAATAATATAAAATTTAAATTTGATATTATATATAACAAAGAACTTGTGTTTGTTCAACACTAAAATCTTTATCAAACAAATTTTCAGCTTAAAATATTTAGTATTTAATTTTTTAAAACTTAATTTTCAGTATTATGTTATCAAACACCACCGAAGTTACATTATTAATTATTTCCAATTGTTCATATGATTTAATATTTTTAATAAATAATATACTTTAATCGAATAAAGTATTGCTTGTTCACTCGTCTATTTTAACTAAAAAAATTAGAATTAAATTTCAATGTGTTTGGTTGGGTTCAATTTAAAATTTGTTAAGATCAGATACAAGTTTTGTTTTGATTTGATAGATTCAATAATTTTTTAATTCTAAATTTTTATTTGACAAAAGAAAATAAATTTTTCTGAAAATTAATAAAAAGAAATTTCACGTATTATTATCCAAGTTTTGCCACCAATTTATTGGGAAGAGAAAAATGAAGAATTAATAAGCATGAATAATATAAATATGATGAATGTGATGAAATCATCACCTTAGTGTTTTAGTTGTTTGTTAATAACTTTTTAATATTTGCAATATTATTTATTTGCAATATCAATTTTCAAAAATTTGATAAATAGTTTAGGTGATTTAATTTTAAATTAATGGATTTTTTTAATTGTGTTCCATCGGTTAAAATCCCTTGTTTGACCTTTTCTTTTAAATACCGTATCTATATTTGAATAAATCCGTGCCTTTGCGAATACTTAAAATAAAGGGAAATTACTTTTCAGTAGATGTTTAGAAAAATAATTACAAATAAGTGATAAATTTTATAAATATTAATAATTAAAATCATTAACTTTTTTATGAATATAATAATTTTATAGAAATATCACTTAAACGTAATTTTTTCCTAAAATAAATACATCTGGTTGTTCTTGGTAAGATACTTAAATAATATTTAAATCTAAAGGTTGTGTAATTATGCCATGCGTTATAACTTTGTAAGTTCAAGTCAGTTAAGGCCTCTTAGCCAGTTCATATTTGAAGTTTTTAGCTTTAATAATAAATAAATAAAAAAAAAATTCTCAATGGATAAGAAATAATTTGCACAAGAAAAGCTAAGTGCTTGAGATCTATGCTTAGAATTTTATCAATAAGAATAAATGTAGCGTACATAGTCAAATTATATAAGAAAATTCAACTATATATTTAAAAATATGTGATAAATTTAACAACTAATTACAATGTCTTCTCCATGAGAGTCTAAATCGTAACATTAACAACCGAGGAAGAGAAAATAATAGTGCCAATTGAATTTGAACCACATGAACATCACTGAGGTTTGAATCATCACATCTGTGACTTCAATTTGAGCATTTATTTACTATTTTCCTCCGCTCTAAGCACAGCAGAATTACATAGAGATAGACAATCAGCAATGTTAGGTATCATGAAAAGTCTTTCATGAAAATGATCATGAAAGATTTGTGACCTTTGGATTACACTTAGAATAAAGCACCACACACTAATCAAGGTAATCTAAGGGTCACAAATTTTTCATGATCATTTTCATAAAAAAAATTTTATGAACCCTAACATTTCTCGATAGACAATTACTAGGCAGCATTTATTAGTTAGTTTTTTATGCAAATCCTTCTTAAAATTCATTATTTTAACACTATCATAGTGTCTATCACACAAGAAAATAAATTGCAAATAAGACAATTAAAGTCAAGTCTTCGTATTGGACAAGTATATTTCATTAAGATTCCTTCCCCTTTTCCATGAAAAAAAAAAGAAAAATGTAAGAGAGAGAGAGAGAGAGAGTAAAAGAGCAAAAAAAAAACATTTATATTTCATTTACTTTTTTTTCTTCCTTTTGTTATTTATTCTTCTATGCAAATTCCTCTTAAAATTCATAATTTTAAAACCATCACAATGTCTATCACATGGGAAAACGAGTCTAAGTCTTCATGTTGGACATGTGCATTTTATTAAGATTTCTTTCCTTTTTTCCATGAAAAAAATGAAAAGATAAATTTGCATGAGAGAAAGGAGAAGAAAAAAAAAAGTGAAAGAAAAAAATTCATTTACTATTTTTTCTTTTATTATTTATTATTCTTTGCAAAAACCCTCTTAAAATTCATAATTTTACCATCACCATAGTGTCTATCACATGAGAAAATAAATTATAAATAGGACAACTAAAGTCAAATCTTCGTATTAATGTATTTTGTTAAGATTCCTTCACTTCTTCCCAATATATATATAGAAGAAAAAAATATCCTTCCCTTTTGTGCATTGTAAGTGAAACATTTGTCGTAAACAATTGTATGATTAAGTGAAATATATATATATATATATATATATTGTGGGGATATATTTTTTGAGTACCAACACGTGGCTAAGGTGATGCCGACGTGTCAGCTGAGGTGCCACGTGTCTTGGTCATGACGCCGAGGTGATCTCGGCAAGGCCGAGGTTATCTCCGAAGATATCGGAGTCCGAGATAAGCGGATAAGGGACAAGAGTCCTAGAATGGAAGAAGACTTCAGTTAGGTAAGGATTAGGGAGTTTATCCCAATCCTGCTGGGAGTTCAAGATTAGCAGTAATCCTAAGTCCATTAGAGCTAGGCTCCTATTGGGACTAGGATTGTGTTGGCTATAAAAGGAAGGCACCCCTATGGGTTTAAGGTACGCAATTTATGTTCTGAACAGTGAGATTAGCTCTATTGATTATCTTTGAGAGATAACTGACTTGATCGTCGAAGTGCCCCCGGGTGGACGAACCATCGCCGGAATCTCTTCTTTCTGTTGCAGGTCGTTTGGGCTTAATCTATTCTGCTAGTGTTCTCCAGCTGAGTGCTTGATTGGCAATGTGGTCGGAAAATTACTCACACAATTTGGCGCTGTCTGTGGGAAAGAAAGGAGGATAGATGGCCAGTAACGGACAAAAGGAAAAGATTGGGGACGACACTCCTGTTGGGAGTGGCAGACCTATCGACCTTGACGTCGAAGGAGACAACCGCAACACAGAAACTCGTGACCAGAATCACAGCAACAAAGACGTCGGCCAGGATGGCGACGTACCAAAAAAGCCAGATCGAAGTGGGTACTACAATGAGGATAACCTCCAGGTATGGAAGGATAGATGCCTGCGGAGGAGCGAAAGACACTCTCACCGACCTTCTAGGGAGGTCGGACGAGGAGAGTCAAGAAAGGAAGAATCACGGAGGACGCATCGCACAAAGGAGGCAGACCCCAAGGGACATCGGCATATTCAGGGGCAGGTATTGTGCTTCGACACAACTCATGGAGAAGGGTCAAAGAGGGCTCACAACAAAGTTGAAAGCAGTGCACCTAAAAGACTAAAATCAGGAGATAGCCGAGCTCCTGGGCGAACAAAGGAGGACTTGAGAGATTACCTCAAAATGAAGTAACAGAATGCCGATATCGAGGTAAATTCCCCGGATAAGCCGAGGACACCATTCTCGGTGGAGTCAGACAAATTTAAGGCGCCGAAGAGATTTAGTATGCCGAGGTTCCAAATATACGATGGTAAGTCAGACCCTAACTTCCACGTTGGATCATACTTGAACTCAATGGCATTATATAGTGGAAACGAGCCGTTGCTCTGTAAAGTGTTCCGCCCATCCTTCGGGGAGATTGCATCAGATTGGTTCCACAAACTACCAAAAGGAAGTGTGAAGACTTGGGAAGGCCTGGCCGAGATGTTTGTGGCCAGGTTCGTGACAAACAAGCTGTAGCCACTGAGAGTGGACGTATTGATGGCTCTAAAGATCAGTAAGGATGAAGGCCTTAGGGCCTATGCAAAAAGATACTATGAGGTGTTCAACCGAATACCAGAGTGTAATCAAGAGGTGGTGGTCGTATCTTTCAAAAACGGCCTAAAAGACAACTGTCCACTACGAAAGTCTTTGGCAAAGACATTGCCAAAAAGCATGGAACTGCTCATGGCGGGAATCGAGAAGCATGCCAGAGCCGAGGAAGACACGTCGGGAACTAAGGAGACAAAGCAAGAGAAGGGAAATGGCTCGCCGAAACGAGGCCGAGGTAACAATGGATCGAGCAAGCAAGAGACAGAACTGAGGGCTACACAGGCAGTGACAACTGTGTTCCGAATCCCAATTCACAAAGTCCTAGAACAAATTCGGAATCAACCCTATTTCAGAACACCAGCAAGGACACCAGGAGAATTTATGGGAAGAAACCTTGGCAGGCATTGTGCTTACCACAATGAAAACGGGCATATGACTCAGGGCTGCAGAGCCCTGAAAACACACTTGGAAGACCTGGTGAGGCAAGGCCATCTAAGAGACCTTGTCGATGAGGCCAGAACAAGGGAAGAACATGTAAGACTACCTCAGGCACTAGTAGCTCCGCCTCCCCCAGCACAGCAATCTCAGGTAGGAGGACCTCGGGTAATTAATGTAATTCACTCGAAGGTCAACGATAACGAAATTAAGGGGAAGACCCAGAAGGTGAAGCACTTGCAGCATGTCTACCAAGTCGGGGAGAAGAGACATCGGGCAGAGCAGTGCCAAGGACCAGTAGTGTCCTTTTCTGAAGCCAACCTTGAGATGGTGCAGCATCCGCATAATGATACCTTGGTAGTATCCCTCCAGGTTGGGGAATGCCAAGTAAAGCGCATCCTGATTGACCAAGGCAGCTCTTGTGACATCATGTACGTCCGATGTTACAAGAAAATCGGCCTTCACCCAGACGATATAGAGCAATCCAATAGCCCAATGGTCGGGTTCAATGGAACGCCGACATGGCCACTGGGAACAACCAGCTTGGAGGTATAGGCAGGCACCAGGAAGATAACAACAGAGTTCACCGTAATCGACACGCCCTCCCCTCACAACATCATCTTGGGAAGGCCATGGTTGCATGCAATGAGGGTTGTTCCCTCAACATTGCATAAACTATTGCGGTTCCCAACAGAGCATGGAATTGAGGAGGTCAGAGGAGATCAGCTACAGGCAAAGAATTGCTCCATGGCAACAATGAAATCCACCTACAGCATTCAAGAACCAGAGAAGGTAGAGATCGAAGATGAGGATGTGGAGGTCCTAGAGGATGTCGGCAAGGAGCCAGCCGAGAAGAGTGAAGAGGCACTGAAGAAAATCCTCGTCCAGGAGGGGGATGAAGAACGCTTCTTTCTTCTCGGCTCGGGCTTAGCCGAAGAAGAGGAAAAAGAGTTGGAAGCTTTTTTGAGAGCAAATATTAAGGTGTTCGCGTGAACACCCTACGAAATGCCTGGCATTGACCCCGAGGTCACTTGCCATAAGCTGAATGTTGACAGGTCGGCCAAACCTGTGATCCAACGAGCAAGAAGACCAACGTTGACACACGTCGAAGCAGTGGAGGAGGAAGTCGACAGACTACTGGAAGCCAGGGCTATTCACGAGGTAAATTACCAGATATGGCTATCGAACACAGTAGTGGTGAAGAAGAAGAACGGTAAATGGAGGGTCTGCATAGACTTTACCAGCTTAAACAAGGCCTGTCTCAAAGACAGCTTCCCTCTACCCAAGATTGACCAGCTAGTGGATGCCACTTCAGGGCACGGAAGGATGAGCTTTCTGGACGCCTACAGGGGGTATCACCAGATAGCCATGTACCCCGCGGATGAAGAAAAGACTGCGTTTATCACCCCAAAGGGGCTATACTGCTACAGAGTAATGCCTTTTGGGTTAAAAAATGCAGGCGCAACTTACCAAAGGTTGGTAACCAAGATGTTCAGACACCTGATTGGCCGAACAGTGGAAGTTTACATCGACGACATGGTCGTGAAGACCAAGAAGCCTGAAGGTCATCTGGCCGACCTCAAAGCAGTCTTTGAAATCCTTAAAACATATTGGCTCCAACTCAATGCGTCGAAGTGTGCATTTGGAGTGGGATCTGGTAAGTTTTTGGGATACCTGGTGACCAGAAGGGGCATTGAGGCCAGCCCAGATAAGATTAAGGCCATCCTGGAGTTGAAGAGCCTGATGTCGGCAAAACAGGTACAAATGTTGACTGGAAGGGCCGCAGCCCTGAACAGGTTCATCAGCAAAAGCTCAGACAAATGCAAACCTTTCTTCAACTTAGTGAAGAAAGCCACGGACTTCCTATAGACCGAGGAGTGCGAAGCCGCTTTGGCCGACCTAAAGAAGTATCTGACCACGGCTCCAGTCCTCTCAAATCCAGAACTAGGAGATGAGTTGTTTTTATACTTAGCAGTTTCAGAACACGCAGTAAGCGCAGTGGTAATCCGAGAAGAAAAAAGGGAGCAAAAGGCTGTTTACTATGTAAGCAAAACCCTGGCTGACGCAGAGACAAGGTGTCTACCCTTAGAGAAATTGGCATTGGCCTTGGTAATGGCTTCAAAGAAGCTGAACCATTACTTTCAGGCCCATAAAATTGTGATGCTAACTGAACACCCCTTGAAGTCCTTGCTGCAACAAGGAGACTTGACAGGAAGAATAGCCAGATGGGCAGTCGCCTTGGGCCAGTATGACCTGGAGTACAGACCCAGAACAGCAATCAAAGGCCCAGTTTTGGCCAACTTCGTGGCGGAGTTCACGCCAGAATCCGTCGTACATCGAGCTCCGTTGAGCCGAGGTGAACGATGTCCAAGCAGGCAAGAAGAAGCCCAACTAAAGGCAAAAGAACAAAGGAAAGAGGAAAAACTCAGACCATGCAGCATTTACGTCGGCGACTCCTTTCGACTGTTCGTTGATGGGAGTTCAAACCGACAGGAAGCAGGGACAGGAGTAGTTTTGATATCTCCAGATGGGCAGATAATAGAACAATCGATTCATTTGGGGTTCAAGGCCTCAAACAATGAAGAAGAGTACGAAGCACTCATTGCAGGATTGAAACTGGCAGCAGCAGTACAAGCAGATGAGGTAATAGTCTTTTGTAACTCACAACTCATAGTTAACTAGACAACAGACGAGTTTGCAGCCCGAGATGAAAGGATGTCGGCCTACGCAAAGGAGGTCATCAGATTGTTAGCCTTGTTTCAGAACTGCCGACTAATTCAGGTAAGCCGAGATGATAACAGTCACGCCGATGCGTTGGCCAACCTAGCTAGTGCGGTACAACTTGGAAAAGCAAGGACAATAATGGTTGACTATTTGTCGGGCCCGAGCATCGAACCACTGACCACAGAGCGTGAAGCAATGTGTGTGGACATGGGACCAAGCTGGATGGATGCAATTATTGTATTCTTGAAAGAGGGAAAGCTGCCAGATGACCACAATGAGGCACACAAGATCATATTGAAGTCAGCAAGATTCAGTCTGACAACAGAGGGACACCTCTACAGAAGATCCTTCACTGGACCCCTTTTGAGATGTGTACATTCTTCACAAGTTGAAGATTTTTTATATGAAATACATGAAGGAATTTGCGGAAACCACGCTGGGGGCAGACCACTAGCTCATAGGGCCATTACCCAATGGTATTGGTGGCTCTATATGCAGAAAGATGCAGAGGCCTACATCAAGAAGTGTGAAAAGTGCCAAAGGTTTGCACCTCTGATATATCAACCAGCAGCAGACTTGAACCCAGTATCCAGTCCTTGGCCGTTTGCCCAATAGGGAATGGGTCTTGTCGGACAACTACCCCAAGCAACTAGGCAAAGGAAGTACCTGCTGATAGCAACAGATTACTTCACCAAGTGGATAGAAGCTGAGCCCTTAGCCAAGATCCGAGATGTGGACGTAAAAAGCTTCATATGGAAGAACATAATCACAAGATTTGGGATCTCAAGAGCAATAGTCGCAGATAATGGAACACAATTTGACAGTAATCTAATCAAGAGCTTCTGCGCAAAGTTCAAGATCAAGAACTACTTTTCAACCCCAAGCTTTCCTCAAAGCAATGGACAAACAGAAGCATCCAACAAAGTTATCTTGGATGGGATAAAGAAAAGGCTGCAGGCAGTAAAGGGAAAGTGGGTGGATGAACTACCAAGTGTACTCTGAGCATATCAGACTACGCCGAGAAGATCAACGGGGGAATCCCCCTTTGCCATGGTCTATGGCACGGAAGCTGTCATTCCGTTGGATGTCGGCATCCCAGGGATCAGAACCCATGGAGTAGAGAACGGGACTAATGATGCACTCTTAGCCCGAGATTTGGACCTACTAGAAGAAAGAAGAGAGAGAGCTACAATTCAGCTGGCAGCATACCAGCAGCAGCTTGCCAGAGCTTACAATAAAAAAGTTAACCCAAGGGAGTTCCAAGTTGGCGACCTAGTCTTGAGAAAAGTCGTCGGCAACAAGAAGGATCCCAGGGAAGGCAAGCTTGGCCCAAACTGGGAAGGACCTTACAGAATCACTTCTGTATTGGGCAATGGGGTATATCGGCTTGAAGATAATGAGAGCAAAGAGTTGCCAAGACCTTGGAACACTTGCAACTTAAAATTTTTCTATCATTATAATTTTTTTGTCATTTTGCCGAAGTAAATAAATAAAGTTTTCGCTCGTTTATATGTTTATACACTTGTGATTGATAAAGATACATAACGTTGTTTCTGGAATACATACATAATGAGAACCTAAGTAGAACTTAGGTTCACATTAGGAGGCAGAGAGACGAGATGATGTTTAACACTTGTTGAAACTTGAGAAAAGTTTACAAGTTGAAGTTAAACCGAGATGATATTTAACACTTGTTGAAACTTGAGAAAAGTTTACAAGTTGAAGTTAAACAGAGATGATGTCTAAAACTTGTTGAAAATTGAGAAAAGTTTACAAGTTGAAGTTAAACCGAAATGATGTTTAACACTTGTTAAAACTTGAGAAAAGTTTACAAGTTGAAGTTAAACCGAGCTGATGTTTAACACTTGTTGAAACTTGAGAAAAGTTTACAAGTTGAAGTTAAACCGAGATGATGTTTAACACTTGTTGAAACTTGAGAAAAGTTTACAAGTTGAAGTTAAACCGAGATGATGTTTATCACTTGTTGAAACTTGAGAAAAGTTTACAAGTTAAAGTTAAACCGAGATGATGTTAAACACTTGTTGAAATTTGAGAAAAATTTACAAGTTAAAACCAAGGGAGTATTAAGCTAAGTACTTATGTACTTGCCGATGTAAACTAAAGTGTTTCACCCCGAGAAGGTTGCACAAGACTATGGCGGATCTTGAAGACACAAAATTATTCTAAGTACGAAAGTCATACAAGAAGCAGTAAAGGAAAGACAAACATGCAAACATTCAAGAAAGAAGGAAGTTGTATTCATTAAACGGCACGTCGGCCATATGAAAAACTTACATTGTCCCAAAAACAAAGAAGTACAAAGTGTAAAAAAACAAAGGAAAAAGACATCAAAACTAAGATTCCTCAACATCATTAGCAGGCTGGGTCTGGATCTCAGAAGACTGCTGGGAAGACATCTCGGCCACCTTCTCGGCCGCAAGCTCAGCATCAATCTCTTGAAGGGTCTGATCAAGGCTCTTGTCGGCGAGAGGCAAGTCCAATGATGCCTGCTTGGGGGTTGCTTTCTTGGGAACCTCCTCAACCTCCTTATCTTGAGTCAAGTCTAGGACTTGCTCATTTTGAGGAAGAAACTTGGTCCAAGCAACGTCTTTTGACTTCCTCACCAAAACCTCCTCCTCGGACTCAGAGTCCTCGTCGGCGGATTGGCTTGGAGTTGGGGGGAATGGAAGAGGAATGGTGTCGACGTTACTGAGGGGCGAGTCCTCGGGGACTTCAAGTTTTTTTTAGAAGAGACATTCAACCAAGGGTAAAACCCTTGTTGCATGCCTGCTTCACTTGCTTTTCATAGTCCGCCGTGACATCGGCCACTCCTTCGTTGTAGCCTTTCTCGTCGGCGGCTTTAACTTCGGCCTCTTTGGTGGCCAGGGCGTCTTGAAGCTCCTTTTAGGCCTCGGCCATCTTGTCCTCGGCCTCTTTCGGCTGGGCTTGAAGGACTTTGTTTATCGCCTCAGCAGCACCAACCTTTTCTTCGGCATCGTCCTTGGCCTTGATTGCATCCTCGGCTTGATCCTCTAAGATTTTCATCTTTGATTGTAAGTTTTTATTAGTTTTTTGAAAACTGGAGACCTCCCTCTTCTTCTCGGCCAGCTTCTCCCGGTTCTCGAAAGATTGTACTGAGAAAGAATGGGCATGTTGGATGCCTGAGAAAAAATAAATCAGAGTAGAGGTTATTACAAAATCTCCTAAAGTATAAAAAGAAAGAAAGAAAAAATAAATAAAGGCACTTACTTGAACAGAACGCTGAAGCATCAAAGCATAGTTCTCATATTCGCTCAACTCGGCGTTTCGGTCAAGATTGCCGAAAAGCAGCAGAGCGGTACTAAGTGCAACGCCGACATTAATGTCATCAGCGCTATCGTTGGCCATAACTGGCTTATCCTCCAAAGTGATTTGGGGGGCCCAGGGGGAATCATGCTTTGAAGATCCCGAGGTGGTTGCAGCAGATGACCTCGGCCTCTTTGATCGAATGGATTCGGATGGTTGGGCCTCGGCAGGCCTCTTCTCGGCAGCAGATGTGGTCTTATCGCTCTCAGCCAGTTTTGAGATCGGCAAAGTGTCCTCAGTGTCAACCTGAGTCACCTTTGCCTTTGGCTGAGCCTTCTTTATCCTTTTTTGCTTCTGCTTTGGAGGTTGGGTTGAAGCTGGTTGAGCCTCAACAGAGGATGGGATGCTGGCCAAGAGATCTTTGGTAACTGCTTTCTGGCGACCCATTTCGGCAGGAAAAACAGTTCGTCGCCGACGTCGTCGCTGAGATGGTGGGATCAGGTGTGGAGTCGAGGTTGACGGCTGCTTAGCTGGATCAGAGGCTGATCCTTGGTCTGTCTGAGATGTGAACGCAACTTGTGGAATTGTGGCAAAAAGTGGAGAAAGGCTTTTCTTCTTCTTTTTTGGGACGTCGGGAAGAGCCGACTTATAAGTGGGGATGAAGTTGAGAAGCAGAGGGGTCTTCCGCTTTTGGACTGGCAAATTCAGTAGTTTCTTCAAGTCTTTGCTGGGAAAGAAAGACTGGCGGAAGCCCTTTGGTGGCTGAGGAAGAACTGCAAAAAAGAAAAAAACCATAGACATTAGAGCAGAACATTGAAAACTTTATACAAGAAAGAAAGAAAATTTGCGAAGGGTGGCCCTTACCAGCTCCTTCCCCGAAAACTGTTCAACTTAGGGGATAAAGATGGAGGTCATCGTTTGGCTGAAACTCCCAGTTACCCGAGACGATGAAGTAATCATTCCCCGCTCCCTTGTTGGAGTTAGGGAGGTCGGCAATGATTTTGTATTCAGTGGACCTCGGCTTGAGGTAATAAATGTGGCCTTTTTCCGATTTCAAGCGACATATGGTATAACAGTACTGGAAATCGGCAAGAGTAATCCTAGTATTCTCTTGTTTGGTTAAGGCTATGGTACCATTAATAACTCGGTAAAAATTGATGGCAAGCTGCATTGGGTTCAACCTATAGACATGAAGGATTTCACGAAAAAAAGGGTCAAGTGGAAACCTAAGTCCACACTCAATAAACGCTACTACTAGGAAAGGCATGAGGTTTACATCGGGCATAATGGAGTCATCTTCCCCAGCCAACCTCAGATGGACGTCGGCAGGGATGGAAAACTCTCGCCTAAAATATTCTAATTTGTCGGGGTGTCTACCCTATGTTTCCATATACCCATGGCGTCGGCTTAAATGGAGGTATCGGATTTCAGGAAGAAGTATTTTTGGAGGGTTTAAAGGACCTCGGCTAAAAACCTAAAAATATACTATGGTGAGGGTTTGTATGGATCTAGAAGGAATTCGTCTCTAAAAATTTGTGGGTTTTACAAACAAATCCCAAAACCTAAGTCTATGGGAACAAAGATTGAAGGTGCGAATCTAGAAAAAAGAAAAATAGGGATACGTTTCAGAATCAAGAATGGTGATGAAGCCATCAAGAAATCAAGACAAAAAGTTTACACAAGTGTATCAGGCCAAGAACAGTGGCAGAAATCAACAGGTGTGTGAACAGTATATTTTCAAGAAGATGATTTGGGTAAACACAAAATCATGAAACAAACATGTTCAAATATGTGGTAGAAAGATGAAATATCAAAAATATGGACAAGATTGCAAAGATAGCAGGTAAAACAGTAAAGTTCAGTAAGACAACAAGAAACTGAGCCCAGGAGGAACGGTGACTTACCAGAGGGAAAAAGCCGATGTTGAGATCGCCGAAGTCAGAAGGACGGCGGCAGCTGAACAGATTAGCAAGAACCTCGCCGGAGGAAGTGGACAGAGCAAGTTGCAGAGCTTTGGAAGCTTAAGCAATGGAGGATCTTGAAGGGAAAAGTTAGAAAAAGAAAAAAGCTTCAGATGCGAAAGTGAAGAGTAAAGAGACGGAGAGAGAATAAACAAGTTTTGTCAAAAACTTGAAACGGCGGCAAAAAGGGCAATTAATTCGCCTGGAACAGCGAATGCGTCAGATGGCGCATGTAGGCGCGAGACGACTTACGAGCGCATAACAAGTACGATCCAGTAAGGGGAAGGCACGTGGCTTAAACGGTTGAGTTGTTATGTATAACAGCTCATACGCGTAAAGAAGCTCTTGGAATTCTTGATCTTTAAGAAGACATATCGGCCTATGATAATGATCTCGGCTTAAACCGATGTACTGGCAGGAAGTACCGATATAGGTTCCATCACCTCAGAATGCCGAGGTAATAGAACCTAGGGGGCAGTTGTGGGGATATATTTTCTGAGTACCAACACGTGGCCAAGATGACGCCGACGTGTCAGCCGAGGTGCCACGTGTCTTGGTCATGACACCGAGGTGATCTCGGCAAGGCCGAGGTTATCTCTGAAGATATTGGAGTCCGAGATAAGCGGATAAGGGACAAGAGTCCTAGAATGGAAGAAGACTTCAATTAGGTAAGGATAAGACTCTTATGGAGTTTATCCCAATCCTACTGGGAGTTCAAGATTAGCAGTAATCCTAAATCCATTAGCGCTAGGCTCCTATTGGGACTAGGATTGTGTTGGCTATAAAAGGAAGGCACCCCCATGGGTCTAAGGTACGCAATTTATGTTCTGAACAGTGAGATTAGCTCTATTGATTATCTTTGAGAGATAACTGACTTGATCGTCGGAGTGCCCCCGGGTGGACGAACCACCGCTGGAATCTCTTCTTTCTGTTGCAGGTTGTTTGGGCTTAATCTATTCTGCCGGTGTTCTCCAGCTGAGTGCTTGATTGGCAGTGTGGTCGGAAAATTACTCACACACACATATATATATATATGTTTCATTTACTTTTTTTATTATTTATTTATTTTTCTATAAATCAAGTCAAGTCTTCAAATCGGAAAAGTATATTTCATTACGATTCCTTTTCCTTTTTCCATGAAAAAGGTAAAGAAAAATTTTTGAGAGAGAAAGAAAAGTAAAAAAAAATTATATATCATTAACTATTTTTTCTTCTATTATTTATTCTTTTTTGGAAAATCCCTCTTAAAATTCATAATTTTAACACCAGTACAATGCTTATCACATGAGAAAATGAATTATAAATAAAACAACTAAAGTCAAGTATTCGTATTGGACAAGTGTATTTCATTAAGGTTACGTTCCCTTTTTCCATCAAAAAATGAAAAAGAGAAAGGAAAAGAAAAGAAAAGTAAAAAAATATTTATAATTCATTTACTTATTTTTCTTTTATTATTTTATTATTTATTCTTCCTTGCAAATTGCTCTTAAAATTCATAATTTTAACACTACTACAGTAGTTACAATATATAGTAGTTATGATATGAGAAAATGAATTATAAATAAGGGTTTGGCTTCCCTCCAGTCCTAGATCGGATTGGAGGGTGCTGTTGGGTCCGTGGGGGTCCACTATAGCGATCCCGGGTTTTTTCCCCTTGTTGTATAGTGATCCGGACTTGGTTCCGTGGATGTTAGTTATAATTTATGTCTTGTTTCCGTCCTTCCATACTTTGTTTTTGAGTTATAGGATGTGTTGGGCAGGTTTGTTACAGGTTGGTTATGTTTGGGAATACATGGTTGCTGCCCAGAATTTTGGTACTTCACTCGAGCAAGCATTTTGTCGCTCGAGCGAGCTCTTTGTTTTTGGTTCGTCGCTCGAGCCAGTGTTTCTTCGATCGAGCGAGAGATTGCGTCTAGGTTTAGACCTGAGAGCTGTAATTCTTGGCTCGAGCGAGATCTTCTTCGCTCGAGCGAGCGAGCTCTTCTTCGCTCGAGCGAGCGAGGTGTATATTTTCGAGTTCTTCGCTCGAGCGAGCATTCTGTCGCTCGAGCGTGCTTCTGGGTTGCAGACCTGAAGCATCGCATTGTTGGCTCGAGCGAGGCTTTCTACGCTCGAGCGAGTATTCTTTGTGTCTGGTCGCTCGAGCGACCAAGTCTTCGCTCGAGCGAGCCTGTTTTATTTAAATACGCAGTAGCGGTTTTAAATACATTTTTTCATCATCTTTTTGATTTCAAAACCCTAGGTCCGTGTTTTCCCTCCCTCCACTTACCTTCTCTCTTAGGTTTCATCTAATTATAGGGTGTTTCTACCCTAGGTTCTTTATTAAAAAGATAGAGGGTCACGAGAGCTTTACTTTAATCTGAGAGTTTGGCGGTTTGGAGTACTTTGGATTTTGGGTCATCATCTCCATCATCTCCATTTGAGTTCTTCACTTCGAGGTAGGGATTTCCTACTGCATATTATAGGTTTTGTCCTAAGTTTTGGTATTTTTGATGTATTGGTGTCGTTTGGTAATTTTGGGAAAACTAGGGTTTGTATCATAATTTGAGAAATAGGGAATTGTTTATATATTAAATTCCATGTGATTGTGAATCATGAAAAATGACCTAGGTAGTGTCAAGTTGATAAAATTGAACCTTAGGGTTAATTTTGAGGAAAGGGAGAAAAGCCCTAATTGTTGTAATAAATTAATTTGTATAATTAATTTTGGAAAAAATGTGGAATGTTAGTTTAATTCATGAAATTGGGGATTTATGAGATAAATGGTGTAGTTGAATAGTTTAATCACTCACCTATGAAAATGTTGAGTTTACATTTGTTGATACATTTATTTCCTGTTTAGAAATGACTGTTTTGGGCTATCGGTGGAGGATAGTTGTGATTGTTGTAGACATTGCATGTTGATTAGGGAAAACTGAAACTAATCACATTGAATGAGTCATTGAATATGACAGTTGAATTAATACTGCGAATCTGTGTATTGATTGAATATTTTGTATGACAAATGTTTAATACATTGTATATGCATATTGTTTGGGAGGAGATAGGGGATGTACTCCATGGTTTGAGGGAAGATAGGGGATGGACTCTCAAACCTGTTTAGAAGGAGAAAGGGGATGGACTCCATTAGTACAACAAATATGTGTACTTATTGATTTATGGAAGTGTTTTAGTATGAGCCTCAGTCTCATTTGATTTGTTGATATTGGAAGTAATGTTGATATGAGATGTAATCTCATTATTATTGTTTGGCCAGGTTCTGAGCCATGTCTGTATAATTGGAAAGTTGATTAATAACGTAAAGTGAAACATGTCATGGACATTACTGTCATGAAACTGTAAAGTGATATAATGGATTTAACAGTGTTAACCATCTATCGAATGCTATTGCTTTAGTCAATTCTTATATTTGGTTTAGTATATTTCTGCTGGGCTGTGGCTCACCCTATACGGGAACATCATTTTCAGGTCCAGGTGATATGCTACCTTCAAGGACTTAGCTTGGGAGGATTTGGAGTTGAAGACTCTGTTTAGTTAGTTGTTATTTGTTTTATTTTGATATTACATGTAAACTCAAGCCAAGGGCTTAATGTGTAGTTGAGTTAGTACTCAGACTTTTGTGTCCAAGTGTTGGCTTGGAAAGTTGTAAGCTTGTAGAGCATTTATTTTTTTTTATGTTACATGTAATGTCTTTTAATAAGGATACTCTGATGAATGGAATAATGTTTTGTTTTGCTTATATCAATGCATGTCAATATTGTGTATATTATGGGTTTATCTTGAGGGCGTTACATCCACCATGGGTCCCGTTTCGATAATCTGAACCATTCAATGTGTAGAGCTCGTTGAGTACCATATGCCTGTAAAAAAATCACATTGATCGGATATCGATAGCTATCTCATTGAATCAATTTTCTATTAACCGTTTACTTTTTCACTGTCTATTTTTTTTTATACAAAACTGATTTGATCATGTAGCTATCGATATCCAATCAACGTGATTGTTTGAAGCCATATAGTACTTGACGAGTTTTACATATTAACGGTTCAGATTGTCAAAACAGGACTCGTGGTGGCCGTCACAGGCCCAACACCACCCTCCAGTCTGATATGGGACTGGAGGGAAGCCAATGCCTATAAATAAAACAACTAAAGTGAAGTTATCATATTAGATAAATTTGTTATCCTTTCTATGCATGGTAAAGGAAACATTTACAATTGTATATGGCTAAAGAGTCCATTTCTATCATTTTTCGCACATTTATTATTTGTATGGGTTGGAATTTGCAAATTGTTCTCAATTTATGTGGCCTTTAAGTGCATTTCCAATGTTAATAGGCATTTTACCTATCTAAATATTACTATAAAATATATATTTTATTTTTTCTATCAATTTTTTTATATTTCTACTCCAACCATACTTTTTATTTTAACTATTTATTCAAATATTATTAACTTTAAAGAATATCATATCAGCAACAAAGATGCAGAGAAACGATCCTAATGATCAAATACATTTTGTCTAACCTTTGAAGGTTAGCTACATATAGCTAATAAATGTGAGTTGAGCCAAAATGTCTAATCATATGTCTAGTGCATTAGAGTTGAAAAAAGTGAATTATACTAAATATTTTGACTAACAAGCATTATATGCCTATGGGTTGGAGATGCTCTAACTAGTGACAAAAGTCCTTAAGCATTAATAATTCTAAAATTTGGAATTAAAAACAATCACAACTTGAACAACAACCACAAGAAGTTCCTATTGAAGATAAGAACATATTGAAGATAAAATCTTCTCATTTGTGGTGGCATAATTTGTAATTTCATTTTAGTACTAATTATCTAAAAGTCCTATTGGTAAGATTGGTGTTCAATTAAATGTTTCTTCGTTTTTTTTAACACATAAAGTCTTATTTTCAAAATATTTATGTGTATAAGATTGTTTTACCCTTATTAAAAGGCGGAAAAAATTGAGAAGCGTCAATTTATTAAGTGTTAATAAAAAATTATTACGTGTTACAATGTATAACATGACAATATTATCCACCAATCACCAAGTATTATGCCTCATGCCCCCAATACAAGATTGTGGGTCTTACCTTTTTTTACCAATCACAAATTTTTTTATAATCACCTAACTATGCCTCAAAAGCACTAGATATTTTCTCTTATTCAAATGGTATGGCTGGTGTGGCATTTTGCTTTTATTTTGTTGTTTCAAAACTCAAAAACTTCAAAACTTTTATTATACACATTTATTTTTAATAAAGTTTATATTTTTGGAGTTTACACAATGAAATCTATCAAATAAGATCAATATTGAATATAATTTTTTTTTAAAATAAAATATTATTTTTGTAACCATACAAAACTAACAATTGCTCAGTTTGCAAATCTATTCGGTAAAACTAAGAATTTTTCTTAGTTTTTTCCAATATTAACTGAGAATATTATTAGTTTTTTAAGAAATTTCTCAGTTTTTTTAGTTTTAAAACAGATTCAGTTTTTTTAGTTTTAAAATGAGAATATTCTTGGTTTTAAACTTAAAAAAAATTGACCAAAAAAAATATTGTTAGTTAAGTAAGGTAAGAAAACTTACTATTAAAAATGGTTTAAATTATCAATTTATAATATAAAAAAAACATATTTTTATTTTTATATAATTTTGTATTTTATATTAATTTTGTTTGATAGATTTCGTTGGGTTGATTCTAGAAATATAAATTTTATCAAAAATAAATATATATTGTAAAATTATGATGATTTGAAAATCAAAATAGAAGTTACATCGTCATACTTTTTTTATAAGCAATTACAAATGATGAACAACCATTATTTGAAGGGTAATTTTATCTATTAAAAATTAATGTAACTTGAAGGAACAAAAAGTTTTATCTAGGACTTAATGGAATTTAAGTTCACAAAATTGGACTTGTGTGTAAATGTACCATGATTTTATTTCAATTACCAAAATTATGGATGTGTGATAAGATTATAAAAGATAAAATTAAAAATGAATATATATTTATAAAAAGGTAGGAGTGAGAGACTAGGTTAAGATGAGTTCATTATGGAGAAATCTACACTGTGCACCTCATTAAAAGGTGCACATTGTAAGAAAATTATGATTTCTTATGATGTAAGTTATAATTATTTGTGATGTGTGTTATGACATTTTGTGGTGAAGATACGAATGATGAATCAATGGTGTGCATCTGAAGTCAAAAAATGAAATGTAATGACACTTTGTGATTTTTATTATGACATCTTGTGGTTTTTGTTACAACACTTGGTGGTTTTCGTTACGATATTTTATGTTTAAAAAAGCTACGGTTTTTGTGGTGAAAAATTGATGACATTTTGTGTTTATGTTACAGAATTTTATGAAAAAGTTATGAAATAAATACCATATGTACATTTTTTAGTATGCACATTGTAGCATCTCCCATTGGTCAAACTAACTAATTTAATGGTAAGAAAGATTGATAAAATCACGGTAAATGCAGATATCAAAGGAGAGAAAAATCTAAATTAGCATGGAATGTCGTAGTGAAAAAAAAAAGAAAAAAGAATTTATTTAATTTAATTAAATATATAATCATTGATAAAACAAAAAATGATAAAATAAGATTTATATAGTGGATGCTACTTAATTAATTCACAACATTTGACTTTTATAGTTTAACTTGTTACAACCCTGATATATGTGTTGTTAATATAAACAAATCATAGAAGAATCAATAAAAAATATATCCCAAGTTGTGTAAAAGTTGGTCGTCGCAAAGTAAAATTAATTATGATACAAAATATTATTTTTTATTATAACCGATCGTGGTGGTAATCATTAATGGAATAATATGGTGGATGAAATTAGAGAAATGCTATAGCACAGGTTTTCTTTTTTAGGTACATCGGAAAATATAGCACAGGTTTTCATCAATTTAATTTACCATCTCATATGGCATACTGTTAAAAACAACTATCTCATGTTTACATCAGTACATTTTAACTTCATCCCCTTCTATTTTCTTAGGTGACTTGACATCCAATTAGAAAAGTTATATATTTTTTATTTTTTTTTTATTTTCACTGATTTTTTTTAAAAAATTATGTTAAAATTACTTTTACATTCGTCTAGTGCAAACTAATTTAAAAAGTTAAAAAAAAAAATTAAATATTGACTAAAGAAAAAAAAATTCCACTTTTTTAATTCTTAGTGTTTTTTTTTTTTCAATTTTCTTATTTTATTTTTCAAGCCTGTCTAGTTGAAAAAACTTAAAAGTGTATTTTTTTTTCTTTTATGAAAGATGAAAATTTTCTAGGAAAAAAAAAAAAAAGTACAAAAGTGGATCCCAAGTAATAAATTATAAAAAAGTTTGTGATTTAATATATTTTTTTTAATGATAGAAACTTTCAATTAATTAATATTATCATCTAGTACAATGTGTTACAAATAAATTTTAGATGTAATTTTTTGTAAATCACTTGCATTAATTAAGTTCAGTTACTTTTATATTCCATCAAAATTAAACTTGAGACCTACACGAATTACTTCATAATGGCATGCGCATATGGTGTAGTAAGAAGAAAAACAATTATGTAATTGAAATTGCTTACGTAGTGCATTTAACAAATGAAGAATAACAAAACAAATTAGGTTAATCATTATTTATCTCTCAATTACGTAATAAAGATGGGTCAACATTGGCTTGCCTATAAAATTTTTCATTATGTCATTGATTAGGAGTATTACATGTAAAATACCACACAATACTAGAGTTTCATTTATTATAACAAAATTATCTTCATCAAAATATTTATTTTCATATTTATTTTACTAAAAAGAATGATAAAAAATATATGACAATTGAAATCATCATCCATGAATGGGATTCTATTCAGAGGCAATTCATTCCAACGTGCTGTGTACTTTCCAGAGAAAATTAAGCCTCTTTCAATTTAAAGAACTGCTATATTGTGTGAATTTTAATATGACATAATAAGTCTCATTATTTTTAAATATAATTAATATCACACATACACAAATTTTATTATTTGAAACACATGGAGCTGAAAAAAAACAAAGGAAATTTTCCCCCTGCTCCTCTCGCTCTCTTCTCTCTTCTCTCTTCTCTCTTCCTCTGGCTCGACTGGTTGCAGGTTCTAAGTGCTTGTTCGGTTTTAAACCCTAATCTAACCCAGTGGTTTCTCAGAAAACAAAGGAATTTTTTTTTCTTGAAGAGCAATCAACAAGGTATGCCTCCCTCTGATTATTTCTGAATCTCAGAAAACAAAGGAATTTTTTTTTCTTGAAGAGCAATCAACAAGGTATGCCTCCCTCTGATTATTTCTGAAACCCTAAACCCTCTTCTAAAACTCGTTTCTTCCCCATTCATTTTTTGGATATTTCTGAAATCCTCCCTCTTCTAAAACTATACTCTCTGATTTTTACTCTATTTTCTGTCTCTAGTGTTCTATCTGAATTTCTATTCCAGTCTCTCTTGGCTCACACTGATTCGAAATTTGTACTGAAGCAAGGCCTGGTAAGGATTTTGTTCTATTTTGCTATTTATATATCTCAGTTGACATTCGTAATGAAATAATCCATCCATTTTTACATTAATTAATGTAGTATTTTGTGACCATATTGTTGCTTCCATGACTTGTTCTTGTGTCGTTGCAAAATATTTCATGAGAAATTTTGGCATTAAAATTATAGGGCTAATTATGCTATTTGAATTTTGATTGCATTTAAGATGTTTGTAAAAATGCCTAGTTTGTTAGCAATTTAAACAAATGTATTTTGGAACTATATTTTCATTGCATTTAGATGTTGAAAACTTGTGATTGACTTGACAGGTTCTCCGAAGATTTATCCCAAAATATAGTTAGTGATATTCACATGAAGCAACTATAACTTGTGGTTGGGACCTCCCAATTTGTAAGTTAGGGCAAATAGTTATTCCAAGTGTTTTTGGTAATGTTTAGTAGTTGTTCTAGTTGAATTAAATAGCCCTCTCAAGTAAATCATTTGTTTGATTGGTTTTTAAAAATATATATATATATATATATAAGCGAACATAGTTCACATACAATAGAAATACTTCCAAAAATGCTAATCAAATAGTGCTTGAACTTCACTTGTATCCTTATTTAAGCATGAGCAGTTGACAAGATAACGGGGAAGAGACTCCAACCAACAAAAAAGTGTGAAAAGCTAAAAAGAATTGAAGTATATGATTTTGATTTTAGCTAAAAAGCAGTCGACATGAAGCTTATGTTTAATAAAATGAATTTTCTCCGCATACTTTTTTCAAAGTGTATTGATGCTAAGATAATCCATGAATGGAGGCTTTCCTCTAAGCGTGGAGGCTTTTTTCAAAGCTTATGTCTTCCCTCTAAGTGTGGAGGCTTTTCTAGCAACAATGAAAGATTAGTGTGAAACTTTAGGATTGAAGTAGTGGAAAGTGTGAAAAAGGGAAAATTTTGAATTTTTTTTTCCTTGTTTGTTTAGCATGATCGGGAGCTGTTGTAGTGTGCAAGGCTTGAAACATGCATACCATATGCAAGTTAATTTTTTGCCATTGGATTTCATTGAATTAATCTAAACCCTTCAATATTTTATACAATTTATACCATTTACCTACTAAACCGGTTGAAACTTTCCTAGCCATTCTCTCTATCTACTTCATTAGTCACCTCTCTCTCTCTCTCTCTCTCTCTCTCTGTGGTCGTCTTCCACGAATGGAGATCGAAGTTGTAGGCTGTGCAAGGATTGAAGAGGTATGGCTCTAAAATCCCTAAAATGTTCTCCCCCTTGCTCCAAATCTGTGCTCTCTCTCTCTCTCTCTCTCTCTCTGTGATTTCTCTGTCCGTTCTCTCGCTCTTTATCATCTCTCACTCTCGTCTCTTGCTTTTGAAGGCTTCTTGAAGATCTCTGTCTTCTCCAGTAGCTTATTTGTTCGGAAAAGTTCTCATTGAAGAGGTATGACTTGTATTGGGTTCCTTTTGGTAAATTTGAATGTAATATTTGATTTTTATTAGTATGAGTTTCTGATTTTGGAGACCATTATATAAATTTCCTCTTGAGTTGTTGTTTATGTGGTCTTCTCTTTTTAGTATTTTCTATGCACATACCTGTAAGCATTTTTATTTATTTATTTTGCTGGGAAAAGATTGCAAAATTCAACTGGGTCAAACTTTTTCACCTTAAAAAAACCCTCAAACAAAGAGGGCTTAATGTTATTGATTTCAAATGGGATTTGGGATTTGGATTTTTCTTGATTTAAAATGAGTTCTATTATAAATTAATGTTGCTCTTTGCATTGCAATAACTGATGAGTGGTGTTAGATATGTTAGAAATAGTAGTATAAAAGTGCTTCAATTAATCAATACAAATGAATATATAGTAAATCCAAATGAATGAAGAACAATGAATATAAAGCAATAGAGGAAAATATCTTATCAAATTTCAGCGAGGTGCGGAACTAAATCCGTTGTCCTTGAAAGTGATTTTGCCCCCACTCAATTGTTTCTTTGGTGCAATTATGCTCTTGGCGATCACCTCCAGGATTCAATGGCAGGACTGTTTGTGTGCACATCCTTCGAACTTATAACAATGGATGCCCAATAATTTAAAAGAAAAGAGTGAGCAGAATTTTTTTCCATAATGTATAGAAGGTAGAGAGGATTTAAAAAGGAATGCAAATATTTATTCCATAGAATATGGGGTTGGAGCCTATTAAGAGAGTAAAAAATGGTTTCTGAATTTGAAAGATTGTGAATTAAGTAGTCTAAGATTTATTTTGATCATGTGATTAAAATTAGAATTTTTTAAAATAAAAACACATGTACTTATGTTGCTCACACACAATTTGAAGCATTACAACAGTCCCCCACATGATTCAAATTTTAAAACAAAGAGAGAGAGAGAGAGAGAGAGAGAGAAAATATATTACTAGGCAAGGAGTTGGATACATAATGCCGATGTCTTGTGGACTTGAATCGCCACTTAGTGTTTTCAATTTGGAATTTACTGAAATCAGGTGAAGCGTGTCTTGAACCTATCAACTTTAATATAAATTCTCAAACTTGGACACATACCTCAACTCCAATCTCGTTTTAGCGCTTTTTGGCCGTGCACTCCACCTAGATATTCATGAGTGCTCTAGAGGGTTAGCCATACTCTCATAGGAAGCGGCCCCACTTCCACACCCATATAGGTGAACTCATCAAGTGTGTACTATCGCACACCACCAATAATGGCTATGAGTTCATTAAGAGTTCATGACTGACCATTTTCCTTATTTGATAGTAGCACTATCTACACCAAGAGGGGGCTTTCTTGTTTTTGCTCAAATTATAGGCATTGAGGTGATGGAGCTAGAGAATGAAACAAGAGATGTGGGTTTCATTGACCAAACTGTACAAGTTATTTACATTTTCCGTTTCTTCTTAAGATGTTAATTGTTACAATTTCTATGTTCAAGAAGTTGTCTTTTTGAGCAGTCAGCTGTCCTAGTTAACAATCTTATTATGTATAGTTGGTTATATGCACTTTTTTAATTTTATTTTATTTAATTCTATGATTAAAGGCTTGGGATGTTTATGATGAGGCTTAAGAAACTTGTACATCCTACATGTACCTTTTCAAGAGAATTTTTGACCAGTTATAAAACTCAAAAAGACTTTTGTACCAAATTTCCAGCACATTGCCTACACAATAGTCCACTTTCAAGGTCATATCTCTTAGAGTATTTTGAACCGCAATAAATTTTTTACAGCACCTAGCCTCTTTGTTATCTTTATTTTGATATAAGATGGGCCACTTTTGACTTAAATTTAAGGGAGAATTACCTATTTTATTTAACTCGGATAGATTCTAACCCATTGTCATTGTCATTGTTTTTTTTTTTTTTTTTTGTTATCAAATATCATTCGAAACACAATGAATTCATGCTAGATCAATAGAGTTAGAAACTAGACTCAAATATATTTTTGGAAAGTTACATAATTTTTCAATGAGCCAATTTGGAGAAAATGAAATTCAAAGCCAACATCTCAAATATGTTTTTGTCGAAAATGACAAATATGTACATTTCAGAGTCAAAACCGTACATTCAAAATTTGAGATGTCACTTTGTCCCTTCTGAATCTGTCGCTGCTAAATTCATTACTCTCTTAGAATAGAACCTCAAACTAGCTTGGGATGAATTTCATCATAGAAAATTAAAATCATTTTGAAGAATGTTTACAAAAATTGCCAAGTCAGATATACTTGAAGTAATAAGCTTGACTATTAGCCTTGTGCTATTTTACTACCTCTCCAAGTTAGCTAGGCATTGGACTGAGATATCCTGTCAAAGACAAACTTAGATGGAACTAGTTTCTTGATTAATTTTGTGAATGTAGATCAAAGAGTTTCATCATTTTTTCTTTTCTAATAAATTAGGTCCTAAATATTGTATTCTAGTCACCCATTTTGTGTTTGAAGTGTGAATTTTAGATAATACACTTTCATTGATATATAGATTTAGAGAATCTATGCACTAAATATCTATGCTTATCATTTACGTATGTGACCCTTCTTAGTAATGTATGATGTATCTAGGGAATTGTCTTTGTTACTGATGTGAATGAAACTATTTGTACTGAAGGTTAGACTTAGCAAAATGCTTTTTAAGTTGTATTATTTGTTTTCTTGGTGGTTTTCATGATTTCTAATGACTCATGGTTATCATGTAGGCACAATTTCAATGTTATTGGAATTTATTTGTTAAATTTGAAATCATTTGTTGATTAGGTTTTTGACATATGAACTCGTTTTCTCCTCTTGTAGTGTGTGGTCTGTTGCAATTGAAAAGGAACGTAAGTTCTGGAAATGATAGCAACATTTGAGAAGGCATCTGGGAAGGTACAAAACTATCGAAACTTGTATTTTAAATTTTCTTACTTTGTCAAATTATAGAAATGGAACTTCTTATTGTTGAACTTTGTGTTTTAGACAACCTATATTCTTGTTCTCCTATTCATTTGATGCGAGTTTTATCTACTTTTTCTTGATGCAATCCAACTTGTACTGGAGTTCCTTTAAATTGCTTTTTGAATTGAGCTCTGCAAATATCTAGGAATTGCTTTTTGTATAATGCCATGAGTAACTGGAAGTAAGTGTTGATAATTCTTTTTTAATTGTGCTTCTTACGCATAATTCATGAGGTTCTCTTTAGGGAACGTTTCACTAGGGTTTTAGAATGCTTGTAGCAAAATTCTAATTCTTTGTTAGAGTTCAACATAGTTAATGTTACGACAGCCCTTTGAAATTGAACCATGCAATGGCTAACTTGGCTAAGTTGCTCTTTAGTTTTGAGTATTGTTATGTTATGGATTACTTCTCTCAAATAGAATATTGAAATGTGATACTCCCAAATATAAAGATTGGGGAATAATTAATGAGGATCCAAATGAATGAATTTTTTTGGGTCAATTTGGTCAAAAATTCAAGAATAATTATAATTAATTAAATTAAAATTTTGGTTGGATTCTTTTGTTGCTTGGTGGTTTGTATTGGGGTATAAGAATGTGAAAAATAAAATTTGGTACTCTTTGATGTTTATTTGATGTTTGCTAATTAGAAACAAAGATAATTTTGAACAAGAAAGTAGATGGATGTCATTCTTGTTTAAGGTTTGTGTGGCTTGGTTGGTCAAAGCAATTAATTCTTCATTAACAAGTGGAGTCATTGATTTTGTGTTTTGATCTTTGAAACTTGGATGTTGTGACTATAGTTGTTGTGGCAACTTCTTACGGGAATGATATTCTTACATTATATTGATCAATTCTTTTGCTCTAATGACTAGAATAGGGAATCAACTTATGCCATCTTTTAAAAATCTTAATTTTCAGAAAATCAGTCTAAACCAAACAAGGTGACTAGTTCTGCAAAAATTGAACTAAAATCTTTAGATTTTGAAATATCTTTTGTATATGTAAAGCATACCCATGGTCACATCAGAAAATGAAATCCACTACCCTACTACTGGATTTGGATTGTAAGAAAGTTGAACTCCTTTGATCTGTTTACTATTAATCTTGATATTATTTTATTTTATCTCATCTAGTTTATTTCTCGGTTATATCAATATAATATTTATGATCCATACCCATAATGAAATTTGAACAAACCAGCTTGACATGCTTGTCATGACATGCTTTGCTGCATCCACTGATAAAATGGTAAACATATATATGCTTAAAAAAACATATATGTACATATATATGTGTATATACAACCTGCATATTGATTGATTTTGTTTAGTTAATTTTGTGTTTCTGTTTTTGGTTGGCAGAGGTAAACTAAATTTGTTATTGTTAATTTGAAGGGAGCTGTTTGGGTGTGCAACCCGTTAAAGGTTGCACATCATATGCAACCTAATTATCTGCCCTTGGATTAGAAACAATTGATCAGGACCATTGAATTGTTTAATGGTAGAAAATGGAAACTTGAGCAACTGGTTAAACTCTCTCTCCTCCTATTTTCCTCACTCCCCCACAACGATTATGCTTCTCTCTCTCTTTTTCATCTCTTGCTCCTCCTCTGCTGCTCTCACCATCTTTGTGTAACCTTAATTTCCTGCAATAACTAGTAGCCTCTGTTGAGTTCCAGCCACAACGGGACTACAAGCCTCTGTTGACTTCCATCGTTGAAATGAAGGTGTTCTCTCCAACCAGATAGATATTAGGTATATATGGGCCTCTCTCTCTCTCTCTCTCTCTCTCTCTCTCTCTCTATTTGCCCTCTTCACTTCAATGATTTCCCTCTATGAAAGCCTCATCCTAACTCCAACCCCTCTACCACTTCCAAAACTCAAAATACCTCCATCTGCAACAATAGCACCCCCCTCCCACCCCTCTTAAATCGATTTTTGGCACGCACTGACTTTCTCTTTTTTCATGATTGATCAATTTCTCCATCTCTTTCACACTTCTAAAATCAATTCTATTTCTGCTCCTTCTTGTCATAGTTTCATTTTCCAAGTTAATTGTAGAATATGTGGTGTGCTTTGATAATTCAAAACACACACATGCACACTTGCATTGCGTAGTTGGTTTGTTAGCCCAACTCTATTTGTACAAGCACAAAGGGAAGAAAGGGGGAATTGATATTGATGAACACTAGAAGAAAAAAGGGAAAAAAATGACGAAATGAATGAAGAAAAATAAATGAAGGGGGTGGGTAATTGTTAGTGTTTGGAAGGACATTGTCAATTCTTCCTTAATGGGTTTAATTGGCTATATTCTTCTCTATTTGGTGATAATGAGTTTAATGTATTTTTTGAAAAATATATGATTTTAATGTTTATAGATTTTGCATGTTATGGTGATTTGGTTAGAATTTAGTTCAGTTCATGACCATTGTTGAATTTAACAAATGGAATGTGTGGAAAGTGAATGATATATTCTATGTGAAGAAAAAGTGAGATTATTGTGTTGTTCAACATTACATGAATTGAGATCTTTTAATCTGTTGCCGGTGTATCTTAATTCCACGGTCTACCAATTTATTGTCATTGTTGAATTAGTAAGCTTTTGGCTTCTATAATTTTTGGATTTCAGCTAGATTTTTCTATATTGTTCATTTTGAATAAAGAACTTGGAAATATTATCAAATATCAAGGGCCCTTGCTTGGGATTTGATCCTCACTAAAGTAACTGTCATTGTGGATTGTAACTCTTAGTTGATTGGACATGCTGAAGAATTAAATTGACAATTTCTCTTGTAGTGTGGCTGGTATAACTATCATTGTGGATTGTAACTCTTAGTTGAAGAATTAAATTGACAATTTCTCTTGCAATGTGGCAGGTATACATGAGTTTAATATATGGGATTCAGGTCTTGTTGAGCCAAGTTTCTCTATGCAACTTTGTTGATTCTCATAATTATGCATAATTTTTTTGGAAATAACTTCTTTTTTATATGCAGTCTACCCATGGTGGCTAGTTAGTACCTCATTCTTGAATAGAAAATTTATTTGCCGAACAAGTCTAGAAAATGAAATCAATATATCAATAACTCAATAAAAATGTAATTATCTCCAGGAACAAAATGTTTGTCATGCTTAATAGCTTTAGTTTGATCTATATTTGTATGAATTCTGTCCTTTACTCAAGTAGTTTTTTCTTCGGCAAAAGACATGAAGTTTCTTGTCACGGATGTTACAAAAATGCAACTTTGTTCATTCTCATGGAAACTTGCATAATTTTTTGCAAATAACTTCTTTTTTCTTTTATCTGTAATTCGAATTACTTTTTAATTATTCTTCATTTTGATGAGTTTGATCCAATATTTTTTTTGAAGGCTACAAATAGTTGGAATGGGTTATTGACCTCCTAGATGGAACCTTTTCTCTCTCACATGTTATACTCACTTTCTCCAAGTTTCTTGAGAAGGCACATATTAATTTGTACGTGATAGATATTACTAGGTGTGCATTTAATTGTTGATTATTTTTCATTGTTGAGTGTATGATCAAGTCTTTTTACTAAATTCTCTGGTTTTTTATGAACCAACAATCAATTGTTAAATGAATTATTTATATATATATTTTTTATTTTTGTGGTGTTGATATACTAATTGGGTTTGTGAAAAATATTATAGGGTTCTGAAGGTCCTTGAATTTGGCGGCTAATGCTAATGCACCTAAATGAGTTATTTCTTTAGAGTGTTTTCCATATATGCATTGATTATCGATGTTACAATATGTTTTCTTTATTGAGTCAATGGTTTCTTTATAGAGTGCCCATACATTTTCTCGATTAATTTATAATCTCCATGGTTACTTGATAACGAGTTTCAAATTTTTTTTTTCTTCCCAATTATGGTACGTAAGGTCCCAAATTTCATAATGGGTTTTTCTATTTTTGTTTTTGTTCTTAATTGGAGTTTTCACTGTGTTCGCAACTTATCGCTTTGTCTAACGACCTCTACACGTAGACACTTTGTACACACTTCTCTCAAAGCAAATATAATGGTTTGTGGTTTGGCTCCTTCTCTCTTTCATTTCCTCTCTAAATCCACTGTTTGAGAATTTGATTCAGGGTATTTTGTTTATTTGGGTATAATCATAATTTTTTTTTTGGATAAATAAACCAACTTTATAAAAAGGCATCAAGACGATGCAAAGAAAACAAAAGCTAGCCTAACGACTAGAAGCAGCCTAAACTGAAACTGCACAAAACATCGAGGCAAAAGCAAGCAAAAGAACTATGAAGACAAGTCCTCTACAAAATCAGCAAAAGACAAAACAGCCAGGTCCACCATTAGCGTTAACCAACTATGCAACACGAGGAGCAAACGCCGCTCCAACCAAACCGCTGAACGCATCTCCCTCAAAAATACCCACCGATTACGCTCCAACCACACTAGCCACATAAGACAATGGCCAGCCAAGTTCCAAGCTTTCCGCCTTCTCTTCCCAACCCTCCCCCCAACCCAGCTTTGTAACACAGCCCTTACAGTCCTTGGTTGAATCCAAGCCAAACCGAAGATAGGTACTATAGACATCCAAAAGCTTGAAGCAACCGGACAGCAAATAAGCAAATGGTCCACTGACTCCGCAGCTCCACAACACATGCAACACCAATTGACCAAAATATGCCCACGACGACTCAAATTATCAATCGTCAGAATACGGCCTAACGCAGCTGTCCACACAAAGAAAGCAACTTTAGACGAACAACCCACCACCCAAACACTCTTCCAAGGGAAAGGCACCCCATCCCTCCTTGTAAGCCTATGGTAAAAAGACAATACAGAAAACAACCCTTTGGCTTCGGGCAGTCCCACCTCATAAAATCCTCTCCAACCCCTCTAAACCAAAGCCCATACAAAAAACCCAACAGTCCAACACTTGTCTCATCCTCTAATCCTGCACTTCACGACGTAGAACTATATTCCACACGACCACCTGGCCTTGCATCTAGGCATAAGAATCCACTGTCGCCTCCCGGTCAGTCGCAATCCGAAAAAGCAACGGGAACATCACTGCCAATGGCAACTCCGCACACCACCTATCCCTCCAAAACCGAACCCGGGCCCCCACCCCAACCAAAAAACTCATTCTTCCAAAACTCCTCCTGTTCCAACCAAATTTCTTTCCATAAACTGCAGCCATGCGAATGGCTAACCCCCTCTGTACTCCAATCCCCCCATCTCAACCCATATTTAGCCCCGATCACCTTCCTCCACAACCGCTCCCTCTCTATGCCAAATCGCCATAACCACTTCCCCAAAAGAGCCAAATTAAATGAAACCAAACTCCGGATCCCCAAACCCATCGCCTTAGGAGAACAAATTTGATCTCAGGCTACGAGATGATAATGGAAGGATTCTGACCCTCCTCTCCATAAGAAATCCCTCTGTAACTTCTCCAACCTCCGAGCAACAGACACAGGAATGACATGTACTGGCATGAAATAAGTCGGTATACTCGAGAGGACACTCTTGATCAGTGTAACGCGGCCCCCTTTCGATAGATATTGCCGCTTCCACCTTGCCAAACGACGCTGCACCCTGTCCACCACCCCATCCCATACCCTTGGTGCCTTAAAAGAAGCCCCAAAGGTAACCCCAAATAAGTTGTGGGTAAAGCCACTATCTTACAACCCCAAATTGCAGCCAGGATGGAAATACGTGCCACGGTCCCAACCAGAATCAACTCTGACTTCCCCAAATTCACTCAAAGTCCCGAGACCACCTCAAAACAGAGAAGAACACACCGCAAATAACCAACCTGACCCTTCTCTGCGCCGCAAAAAATAAGAGCATCATCCGCATAAAACAAGTGAGACACCACTAAGCTAGTAGTCCGCTCCATACCCACCTCGAAGCCCGTCAAAAGACCCCTCCGAACTGCATTAGATAACAACCGCTCCAAAGCCTCCCTAATTAAAATAAACAATAATGGAGACAATGGGTCTCCTTGCCGCAAACCCTTATGAGTCGGGAAAAATCCTGCCGGCGTCCCGTTCACTAGGACAAACATCCTAACCGTCGATATACAAAACTGAATCCACTGCCTCCACCGTTCCCAAACCCCATTCTCTCCAACATATACATCAAAAACCGCCAGTTCACATTATCATACGCCTTCTCAATATCTAACTTTACAAATAAGACCAGCTCCCTCCTGCCGAAATCGCGAGTCAACACACTCATTTGCTACCAACACAGCATCTAAAATCTGACGCCCCCCCACAAAGGCATTCTGGGACTCAGACACCAGCCCCTCTAAGACACCTCGCAATCTGTTAGCCAAAACTTTCGCCAGAAGTTTGTACATACTCCCCAACAGGCTGATGGATCGAAAATCTATTATATCCTCCGCCCCTCCTATCTTAGGAATTAACGCTACAAAAGTTGCATTAAGACTCCTTTCAAACTGCCCGGACTGATAAAACTGAGCAAACAAGGCTAAGACATCTGTCTTTACCACTTCCCAACACCGTTGGAAGAAAAGCATAGTAAAACCATCCGGGCCTGGCGCTTTGTCCCCAGACATTTTCTGAAGAGCCCCGAAAACCTCCTCCTAGGAAAATGGCCACTCCAGTATTTGCCTGTCCGCCTCTGAAAGAGCATCAAACTGAACACCATCCAACCTTGGCCTCCAAATCTCATCCTCCCCCTGAAACAAATGCTGGTAGAAACCCACTATGCCCTCCCTCACCTCCTCCTCTGATGATAACAACGCACCATTAACCCACAACTTCCCAATTTGATTGACCTAGCGATGAGCATTCGCCATATGGTGAAAATATTTTGTATTTCGATCCGCATCTTGCAACCATAAACATCGCGAACGCTGGCGATAACTAACCTCCTCCATGTGAGCCACCTGGCCATACTCTTGTCTCACCCCCTCACGAACCGCCAACTCCTCATCAGTCAAGCTACCCGCCACTTCCTTTGCATCCAACTCTTGCAATACGACCAAAAGATTAGCCTTCTGAGTGTCTAACTGACCAAACACCTCCTTATTCCACCTCCGCAGGTCGGCCTTACCGAACTATATCCACAAAACCTGCGGATTGTGCCCACATATTTTCAAACCGAAATGGCACTGGTCCACTCCGAATCCCACCACTATCCAACAGCACCGGCCAATGATCCGAAATAGGACGCTCCAATCTTTGCTGAACCACTTGAGAAAAATGCTCCTCCCAATCTCCTAAAATCAAAAACCAATCAATACGCGAAAATACCCGGCCACCCGACCAAGTGAAGCTACCTCCCTGCATCGGTAAATCAATCAACTCCAGATCATCAATCAACGAAGAAAAATCCCGCATAGCGCCCGTTGATGGGCGCAAACCCAGCTTTCAAGTTTATTTTCTAGAAATCCAAACCTCAACTTCATCGTTATGTTTCCAATCTTTTTGGTTCATGCTTATTTTTACGATTTTGCAAATGGATAGTCTATTATGGTTTTGTTTTTGTTCAAGTGGTCTATGGTTATTCTAGCTTGCATGTGTGCACACATACTGGCAAGGCCTAGTGCAGGGTTAGGTGGGTTTCAGATTTGAGATTTCTCTCTTATTGCCAAAGTACTCCTGCCTTTTGCCAAGTCAAATGACTATTAATGGGGAAAAAAATGTCCCAAGTTTCAACGAGGAAACTTGACTCGGGCAATTATGTTTATTTACTAAAAGAATTACCTTGGAAACAAACAGCCTAATAGAAATTGAAAGTTAGAAGTATATTTTATGAACTATTACTCAAATTGAATTTTTTGGATCTGTCCTTTCACAACTCCAATTCCCTTTCAAGATTGTATGTAACTTTTTGTATAAGATCAATGTATTTGCATTACTTCTGGAGGCTTTAGTCTTACTAAAAGGGAAGCTATTGTAATTATGCCAAGGTTTATTGTAATTTACCAAATTAAATTGTGAATGAATGACTCTAATCCACGATAATTAATTGATCTTTCCTATGGTTATGGTTGAAGAGTTCAATCGCAGGGTCACATGAAAAAAAAATAAAAAATGTAAAAGCCTTCATATTACTAAATTTTTGTCTTGTATTGTCTTTAAGGTTGAGATTTTTTAAGTCGGTAAAATATACAAAGCAGGGATGTCTCTCCTTGTTATTTACACATAAAATAAGTTTGTCTCTACTGGCTTTGACAAAGAGTTTGCAAGAGTTGCACAAGGTTTGATTGCTTTTGTTGAGGGTTGAGTGATCTTAGCCCTATATTTCTTTTCTTGAGTGCTTGTTTTAGGCTTTTGGGGCGCTTGATCTCTTTCCTATGAGATTTTGCTTCCCTAGCCTTGTGTGTGGGTTGAGTGATGTAAGTCCTATATATTTTGTGTCATGTGTTTTGTGAATAGTGAGCTCTTTTGATATCTTAATTTTTATTTCCCCTATCTGTGTGCTATGCAGGCTATGCTGGTACATTAATAGAGATGTTGAGGGTTGAGTGTTGTGAGTTTCATATGTTAGCTTCTTTAGTTACTTAGATTCTATTGAGGGTTGAGTGATGTGAGGTCTTCATATGTGGGTTGAGTTATGTCGAGTCTTTAGCTTCTAATTGTTTGTTATGCAGAAGGTTGTTAAGCTGGTACATGTGAGGGATTTTTTGAAGAGCAACCAACAAGGTATGCCTCCCTCTAATTATTTCTGAAACCCTAAACCCTCTTCTAAAACTCTCTTCTTCCCCATTTTTTGGATATTTCAAAATCCTCCCTCTTCTAAAACTATACTCTTTGATTTTTACCATATTTTCTATCTCTAGTGTTCTATATAAATTTCTATTCCAATCTCTCTTGGCTCACATTGATTCGAAATTTGTATTGAAGCAAGGCTTGGTAAGGATTTTGTTCTATTTTGCTATTTATATATCTCAATTGACATTCATAATGAATTAATCCATCCATTTTTACATTAATTAATGTAGTATTTTGTAACCATATTGTTGCTTCCATGACTTGTTCTTGTGTTGCAAAATATTTCATGAAAAATTTTGGCATTAAAATTATAGGGCTAATTATGCTGTTTGAATTTTGATTGCATTTAAGATGTTTGTAAAAATGCCTAGTTCGTTAGCAATTTAAACAAATGTATTTTGGAACTATATTTTCATTGCATCTAGATGCTGAAAACTTGTGATGGACTTAACATGTTTACCGAAGATTTATCCCAAAATATATTTAGTGATATTCACATGAAGCAACGATAACTTGTGGTTGGGACCTCCCAATTTGCAAGTTAGAGCAAATAGTTATTCCAAGTGTTTTTGGTAATGTTTAGTAGTTGTTCTAGTTGAATTAAATAGCCATCTCAAGTAAATCATGTGTTTGATTGTAAGCGAACGTAGTTCACATACAATAGAAATACTTCCAAAAATGCTAATCAGATAGTGCTTGAACTTCACTTGTATCCTTATTTAAGCATGAGTAGTTGACAAGATAACGGGGAAGAGACTCCAACCAACAAAAAAGTGTGAAAAGTTAAAAAGAATTAAAGTATATGATTTTAATTTTAGCTAAAAAGCAGTCGACATGAAGCTTATGTTTAATAAAATGAATTTCCCCCGCATACTTTTTTGAAAGTGTATTGATGCCAAGATAATCCATGAATGGAGGCTTTCCTTTTAAGCGTGGAGGCTTTCCTAGCAACCATGAAAGATTAATGTGAAACTTTAGGATTGAAGTAGTGGAAACTTTAGGATATTATTCTTTTTTGTGCCAAATTACACTGTATCCCTATAGTTTACACCATTTATTACTTTGCCCCTTGACTTTTAAATTATTTCAGTCAGCCCCTAGACTTCAAGTCCAGTTTCAATTGGGCCTAAGCATATAACATTGTTTTAAAATGAGATTTTGGTAAAAATACAAGTTGATAAGGAATAAAGTGAGATTTTGATAAAAGTGCATGGGTGCTAATTGTAATTAATTCTATCACATGACTATTCTTTGTTAGTTTTTGAAATAAGGTTATACAAATGGGCGCAATTCCAATTTGACTCAAAGTCTGGAGGGTTGACTAAAACAACTAAAAGGTCAGAAGGTGAAGTGGGATTAGATGTAAAGTATAAGGATGTAAAGTGAAATTTACCCATTCTTTTGCATGAATAATTTTTTTTTCTTCTATTGCTTGAGAGATAAGGCTCATTACCCCTCTGGATTTTAGATTATTAATAAATTTCTCCTTATGTCATCAAGGTTTACCAAAAAGTAAAAAATAAAGACTCCTTTTTGCAAGACATGGAATATTTTCTCTTTGTTTAATGTTCATTTAGGAAAATGATTATTTCAGGTGGATTTTATGTGTTTCCTTTATTTTAGTACTTATGGTTTTAGTGGAGACTCTGGCCCGCTTTAATGACCTACCACTTGTGCAGGGATGGATTGAGGGGGCTGGCAGGGTGACCGCCACCCCAAAATTTTGAAAAAACTCCTTAAATAGAGTGGTATTAGTTATCAATATTTATAAATTATATAGGCTCACCCCTCCAAGATTTTATTGATTTTCTTTAACTTGATTTGCAGTTTTAAGTTTCAATCGTTACTCTTCAACTCTAGGTTTCCTTTCTCTCTTTGCCTTTTATTCTTATTGTTTGTTTCGATTCTCCTCTCCTCTTCTTGTTCTTCTTTTTCCTAAATTTTTTCCTCTATCTTTTTTGTTATTTCAATTCTGCCCAGAGCTGAATTTCAATTTCTTCCTCTTCTCCATCTCTATTTTAAAACAACTTATACTTTCTATTCTTTCTCCTTTTCTTATTTCTCTATTTAAATTATGTCTTTATTTCTTCTTCTTCTTTGAGATCTTAGTTACATTTGATGGAAGTCATACTCACCAACAAAGAGATCACATTGCCAATGAGCATTTTCAAGTTGACATTTTACAATTACATGTGATACTCAATTATAAGAATTAGAAAAACTGATTGATTTTTCAAAATTGAAGATATTTGCAGGCTTGTAAGTAAATTTAATTTACATTTGAAATTCCAGTTACAAAATTAGACATTCTGAATTTCAAAAATTGATAATATTATTTGAGTTGTGCCAAAGTGTTTGTAAAGCAAAAAAGTCGATAATATATCCTCTTGTCAATAGATTGAATCGTCGTCTTTTAACTTTACCTATTTCTACAATGATTACAAAATGCACATTTTTGTCAATGAAAATTATCCAAACTAAACAACACAAATAGCAATTTTTTCTCCTTGATTAAAAGTTTGCTCCCTAAGATTAAAATCATGCATCCATCCTTGCACTTGTGAATAGTGCTACAAAAGCCACTTTATATAGTTCATTGCTTCAAAAACTTATCTTTCTATAGTTAACATTTGGTAGTGAGCAAATTTTCATTAATTCTTTATTTCTCTCAAATTTTTTAGGTTGGTTGTCAAATCAGAAAGAGTAATAACACTTGAAAGACTTTTGTTAATATTGGTGACTAACAATCCTATTGATGTCTTGAAAATCATGTATGGAAAGGTAGGTAGCTGCTTCAATGAACTAACTATCCTATTTTAAGATATTCATAGCTCTCTGGTTTTCATATTCTGAAATTTTGGCATTGACATTCATCAAGCATTTATATAATTTCCTTCTTGTGGAACCCTAAACTATTCGCTTCATTTATCAAAGAATTTTAAGCAATTTAATCAATATCTGGAAATGGGCCAGGAGCATTTTTATTTACTTTTCCACCCTTTCTTTATTTAACTATTTTCTGTTGATGGGCATTTTTGTTTTTTGGCAGAACTTGCTTATACAATGGAAGTGAATGAGAAGTGCGATGTTTAAAGTTTTGGGGTGCTGGCACTGGAAGTGATTATGGGGAAGCATCTGGGTGATCTAATCTCCTCTTTATCATCCTCATCCTCATCACAACATCAACTGCGCAAGGGATATTTTTGAAGGACGTCTTGGACCAACGCCTCCTACCTCCGAGGAATGAAGTGGCAGAGCAAGTAGTAGTTGTTGCGAAACTAGCATTTGCATGTTTACACACCACTCCACTGTCTCGGCCAACCATGCAACAAGTTGCTATGATACTATCAAAGCAAAGGCCAACACTGCAAAATCAATTCTGCACGATTACATCAGGACAACTCTTTGACATCAACTGCTCAAGCTCTTGAGTATTCACTTTCCCTTTTATTCTTGGATTGCATGATGTTCTTGCTTTCAATTGTCTTCTTATACCATTCAATTTCCCCCTGTTTCCAGTCTATTTTGCTACTCTTTTCTACTAATTACCATTTTACAAACTTTTATATGCCTAATTTAAAAGTATCAATTCTCTATAATTTCCATCACAGTTAGAGATACAATAATGTGTCTTGAATTCTGTAGTAGCTCACTTGTTGTATTACATATATCTTGGCTCTCAGATCAACAAGTAGGCTCTATGGTTAGCGTAATCCAACCATTAATAATAGACACACTCAAGCTTTTGCCATCTTGCATGCTATCAACACGTACAACATTGTATAATATCCCGTCTTCTTGATTTTTGTATTTCCAGGTAGCTGGTGAACAAGATTTTCCATGGGAACTTGGCTCCACTGTTATTGGACATCCACGACCTTAGTCTTGAGTTCCAAAAGCCAAGAGAACCAAGCTCATTGTATGGCTACTTTTTTGAAAAATGTAAGGATTCGACTCGGTCTTCGTTGGTCATCTCAATCGGAGGGCAATCATCTAAGTTTTGGGTGGGTTTGTTTGTCCTGTTTTATGTGTTTTGTTTCGATTTTGCTTCTAGCAGGGTAGTGGTGTGGTGTGTTGCTTTCACTTTGGTGGATTGGGAGTTTGGTGAACTAAGTTTTTTAGGATTCTCTCCTATATTAGACTTGGGTAGTGTTTTTCTTTCGATCTCTCTATTCCTATGGTTCACTTGTAAGTGCTTTGTATATGAAATGAAGTTAATGGATCACACCTTATGATATTTAACAAGCATTCAAGCTTGGAACCAATTTGCATAGCATGGATAATTCCTTGATCATTTCATAAACTTTTTCCTCCTTCCACTCATTCTCTCGAATAAACAAAGAAATGCTAAATTTTTTCAAGTCCCTAAACCTCAAAAAGGGCATTCAGTTTATGATCTGATGTTCAGTTTGCAGCAGTGTAGGCATGGTGCTGGGGCTTGAACTTTTGCTCCGTTTCCTCTGTTTTCTATTTTTCTAGCATGCTTCTTTCTTGTGTAGCTATATTGGAACCTCTCCGTTTCTGGTTTACTGTGAGAATGCTCATGATTGATCATGCATAGGGTGCCAACATAGTTGGGATGCTATGTTTTCGATAATGGTGCAGTGTTGTTCCCACTCTTTGTAAGTTCCTTGATCTAATTTTGATTAATAAAAATCTTTTCTCTTGGCTGGCCAAAAATGCAAAACAAAAAACAAAAAAAGAGGGCTTTCAGTAGGAAGAAAAAAAAAATCAATTCAAACACATTGTAAAACGTCCTCACCATACAGAAACTTTCACTAGAATGTCAATTTCAAGCATCCAAATCATTCCTACCACATTGATTCTGCTAAAGCTATATGCTTTTTTCCTGGCCCAATCTCTAGATCTCAGTCTCAAACATGTGCACATGTAAGTCTAACACACAAAGCAAACTGATGCAAATGAACTCATAATTATGCAAATGACCACTTTTGTCAACAAGAAAGTGGTTTTGAATTATTACCATAGAAATGAGCGAAGGGTAGATATCTCGACATGCATAAGAAGTTTATTGCATTTAAGATGAACATTTTAAAAAATATGCATAAGAATATTTTAAATTTACGGACAACATACTAGTATATCAAATAAAAATATCACACATTAAGGTTAGATAAAATTGCTACACTAGACTAAAATATAACAAATAAAATTAAGAACCTAGTCTAAAACATTAGGTTAAAAATATCTCTAATACAGATAGGCAAAATAAATTTAAAACCAAATAAAAAACTATGAGGTTTTAAAATCTCTGATAAACAAAAATTTCGTTCATACTGTTCAAGTCCTCAGCACTTAAGATACTCAAAAATAATATCAAAAAAGTAAATTGATGATAATTATCCCAAGGAACATCAAATTTACAAAACCATGTTCTCCTAAACCATGTTCACCTAACTTGCATCATCAAACCAAAATTTGAGAAGTTCACATCATGTCTTTAGGTGTCCATAAAACTTATGCTTCTATTTTAGAGTCTAAAAGCGTCCATGTCCAAACTCAGATTATGTATTAATGAACTTGAGTGTAATCTACTCGACGACCAGTGGCGTAGCCAAGAAATTCATGGAGAGGGGGCACAAATTAATGATAAGATCAGTGTGTTTGGTTTGAGTTTTTTGGATTAAATTTTTTGAAAATTGAGTTTTTTTGTTTTCGTGTTTTTTTTGTTTTTAGTGAATAATTTTAAAATTTTAAATATTTTTTTTTTACTTTTTTAGATGCACTTTACTTAGATATATTTAAAAAGTAAAAAATTTGTAAAAAAATATTTTTAAAATTAATAAATACATAAAAATACAAATAATGTATAGAATTCTCGTATTTTTTTTTTGTATTTTTGGTATTTAGTGAATTTTTAAAAGTTTTTTTTCACAAATTTTTTGCTTTTTAGGTATATTTATGTTATGTATGTCTAAAAATTAAAAACATTACTTAAAATATTAAAAAAATTCAGTAAAAATAAAAAAAACGGAAAACAAGAAAGTAAAATTTTTTGAAAAGTGTTTTTGGAAAACTCTAACCAAGCAATTATTTTTTATTTTTTTAATAAACAATAATGAGATATTACTAAACTTAAATCCATTTGGATAAATGTGAATTTTAAATTAAAGGATTTGAGATTAAATTTTATATAAATATTAGGGAGTAACTATTTACAGGTAGATTGGAAAATTAAAAAAGAAGATAAGTTGAGATAGAAATAATATATTTTAGTAGAGAAATTCTATAAAACACACCATAAAAAAAAGTATCAATCATATGTCGCAATTATGGTCTTTGTGGTCTTTAGTTATGACACATTATAGTGTTAGATATAATTTAGTTATAACTTCTTGTGGTTGTTATTTTGGTTATGACTATATATCAAGTAATAATTAGTTAGGGGTACTTACCAATTAGTCATATTAACTAGACTTATTTACCTACAGGTCCTAACTAATAAATTTAACACTATAAAAATAAGAGAGTGATAAATTTATCACTAAAAATTTATTCATAAAAACAAAGAGACTGATAAATTTATCACTATAAATTTATTCATAAAAATAAAAGGCTGATAAATTTATCTTTATCACTTAATAAATTTATCAATAGGACTTAATGGGTAGTAAGTCTCCAAAGTAGGACCTATTGGTAGTTTACCCAATTAGTTATGACTCATTTTGATATTAGTTATAACTTGTTGTAATTTTTTATTTTTATTTTTATAATTAAAGATGTGTTGCTTGATTATAATTTATATAGTGGTCATTTTAGTTATGAATGGAAAGAAACATATGGAGGACAAACTCTACATATCAAATGTACCTAACAATCCAATAAATTTCATATATCTTCATTGATGTTAATAATGATAGACATCATTATTATATTGAAATTTTCATAAATAATAATATAACTTATCATAATCTCTTTACTTTCAATTAAAACAATCATTATTGTTCTCATAATTTTAAAAATGTCATTGACATTTCACTTTAAATAATATTTTTATAAATTTTTTTATTTAAAATATTTTCCTTATGTTTGAAACCCAAAAAAAAAAAAAAAAAAAAAAAAAAAAATCCAAAAACCCAGGGGGGGCACGTGACCCCCCTGGCCACTGTGTGCCTCCGCCCCTGTCGACGACCATATAGAATTCTTGCATGAGCAAATACTAGCTAAGCATAACAACCGCCCTCTTCTTCGGGCCAACAAAACAACCCTTGATCATTTCAAACGTAAAGAAAGAAAGATAATGTAGCTCCTCTTGGCAACATGCTTAAAACCTTATCAAAATGTAAGCATTGTGTAACTTCATAACCTCACATCAATTAATTGTTAACTTAGTTGTTAGCTTCACCTGCAAAGGGAATTCAAGTCTTTGATAGTCTTTTGATTAAAATTGTACTCCTTTCCAATATTAGCAAGGCAATAAATAATGCTCTGTATGGTTCACTGGAATGCAGTGGTGACTCTAGAAAATTTTATAGATGGAGTCACTCAAAAAATTTAAGCTCCATAAATTTTATTAAAATAAACTTTTTAAACTAATCAACATTTGAATTTCTCCACCTTCAAGTAAAATAAACTTTTAATAAAATACTATCGTCTTAACAAAAAAAAAAAAAAGTCTTTCACAATTGTATTTGACGAGGTGTCAATTTTTTTTTTAAAATTATTACATGATAACCTCATTATTAATAGTGTCATACACATACTTTTTTATATACATAATGAAGCAATCATTTAACTATTGATCTTTTATTTGATTTGAGTGTTGAAAATAAAAATGTAATAGAGAATGATTAAATTCCTGATGAATTTTGATTTTCAGTGGATGTGGTCCCTTATTTTTATTTAATGGGATCAGTTATCAAATAAACTTTTTACCATATAAAAAAATAAAAAATAAAAAATAAAAAATTCAAGGCTTTTTGTAGTGTGATGGGTGGATGGGACCCCATCACTACGTCGCCCTTGCTGGAATGAGATGAAATGGAATGGAATGATCATTTCTTAGGCTTTCCTAAAAAACGATAATTTTCATACAATAGTGAATTATGAATCTATTTGTAATATATTTTTCATTATTTTTTCACTTAATCAAATATAGAAATAAATATTTTGATAGAATGATCATTCTATTCCAATCCATTTTAGTAAACCAAATATTGCCTAATTGTGGGTAGCAATGGAACACGCATATACAAGGGATGATAATGTTAATTAAGTCACCAAACATCCGTACATAGAGAGGTGAAAGAAACAAATAATGCAAACGGGGATCAAAATGCAAACGAAGAGACTTTGAATCCAAGACCAACTTGAGGTCTGATACCATGTCAAGTGAAATTTTTTCTAAGAAGGTAAACCTATTAAGAAATATGTCCAATAAGGTATATCAAGTTATCCTAATGCCCCAGAACTACACCTTTTTTCTTCCCAATGGGATGACTGGCTCATGCACTATGAATGTTCTACATCAGTCCTTGTGACCATTTTCTGCTCATTTATTTTGATGAGTACTAGTAACAGCAACTTACTTTCTAAGCTAGCAATTTGATAAATGTTTTGAAAATGACTAGAAAAATATTTTATCCCTCAATCACTTGTATTAGTTTCCTCTCATTCTCCTTCTCTCTCTCTCTCTCTCTCTCTACATAATTGAATGCTTGTAAGTTGAATAATCAAAGTCAAGTCTGTACAAGGCAGATTAATGTTGAGTAGTGACTGAAAGGTTCTTACCAACTGCAATGCTAGTGGGATAGCTCAGTATAACCCCCCCAAGAAAAAGAATGGCAAGCAGAGACACCCATAGTCAAGTCATCATAATACATCTTATTATTATTGGCTATAACAACCAATTTTCTTGATCAATTGATATCAATTCTCAACAGTAAAACATTATTATTATCACGCCAAACCACTATCCGCCTAAAAGTGAGGGAAATGGTAAAACATTAAAAATAAATAAAAAATTTCTGAGTTTGTTTAGCATGAAAGTAGTAAAAGTTACAAAAAAAAGTTATACTATTTTTTTTAGTACAATCTATGGTAGCATGGCAACTAAACTTTTAGTTTCTTACCCCAAAAAAAAAAAATAAAAAAAAAAATACAAGAAAATTAAAATTTGTTTATTGAAGTAGTGACTTCTAATTAAAATTTTAATTTCTCTCTTTTTCCTTCCAAAATTTTCATCTTAATGAAATTCATAGAAAATATAGCGTTTGGTTTTGTTTTCAAATCATGATTTGTATCGAAAAATAGATAAATATGTTTGGTTAACATGTTTTTAAAACACAACTCAAAATTATTTTTTCACTCTCCTCTCTCCTTCTCTCTTTTTTATTATTAATAAATCGATCAATCACTTTTTCTCTCTCCTCTCTCATTCTCTCACATTCAACACATCAATTAATAAAAATAAATAAATAAAAACTACAAATCATCTCAAAACTATTTTCAAAACTTATAACCAAACATATTTTCAACTTTCAAAATTCATTTCAACAAGTCCCATTGAATTTGAAAACATATACCACGAGGTCCTTTTATTTTATTTCTTATAGACAACAAATGTGGATATATTTTTATTTGTGCACTATTATTTTTAAACTTTTGCCAAATGTGTCATTCTCAAAATGTGACAATGTGATCTATTGTCTTATTAAATTTTTGTCAAATGTGACAATGAGATATTTGTGCATTATTATCTTATTAAACTTTTGTCAAATGTATAATTCTTAAAATGTGACAATGAAAAATTAGTCTAATGTGTATACTAATGTCTTATTAAACTTTTGTTGATTGTGTCATTCTTCTTAAAATGTGATAATGGGACATTTTTCACTATTGTCTTATTAAATTTTGTTCAAGTGTGTCGTTCTTAAAGTGTAACAATGGGATATCATTAATGTGTGCATTATTGCCTCATTACTTTTTCAAATGTGAGTATGCTTAATTTGGAAGATTTTGATGTGAGAAATGACTTATGTGGGTTCATAAGATTATTTATGAGACCACAATCCATGTAGAGAGGGCGCATTGCGTGAGTCTCAAGATTAGTTGAGGTGCACGTAAGCTAGTCCGAACATATGGTCATAAAAAATGGAAAAATATATTTATGGAACTAAAAAATGGTCTATAAGTTATGGATATAAGATTTATTAATAAATGTCCCTTTATTTTTTCAAATCAGACAGACCTTTAAAGTTATATTAGAAAATATTTTTAAGATGACTTTGAATATCTGATTCACCGTTTTAAAACCAACGTGCATTCCAAAAGACAAATTTTAAGGTATTAAGGGTTTTTTTTGATAACATTGATACATGTGCAAAAATTTTAGAAATCTTCTCAACAAATTTTATAAAATCTTATTTTATTACGTGTTTCGTTTTGTATTTGATTTTTTTTTTTTTTTTTGGTTTTTAGTAGAGCTACTCACACCGGCATGGCTTAAATCTTTGGGTTAGTGTATCTAGTGGAATGTTTTTAACCCCATTTTCATGGCTAGTTGAAATAAACTTAAATATGAGTAGTTTCAAGGGCATGGAAATCATTAGTCCATTTTTAAAATTCTTAGGCCATTAAGCCGAAACTTAAATGTTTTTGAGCCAAAAGGACATCTATTTATTCAAAACTTACCTATCTATCTATCTATTCAAATGTCCTACTATTTGTACACATGTCACTTATCTGTGCAACTATTTGTTCAAATGTCCCACTATATATATATGTGTGTGTGCCACCTATATGTGCAACTATTTGTTAAAATTTTCAACTATCTCTTCAAATGTCTCACTATCTGTATACACGTCGCCTATTTATTTACAGATATATTCAATATCACCTATCTATTTATCTCACTGCCACCAGCTACTGCCGTTAGCCGGCTGCCAGAGACTTTTCGGCCAATTTCTTAGTGTCTTTTCTAGCGCTAACTATTTTTCAATACGTGTCCTTATCATCAAAAAATAAAATAAACTTTATATTAAATGACATATTACCCCATAGGATTACACTTTTCAAAAACTAACCGTAGTTTCAACTTTCAATAAACAATTTGCTTGTGATTGATCACCTCCTCAATTCAGACATGAAGACTTTCTGTCATACATTCATACAACATTTTTTTTTTAATCTGCAAAGAAATTTTTTAATAAAACATGAAATTAAAGGTACAGGAAGATAAAATTTGATTATGCAACATTTGAATGCCTTGATAATTTAAACATTTTTTTCATTTTCGTTATGGTTATGGGACTTCTTTTCCTTACTCAAGAGGAACATAAATAAAATAAAATAAAAAATTAATGTAATTGTGGCAATGAAAAATGGTTTCAACCATTTCTAATATAAGAAAAATGGACTTTGGGTTTGGCACAATGATTTTGTAGTCACACCCTAGGATGTGGGAAAGTCAAGGATTCAAGCTGATAACTCCTATAGTTGTAATCTACCTTTACTAATAAACTAATATTCTATAATCTTGACAAAAAAAAAAAAATTGACAATTCACTTCTCTATTAACTAATTGTATGTTTTAGTATATATACTTTTAACATTGATGTAAATTAGGGTCACAATAATTCTTTTAGGCAAAGTTGTGTTGATATGACCAATAATCCATAATATCCAGGGCGACAAGAAAGAATATCATCCTATCAACTAGAAATAGGAAATGAGTTTTAATTAGTGATGAATATTCTATAAGATTTGTAGAATTTAGAGGGCATTTGGTAAATTTTTTTTTTTAATTTCAGAAATAAAAAATTGGAAACTAACATGAAAAAGTTTGACCAACTATTTCCAAAACAATTTTTTAGGAATAATATTTGAATGTCAAAAAAAAAAAAAATCACAAATATAAAAATGATAAGAAAATGAGGGTTTTTTTAATGTCTACACTAATAAAAACAAATTGGATAAATTACAGTAAACTCTCTTAAATTATGACACATTTGCATTTTGCCCCTTGAACTTCAAAACTCAATAGTTAACCTTCTCAAAGTATTATCTTGTTACAATCAATCCCTTCTGTTAGGATTTTATTAAAAATTTATACAAAATCAGATCATATGTAAAATACATGACACATTTATTGATTTTTTTTTGGCAATAATGTCATTATTTGATGATCACATTTTCACTTTGCCACTAAGACAAGAAAGACAACATGCAAATGGGATAGCTACCTAAATGTATTATTGTCCTAAAAAAATTAAGGACACTAACAATTCCTGTAGTTTGGGAATTGTACCACTTTGGTCCTTGAGTCTTCAATTGTAATACATTTGATCTTGAATTTTGAATCTTATTTCAAATAAGGACAATTGAAGACACTGTTGCTCCATTTCAAGAGAAAAGTCGTCAATTTGATAAAATATAAACTAGTTTGAAAAAAATAAATGTCCAAAATTATTTTTGAATTTACAAAAATTATTTCTACCAACCAAAGATAAAACTATATAAAAATGATAAATCTTTTGCATCTTTATTTTTTTTATTTTTTAATCAAATTATTTTCAATACGTGTTTGGATGATAATCATGTAATGAGTGGTTGTTTTTGTTATTTTTTTTATGGTTATCATGTAATAGATGATTGTATTTATTATTAACATATATTTTTGAATGGTTATCATGTAATGGATGGTTATTAGGTGCAATCAATATGTTTAATATATTAAATATTTTTAGTTTTGGATTTTTTGATTTAATGGATTGGTTTAATTATGATATCAAAGTTATCGCTATATTTGACTTTTGAAAAAATAGAAACTAATTTAGCGAAAATAAATATAAAAAATTATTTCTACTCTCCCAAAAGATAAAATTATATAAAAATGATGTGTTTTTAATTTTTTTTCACCAATTTAATTTTTAGTTTCTTAGAAAATTTTTCTGAAAATAGATTCTGAAACCAAACAAAATAGAATTTTATAATCAAGAAAGTTCTAATATTGTTTATTAAAATAAAGGTCATTACATTTTGAACAATATACAAGTTAACCAACATAAAATAAGTTGTATGACAATTTTGCCCTTGAAATGAACCATTTGCAAAATAAATATCTTTGATTGTCCTTATTTGGAGCAAGATTCAAAATTTAGGGTCAAATATATCACAATTGAAAAGTCATGGACCAAAGTAACACAAGCCCCAAATTACATGAACGGTCAGTGTAGTTCGCCCAAAAATTAATAAGATATATTATTGTTCTAAAAAAATGTGTGTTTCACACATGACTTGATTCTATTTAAATTCTAAGACAAAACCCTAACGAAAGGTATTAAATATAACAAGATAATAGTTTGAAATGATTAATTATTCATTTTAAAGTTTAAAAAGATAAATAAATCACAATTTAAAGATGTTTATCGTATTTTGCCCTAAAAATTATAAAGCCTCTACTGCTCAGTGAACACACATTTATCTGCAACAGTTAATTCGACTTTATATCTTGAATAGAGAAAGAAGCCCCAAAGTCAAGTCGAGCATACATATATGAGACATGAGCTTTTAGTTTGATAACAAAGTGCTTCTTAGTCATGCACACCACATATGACTTTTTCACAACAATTGAATGATTAAGATGCATCTTTATATTTCCTCATTGATATTCCAAGTTGTTTACAGCTGATGTGAACCACAACTCGTCGGTGGTTTAAGAATAGACAACTTAAATGCTCGTTTAGGCTAAACTCTTGAGTAAAAGAGAACCCCATGCATTACCTTATATGAAATTTTATTAATTTTTGTACTTTGGGCATATGTTAAGGTGATTATAAAGAGTCCTACATCATTATAACATTGAGTGCATTAAAGAATATATAATATTTTTAAAAATTTTCTTAACATGTGTCGTAAAAATATAACAAGATTTTTATTTGACATAAACATAATAAAAGTTATTGTCAAAATAATTTTACATAATAAAAGTTAGGATTAATTACACCAAGACCTCCTCAATTATTATTGAATATCACTTAACTCCCTCATTTATGAATTTGTACAAATTGACCCCCTCAACTATGAAAATGTATCACTTTTACCTTTTCCAGACCACCTTTAAAAGGAATGTATTTCTAAGATTTTATAGTTAAGATAAAGTGACACTCGGTAATATATTTGAGGAGATCTTGGTGTAATCAATCTCTTTTATTGTCAAAAATTGAAATAGTAGTTAAAAATCTCTCAATAAAATTAACAAATCGGAGATCATCAAAAAAAAATTCACTTCATCAGTTATCTTAAGCTCTCCGTCGAATCATAAAGAAAGCAAAACAACTTCTCTCATTACATACAAAAAAAGATCTCATCGTTATATTTACATTACACCTCTTTCTTTCTTTTTTTGATTCAACTACATTACTTCTCTTTCATTCTCTTAGTTAAGATAGGGAAAAAAAAATTATTTTGATTGTGAAAATTAGATAGCTTATTATGAATGCCCCAATTAGACTTTTCATCTTGGGCTTGAAATAGGCTTGAGTGGACTCTGTCATTGGTGGCATTTTGGTTTAAAATTAAAGGAGACATTGTCCGGTCATGTTAGACTATACCAGAAAAAATTATTTTATCAGCCAAGTTTAAAAGAATTATTTGTACGCAAATTGCTAAAAAAATGTATTAGTCACAGTGAAGTCCAAACCAAAAAAAGAAATGGTAAAAAAATTGTGTTAGAAATGCAAATTTTTTTTCTTTCTTTTTTTTAAGAATGTGGTGGACCAATTTGATAAAATTAAAATTTGGAGGTTGAAGATATCATGAAGTGCATATTTTAAGAACCAAGGTAATCTTATAGTACACAATTTCCAAAATTATAAGGTTGCAATATTTTTATATATTGGGAATCAGATTAACACAATTTAAATATTTCAGACTAATTTAAAACACTTTTATACATTGAAAATTAGATTGATATAATTTAAATATTGAGGACAAATTCTATATTATTAACTATTTTTCCTTCTATTATTTATTCTTCTCTGTAAAATCCCTCTTAAAATTCATAATTTTAACACCACCACAATACCTGTCACACGAGAAAATGAATTGTAATTACGATAACCAAAGTCAAGTCTCGTATTGGACAACTGTATTTCATTAAGATTCCTTTCCCTTTTTCCATCAACAAATGAAAAAGAGAAATATTTTAGACAAAGGAAAAAAGAAAAGTGAAAAAAATATTCACCCAGTTTAGTTTGGAGTTTTCAAAAATAGTTTTTTGAATTTTCAATTTGTATTTTTATATTTTTAAAGATTTTTTAAATATTTTAATTAATTTCTTTTACTTTTTAGATCCACTTAATCTTGATATACTTTAAAATTTTAAAAAATTGTATAAAAATCTTTAAAAAATTCATTGAATACAACAAAATACGAAAATATATTGAATTTTCATATTTTTAGTATTTGGAGAATTTTGTAAAGTTTTTTTTCCCACAAATATTATACTTTTTAAGCGTATCTAGATTAGGTATATCTAAAAAATAAAAAAATTGCGTAAAATATTAAAAAAAATTCAATAAAAACAAAAAAAAAAAATGAAAAATAAAAAATTCAATTTTTTTTTTAAAAAGTGGGTAAAACCAAACAAGGTGATTTATATTTCATTTACTTATTTTTCTTTCCTTATTTTATTATTTATTCTTCTTTGCAAAATCTCTCTTAAAATTCATAATTTTAACGCTACTACAGTGCCTATCACATGAGAAAATGAATTATAAGTTAAACAACTAAAGTCAAGTCATATTAGACAAATTCCTTACCCTCTCTATGCATGGTAAAGCAAACATTTGTCGTAAACAATATATGGCTAAAGAATCCATTTCTAACATTTTTCATACATTTATTATTTGTATATGTATATGTTGGAATTTGCAAATTGTTATAAATTGATGTGGCCTTGAAGTCCACTCCAACTAGGGACAGAAGTCTTTAAGCATTAGTGGTCCTAAAATTTGGAATTAAAAACAATCAGAACTTGAACGAGAACCACGAGAAGTTCCTATTGAAGAGAAAATTTTCTGATTTGTGGTGCCATAATTTGTAATTTGATTTTATTTCAATTTCCAGAATTATGGATGTGATAAGAATTTTAAAAAAATAATTAGTACACATTAATGTGTGATAAGAATTTAAAAGATAAAATTAAAAATGAATATATTCGTAGAGTAGTAGCTATAGAGAATAAAAATGAGAAAATAGGTTAATATAACGATCCCGGGTTTCCCTCCATTGTTTATTGTATTCCGGACTTAGGTTCCGCAGTGTTGGTTGTTGTTTATATCTTGTTTCCATCTTTTAATTCTTTGTTTATGAGTTTTAGGATGTGTTGGGCAGGTTTGTAATAGGTTGGGTGTGTTGGGAGCAAATGGTTGTTGCCCAGATTTTGGTGTCTTCGCTCAAGCGAGGCTTTTGTCGCTCGAGCGAGCTCTTTGTTTTAGTTCATTCGCTCAAGCGAGAGTTGAGTTTTGTGTCTGGTGGCTCGAGCGAGAAGTCTTGCGCTCGAGTGTGCGTCTGCGTCTCTTTTTGACCTGAAGGTTGTGTTTATTGGCTCGAGCGAGCTTTCCTTCGCTCGAGCGAGCGAGCTGTATGTTTTGGGTTTCTTCGCTCGAGTGAGATTTTCTTCGCTCGAGCATGCTCCTGGGTTGCAGACCTGAAGCTTCGTATTGTTGGCTCGAGCGGGGCTTTGTGCGCTCGAGCGAGGTTTTCTTGTGTCTGGTCGCTCGAGCGACCACTCCTTCGCTCGAGCGAGCCTTGAATATATCAGTTGGTAGCAGCGGGATTACACTTCACTTTTTCATCTCTTTTGTCCTCAAACCCTAGATCAAGCTCCCTCTCTCTCTACACACACCTTCTCTCTAGGGTTTCATCTACTTCTAGTGTGTTTCCACCCAAATCTCTTTGTAAGAAAGATAGAGGGTGGCGTGGGCTTCACTTTAATCTGAAAAATTGTGGATTTGGAGCACTTTGAGTTTTCATCATCTTCTCCTTTGGTCTCTTCATTTCGAGGTAGGGATACCCTACTCCTTCTTATGAGTTTTGACCTAAGTTTTAGTCATTTTGATTAGATAGTAGTATTTGGTAATTTTGGGAAAGTTAGGGTTTTGAAATTGATATTAAAAGAGGGGGTTTTCAAATGTTAAATCCCATGGGTATGTGAGACCTTGGAAAATGGTATTATTGTAGTTAAATTGATAAAATTGAGCCTTAAGGTTGATATTTGAAAAAAGGGGAAAATGCCCTAATTATGTTGAATAACTAATTTGAATAATTAATTTGGGAAATATGAAATTGAGTTGAAAATTGTGAAATTGGGGAATTATGAAGTTGATTGGTATAGTTGGATAAATTAATCACTCACCTATGAAAATGTTGTTATTTTATCTGTTTGATAAATTAATTATCTGTTTAGAGATAACTGCTTTGGGCTATCGGTGGAGGATAGTCTTGATTGTTGTAGACACTGTATGTTGATTAGGGAAAGCTGAAACTAATCATCTGGTTATGTCATTGAATATGACGGTTGGAATAATACATCGAATTTGTGTATTGATTGATCATTGTATATGTATATTGTTTGGGAGGAGATAGGGGATGTACTCCATAGTTTGAGAGGAGATAGGGGATGGACTCCATTAATACATCAAATATGTGTATTAATTGAAGTATGGAAGTGTTTAAATATGAGTTGCAGTCTCATGTGAATTGTGAAGTGTGGAAGTGTTTCAATCTGAGTTATAGTCTCATTGAATTGTTTGGCCAGGTTCTGAGCCATGAATATGAATCGAAACTGTATAAGTGAAGGAAATTGAAATGAAAAATGGATGTACCTGATGGTGGATTGAATAGTATTGTAAATTGGTTATATGTGTTAACCATCTATCAAATGTTAATGTTTTAGTTATTACCCATATCTGGTTTAGTATATCTCTACTGGGTTTTGGCTCACCCTATATGGAACATCATTTTTAGGTTCAGGTGATATGCCACCTCCAAGGACGTAACTTGGGAGGCTTGAGGCTGATAGATCTTTTGTTGTTCTCTTTTTGGTATTACATGTAAATTCAAGCCTAGGGCTTAATATATATTTGAGTTAGTACTCTCTTTTTGTAACCAAGTGTTGGCTTGGAATGTTGTAAGCCCGTAGGGCACTTACTTTTATTGTCAACATGTAATACTTTTGTAATGAATACTCTGATAAATGGAAATATGCTTCCTTCTCTTATATCTATGGTTGTCATGAATGTATGATTTATGGGTTTATTTTGAGGGCGTTACAGTTAAGATGATTTGATCATAGATAATAAAAACCCACTAAAACAATAGTAAGAAAGAATGATACAATCACTATAAATGGAGGTGTCAAAGGAGGAAAAAATCTTAGTTGACTTAAGATGTGATGGTAAAAAAATATAAATTTATTTAATTTGACTGAATATATAACTATATTGATAAAACAAAATGACAAAAAAAAATATTCATATATCTGATCCTACTTAATTATGACACAACACTTAATTTTTGGTTTAATTTATAATATTGAATGAAATTAGAGAAATGCGATAACACATGCAAGTTTTCATTAACACAATTTGCCGTCTTATACAGCAGATTGTTAATAACAGTTATCTCATGTTTATATCAGCACATTTTACATCATTCCTTTTTATTTTCCCAAGTGATTTGACATCCAACTAAAAAAGTTATATTTTTTTTTGTGATTTTTTTTTTTAAAATTATGTCAAAATTCTTTTTAGGTCCATCTAGTGAAAAAGGATTTAAAAAGTAAAAATATCCAACTTTTTATTTTTTTCGTCTTCAGTGGAATTTTTTCTAATTTTTATTTTATTAAATTTTATGGTCCATCTAGTTTTAAAATAAAATAAAATAAAATAAAATAAAAAAAACTTAAAAGTGTAATGTTTTTCAAACTAAAGACCAAAAAAAATTGACAAAAAAAAAATACTAAAAAAAGTCAATTCCAAACAATAAATTATAAATAAGTTTTTGTGTTTTAATACCTTTGTTTATGGTAGAAACTTTCAATTAATTAATCTTATCATTTAGACAATGTTTTATAAATAAATTATGGAGGTAATTATTTATAAATTATAGGAAAATTTATCTATAAATCTCATATGAGGGAATGTTGATCCATTTAGTCCTAAGAGTTTTCTTATGAACCATTTAGTCCTTTTTGTTTTAGAAAGTTGTATTTATTTGATTTGGTAGCATTTGAGTTTAAGTGAATGTCTTTTTGTGATTCATTTTTTGATTCTTTTTTGGGATGAGAATGAAAAGGTGAGATGTAGAAGCTTCTTTTTGGGGGATTGATGGCTAAAGTGTTGGTTGTTCAACGTGGAAATTTATATATTCTGTTAGTGTGATTTTCTGGTGTTACGTTGGACAGAGTGCTACGTTTGGAAAAAGTACACTAAGTAGTTTTTGTGTTTTACTTTGATTGGAATGTTACCTTGATTGGCGTTATGGATTCAACATTGGGTAAGACAATTCCAAGGTAAAGACGAAGCTGGAAGAGGCACATAAGGGTCGGTTTGATTCGGGTGTGGATTCGCTAGGTAATTAAGATTACACTTGTGTAATTCCTATATGTATTCTTAGTGGATTGTTTTGTGACTTTTGTCCGTGGTTTTTTTTATTTTTATTTTATCATAATTGGAGTCGCTCCAATTGTGGTTTTTTCACGTAAAATCGTTGTGTCGATTTGTCTTGATTGTTTGATTGAGATAATTATTTACTACTTAAAATTGATACATAATCACAAATTAATATCTAAGGGATTTCTAGATTTTTCATATATAAATTAAAAATTCCTTTTAAAATGTATTAAAGTACGGGAAATCTCTTTTGAAATTGTTCATGACGGCTAGTCCTAGAGTATAATTCCAATAATAATCAAAACTTAATCATCCAAATTTAATATGATTAAAAGTTATTAGAAGTAATGAATTCTATTACATTTAATATACATTATGATATAGATTAAAAAATAATAATGAATAAAAACAATTGAGTAATGATATACAAATGAAAAATTGATACAAAATGATGCGACTAATTTTTATTATTTTAAACAAAACACACATAAAAATTAGTTTTATTTACCAAAATAATATTGCTATATCATTCTTGTGATATATATTTTTTTGTAATGCGCCAATTTTTATACCCAAATGATAATACGATAACCATGGTTCTTTAAAGTAAAACTAAAAATCAATCCCCACACTTGCATTACATGATACAAATAGTCTTCAGGCGATAATACATTCACTTCAAATCAAAATGACATAAACAAATAGATACCCCCAAGGGTTTATAAGTTTCCAAGGTTAGGCCTGGTTACACAAAATGGTTTTTCAAACCCATACAAATACAGCCTTGGCTTACAAACAGAGTTACAGCAAAAGCAAAATGAGAGCCTTGTACTCTCAACACATGTTTCCTCGCTTTTAGTTAGGCAGAATCACCACATCTTTTCCTGCACAAAGATCCCGTAGGGTGAGCATAAAGCCCAGTAGAAAATCCTTAACAAAGTATATACATTTTGTACAAGTCTCAAGAGATGAATGCACATGCCATGCTATGTCTTTTTTTTGCAAATAAATCATATCTTCATCTTTTGAAAACCATCATGCTCAATGATGCCATGAAATGTCCATTGCTCAAAACTTGACAATTTAATTCAAGGGGCGGTAAATACAAACTCTGGTAATCCCTAGGTCGGTGTTTGCAAGTAGACTATGCGAGTACTACCAAATTATCATTTTTACCGGTATTAACCGGAAGGCTTGACACCTATCCGCGCAGGTTTTCGGTCTTTCACCCCGGACCCTCAGGCCAACTTATTCAATTTCATCTACACCACCTATCAAGACTTATCAACGTATTTACCCCAAAATTATTCCATGAAAACTTGTTTTCTCAACATTCCTTTCTCAATGCAAGTTTTCAAATCGACTTTCAAAGTTTAATGTAATCAAATGAATTGATATGTCAATGCAACAACAATCAATACAATGTAACAATTCTTCATTTTCCAATTCTTCCACATAATATTACCATTGTGATCAAAATTCCCATTTCTCATTTCAATGCAATTTCACAAGATAAATATAAATACTTTTATTCCAATTCATCATCCAAGGAATAACACAATTCCCTCTTCTCAAGTATCCTCAACAATTAGTCATTTCAAGACTATTTTAATGTTTTGAACAATAATTTCCAAAATGAACAACAATTCTCATATTCCATGAAATTTATCATTCATATAAATATAAATAAGAAATTTTCCAAACATCCATTTATTTTGACACACAAAATAAATATAACAATATCATTCATGGATTTCCAATCTCTTTTAAAAATTTCCAATTTCTAGGTTTTCTCACCAAAACTGTACAACTCAAATCTTTTGAAAGAAAACTTTCCAAAATCATCTTTTCTTCAATCAACAAAGATCAAGACCTATAAGATAATTTTAAAAGAACAAGAGACAAACCCACTTTCAAAATCGCTCAACTTCTTGAATCAACAATCAATTTTTAAAACTATCGAAAGATGATTTTGAAAATCATCTAGATCTTGCAAAAAAATATATATAACTCTAAGAAAATCCTTACCTCAAGTATTGAAGAAGAATAGAGATGAAACCTCAAAATTTACGGTGTTGAAACTCGATCTCCACCGCACACAACGAAGCCCTTGAGAAGTTACACAACTTTGATGAAGAACTTCGATCTAACTCCCAACAGATTTGGAGAAATCAAAGAGAGAAGATGACTTCTAGAGAGAGAAGCTCTAGATCTGGAAATTTTGGAGAGTTTTAAAGAGAGAGAGAACTGAAAAAAGTGATCTGAAATCTCCCCTTACGGACTGATATAACATGGTCCGCTCGAGCGTGGAAAGCCCCGCTCGAGCGTCAAATATACTTTCCCAGTACTTTTGCAGACAGGTTAAACTTCTGGAACCAAACATTCTCTGCTCAAGCGCATAAATGGCCGCTCGAGCGGACAAGCAACTTTGAATGCATTTTGCAATTTTTGCTTTGGCGACCGGGTCAAAACCAGGATCGCTACATTTTCTATATAATTTTTATATATGAAAATAATTTTCCATGATAGTTGCATACAAATAACTACTTATAATAATAAAATTATGTAATACCTTATTTGCAAGGAGGAGGATCCCCTCCCGTTATTACTTTGGACTGGACGGGATTGTTTCGGCCTGTGGAGTTCATCATGGGTCCCATTTTGGTAATCCCTGTTTTGATAATTCAAACCATTTATTTTGTCAAGCATTTCGTGTATTCATCCATAAAAAAATTAGATCAATCCAATTACTGTAACTAGTTCAATTTATCGTATTTGTCATAAAAGAAAATGTATGGTTTATTTTTTTGGTCTTTTTGTCTTCTTTTTTTTTTTTTTTTTTTTTTGTGTGTGAAAAATGAGATAAATAATTGTTGGATCCATCTAATTTTTTGTGTGGATAAAATACATAAAATATCTAACAAAATGAACAATTTAAATTATTAAAACAAAACCCGTGATGAGGCCCACCGGCCAAAACAGCCCGTCCAGTCCAAAACAGTGACTGGAGGGGATATGATCCGTATTATAGACAGAATTTCTTAGATATATTTTGATCTGGTGCTTAGATTATGGTCTATCTCTTTCATATGCATCGATCTGCCATGATCTTATTGGTCATCAATTTGACAAAATTGAACCTATACTTCCTAGTGGAGGATCCAAACCAAAACTATTGAAAGAAATACCTCTCCATGTTTGATTAAAAAAAATATGTCTCCATGCTCTATTATCTATAAATACCTCTCCATGCTCTTGCAGCTCTTCATCCCTCCATCCTATTACTGTCTTTCATAGCTTTCTATTCTATTAATAACAAACAAGCCTACAATGACATTCTTGCCCAATACACTTCCCAACCACTTTCTTTCTTTCCCACCCCTTTTACTCTGCCTCATCATCCTTGCATTGCCCACTTTTTTTGATTATGCTGCTTTTGCTTCTTCCTTAACTGGAAAACAACCAAGTGAAGCCATGGCTCTCTTGACGTGGAAAGCTAGCCTTCACAACCAAACTCAAACTCTCCTGTCCTCCTGGGTTGGAACCAACCATTGCACTTGGCTTGGAATTCGTTGCAACAAGGCCGGTAGAGTTGCCCATATAGACCTTCACAGTTATGGTTTGAAAGGTACTCTTTCTAATCTTAATTTTTCATCCTTTCCTCATCTCCTCACCCTTGAACTTTTTAACAACTCACTTTATGGGACCATCCCCCCCCATATTGGTAGCCTTTGGAGACTCACCTACCTTAGCTTGCCTCTCAACAATCTCTCTGGAACAATTCCGACTGAAATAGGCCAACTAACTAATCTAAGAATCTTGTACATTTATAGAAACCAAATCGGTGGCTCCATCCCTCAACAAATAGGATTGCTCAGCTCTCTCAATGAGCTCAGCTTGTCTATTAACAATCTCACGGGTTCAATCCCTTCTTTAATTGGAAACTTGGGCAACTTAACCATTTTGTACCTTTATGACAACCAACTTTCCGGATCAATCCCTCAAGAAGTTGGGATGCTGAGGTCTCTCATTGATCTCGCACTCTCAAGGAACAATCTCACCGGTTCAATCCCTACATCTATAGGGAACTTGGGCAACTTAACTACTCTGTACCTTTATGACAACCAACTTTCTGGATCAATCCCTCAAGAAGTTGGGATGCTAAGGTCTCTCGTTGTTCTCTATCTCTCAGGGAATAAGCTCACTGGTTCAATCCCTGCATCTATAGGGAACTTGAGCAACTTAACCACTCTGTCCCTTTTCTACAACCAACTTTCCGGATCAATCCCTCAAGAAGTTGGGATGCTGAGGTCTCTCGTTGATCTCGTACTCTCTATGAACAATCTCACAGGTTCAATCCCTGCATCTATAGAGAACTTGGGCAACTTAACCAGGTTTTACATCAATGAAAACAAAATTTTTGGATCTATTCCCCCAATATTCAACAATTTTTCATATTTGACAGAGTTTGAAATAGGTGATAACATGTTCAGTGGTCATATACCAGCAGACATATGTGTTAGTGGATTACTTACAAAATTAACTGCAGCTAATAATAATCTCAAAGGTCCCATCCCAAAAAGCTTGAAAAATTGCTCTAGCTTGTATAGAGTTAGGCTTGACGGGAACCAACTTTCGGGAAATATATCAGAAGATTTCAATATATACCCCAACTTGGTTTACATTGATCTGAGTCACAACAATTTCTTTGGTGAGGTATCTCATAAATGGGGAAAGTGTCATAATTTAACTAGTCTCAAAATGTCCAACAATAATATTTCTGGTGAGATACCATCTGAAATAATGGATTCAACTCAACTATGCGTCCTTGACCTCTCTTCAAATGACATAGTTGGAGAAATCCCAATGAAATTGAAAAGGATGGTTTCACTGTTCAACCTTAAGCTAAATAATAACCATTTATCAGGCAACATTCCTCTAGAATTTGGTAAGTTGTCCAATCTGCAGATCCTTGACTTGGCAGCAAATGATCTAAGTGGCTCAATCCCTGGAGCACTAGGGGAGTGCATGAAACTTTTTGACTTGAATTTGAGCAATAACAGATTGGGGGAAAGCATTCCTGCTGAAATAGGTCGTATCCATAACCTTCAAATTCTTGATCTTGGTCATAATTTGCTAAAAGGTAAGATACCACAGCAGATTGGAGAATTGCAAAGGTTAGAAACATTGAATCTCTCCCACAATGAACTCTCTGGTTTCATTCCATCATCTTTCGATAATATGTTAGATTTGACATTGGTAGATGTATCTTTCAATCAGTTGGATGGTGCTATCCCTAACATCAGAGCCTTCCGAGAGGCTCCATTTGACGCACTCAGAGGTAATAAAGGTTTATGTGGTAATGCTACTGGTTTGAAAACTTGTCCAGCAAAAATGAACAATGGGGTAGCTAAGAAAAAGAGCAACAAACTTGTGTTACTAATTGTTCTTTTAGGATTTCTATTTCTTTCATTAATGGTTGTCGGAATAGTACTCTCGGTTTTTTGTAAAAAATGTAGGAACACGAAAAATGAGCCAAGACGAGTAAATAATGAAAATTTGTTTGCAATTTGGAGCTATGACGGAAAAATGGTGTATGAAAGCATCATTGAAGCGACTGAAAACTTTAGTACCAAACATTGTGTTGGGGAGGGAGGATGCGGTACTGTTTACCGAGCTGATTTCACAAGTGGTGAGGTAGTTGCTGTAAAGAAACTTCATGTATCACCCGATGGTGACTTGGCTAATCTAAAAGGCTTTACGAGTGAGATCAGTGCATTAACAAAGATTCCATCACAATATTGTAAAACTTTATGGCTATTGTTCACACCGAAGGCACTCGTTTTTGGTTTATGAGTTCTTGGAAGGGGGAAGCTTGGGAAAGATATTGAGCAGGGAGGATCATGTATTATACTTTGATTGGATTAAGAGAGTGAATGTTGTCAAAGATGTGGCAAATGCTTTGTCTTATATGCACCACGACTGTTCACCAGCAATCATCCATCGAGACATATCAAGCAAGAATGTTTTGCTTGATTTAGAGTCCGTGGCTCACATATCAGATTTCGGCACAGCTAGATTTTTGAAGCCTGACTCATCCAATTGGACATCATTTGCAGGGACCTTTGGGTACGCTGCTCCTGGTATGTAATGTTCATTTTATTTTATCAATCATTGCATATTGAGAGATTCTATTCTTGGATGTTATTTCACTCGAATTGAAAGGGTCATTGAACTTCTAATTGTTATTTTGATATGGAGCATGAGCGTGTGCATGTTTCTTGTTTTTCTTTTTATTACTTTTTCCACCTCTGTTTTTTTTTTTTTAATTACTGTTTTCTTCTCTTGGTTATTTGTTTCATTTGGTAGAACTTGCTTATACAATGGAAGTGAATGAGAGGTGCGATGTTTATAGTTTTGGGGTTCTCACATTGGAAGTGATTATGGGGAAGCATCCGGGTGATCTAATCTACTCTCTGTCCTCATCGTCATCGTCTTCCTCATCCACATCCACTGCACATGGGATATTATTGAAGGATGTGTTGGATCAACGTCTCGCAGCACCTGAGAATCAAGTGGCAGAGCAAGTATTTGTTGTTGCAAAACTAGCATTTGCATGTTTGCAAGCCAATCCACTATCTCGGCCAACCATGAGACAAGTTGCCATGAAGCTATCAGATGATCGAAGGTCACATCTGCAAAATGAATTCCACATGATCACATTGGGACAACTGATTTCAACTGCTCAACCTCTTGAGTATTTGCCTTCTATCCTTGGACTATATGTTGTTCTTGTTTTCCATTTTCTTCTTAGATTGTTCAATTTCAACCCCCTTTTCTAGTCTATTTTTCTGCTCTTTTATGCTAATTAGCATTTTACAAAACTTTTTAAAGGCTAATTTAAAACCATGTTAAATCTTCATGTTGGTGTATTTATTAGGCTGTTTTCATTGGATATTTGCAAGCTTTTTAAATGAATAGTTTCAATAAAAAATTTGATTGAGACATTTTTATTTTTTAATATTTTTTATAATTAATTTTTTGTGATTTTGTGATGAAAATTTACTAATTAAATCTTCATATTCAAGTTCTGCTAACATTTTTTTTTTAATTGATAATATGACTAATTTACTGTTATTATAAAAAAATTTGAAACTGACATCATCTAGTGATTTTAATTTTTAAAATTAAATAAAAAAATCAACAATTTCTTCCAAAGTTAGAAATTATTCAAACATGACTTGAATTGAAGAAAGCAAGCTAGACAGAGGGGGTCGGTTTGGTTTGGCGCGACTTTTTTAAAACTTTTGAACCCAGCTATTAAAACAAATAATTTAAAAAGCTTCTTTTCTAATGAACTTTTTTTTTTTTTATTTGGATCAGGGCCTTCTTTTGTATATATATAAAGGATAAATTACACCATCCTCCCTTGAGATTTAAAAAAAATACATTAGTTCTATTCTTTTGACATAATTATATTAATTTCTTTTTTAGCATTTTTTTTATGGGATTCTTTTAGTATGGTTAAAATGACTAAAACTAATATCAATGGTGAGTAGATATTGAAATAAATAAATATAAATATATATTTTAGTAGAAAATAGATAATAACATTATTTTTTTTATTATTTATACAACTAACGAATTACTGGTAAGAAGAGGCCCAAGTGTTATGCAAATTAAAGCCTTAGCAAGGTTAGTGTAATTATGTCGAAAGTGTGAAACTAAACGTATAATCTTCAAATCTCAAGAGAGGTGAGTATAATTTTCCGAAATCAAATGTAAGAATTATATGGAATTTTAATCATAACCTATAGATTTTCAAAAAAAATGTGGGTCTTCTTGGATTTGTTTTTCCATGTGAACCAGCATGGCCTTATTTTCCGGGGGAAAAAATGTTATAGTTATATAGGACCTTAGTATATGGGATAATTACTAATAAGTCTTATTAATTGGATTTATTTACTCATAAATCTTAAGTGAGTTTTTTTTTTTTTAATACGTATTTGCCTCTTATTTTAATAATGAGAAAAATTTGAAACTTTATACGTATATATTTTGTGTTTGTGAAATGATTATTTAATACTCATAATGATACTAATAAATTTATTAAAGTGATAAATGATTAGGACATTTTGACTTTTGTTTATAAGTTTTGCTTATATTAGTTTATTTGTGTTGGTTTGCATTAAAATATGATGTGAGAGGTGTAACTTGTTAAATTGTATTTTTTTAATAAATATTTTTACAATAATAAATTTGAATAGAATCTATCCCTTAATGTATAGGCTTTCAAAAAATTAGGACCATAAAAAATTAAGGCTTATAGAAAGAGTTTTATTGGCTTTATGGTTAAGCCACCCATGTTTCCATGTTTAATTTTAATTATTTTTTTTTTTCATGCTGCTTCCATTTCTTTCACAAGGTCATCTACTCATTAATGATTTTCATGCTGTTTGGAAGGATTAAAGACTACCAAGATCAAGACCAAGAGCTAATGAGTTAGAAGAAGCATTGGCTGGTGCACATATGGCTCTTAGGACTGATGTGTGGCTGACTGCCTGGACCTGCATAGTGCTATTGCAGCTTTTATGTAAAGGCTTAGAGTTGTTCTCTGTTTTGTCATTTGGTTGTTTTAGTTGATTTCTCATTTCTCACCAACTCACGGTGATGTGCTTGCAAATGATTATGTTTGTTTTTCAGTGTCAACTTAATTGGGATCGGGTGGTCTTGCTATGATGCAGTCTCGCACTTTCCTTTTTTTCACTTTGTTGATGTTTTATTTGTTTATATGCTAGTCTTCATCAATAAAATTTTCTCTTTTGTTGATAAATTAAAAAAAAAAAAAGACAGTGACTTTGTGATGGTGTTGTAACGTAGGTATTTTATTTATTTTTTTCCAAGTTTTTCATTTTTCTTCCATAAATCTTTTATTCAAATCCATAATCTATACATAACTAGAGTTCCAATCACACAAGAAAAAGAATGGAAAATAGGACGCCTAAAGTCTCGGTATTGGACAAACAAAAGTGTTTCATTAAGATTCCTTACCTTTTATACATGGCAAAGGCAAATCATTGGTCCTCCACAATTATTTATATGATTTAGAAAAAAATTATTTTTGCCTCTGCGTCAAATTCATGTGATGTTTTTACTTGATATTTATTCGTTAAAATAATGAGATTCAATACTTTTTGTTAGATTTTTCAAAAATAACTTGACAAATATCAAATGATGAATAATGTAGAGTAATGCTCCAAAACTATAAAATTGGAGGTGAGGGTGAGGATTTGGGGAAATCGTTGTCTGATTCTGGCAAAATTGGACCAATTTCGATGGAATTTGGGGACTTTGATCACAATACAGAGATGGGTATTGGTGATAATGCAAATTCTCCTGAAAGGTCAGAGCTTTTGGGGGAAGAAAAAGGTCGAGATGGCGAGGCCGGTGGAGATGTGGCTTCGAGTGGTGAAGAAAGTGTTGCCATAGGATCAGTGAAGCCAAGTGAGGAAGAGAAGAGGGTTTTGTAATCTTGGGACGAAGGTTGTATAAGATGAAGCGGAAGAGCCAAAAGCTTGCAGCTGAAGGTTACCATGGATGATAAGGTCAGTTATTCTGTGGCATTTAAGTTCTGTTGGACAGTTGTGGATTTTCAAATCAATGTATTGTAATTTGTAGGTCAAATAGATAATATAAAAAAAATGGAATAAGATAAGTTGACACTTTTGTAGGTTCCTTATATCTAGAAATAGAATCTTTTAACATGATTTCAAATAACTAGTTTTAGATAGTTGTTTCAAATCCATCAAGTTCACGTTATTTATCTTAATCTGGAAATTCATAAGTAAATTATTATATCTAAATTGAGTTATTGTCTTTGAATGATTAAGGTCAAATACTTGATTTAAAATCTACATCTATTCAAACTGACTCTTTAATTTCATCTGGTTAATTTAGTTTCCAACTGGTATTTTTCTTATTTCATGTTATTGATATATCACAAAATGAGTACCATTTAACTCTGACATTGTATTTTGTAGAGTATTTTCACCTTAATTGCTATTTTTGGTTGATGGGTTAACCTTGAAAAACGAAAAAGAATCAAATTTCTAAATTTTGAATATTTTATAAATAGGCTATGGAAAAGAAAATATTGCTAACTTAGCATCACCCAAGTATATGGCTTACTTCAATTTTCATTTGTGAACCAACTCATAGCATAAGACTCTTTTTTATTTGGTCTGCTAATTTTTTTAATAAAAAGATTTCACTTTTTGTTCTTTCGCTGTTGGTTTTTTAACAACTAAATCAAATGGTAGGTTACGTGTTGTAATCTATTGGTTACTTGCAGTTTACAATTGGGAAACTTTCAGTTTACCCCATATGGTATAGGACTTGTGTACGCCATTTGGAAATAACCACTTATGCCTTGTGGTTTTTAGACTAAAATGACCTGTCACTATTTCTTTCCAAATTAACAGGAAGTGCATAGTGTTGAGAGTAAAGCATTTGTTAAAACAAAAATACCTTTGTAACAAAAAATCTATTTTTTTCTTCTCTCTCTCTCTCTACTATTTGTCTCTCCTAAGATGTTCTATCTTACAAAATGCCACATTCCCCAAGTTGTTCTATTTTAACCTGATTGCACAAATAGAACATGCTATACAAAATAAGCCTATTATAATTGGTTTTGTTTTGGATCTTTTGGATGCATAATTGGTGTTCTCTGCCTACTGGAATATTGTAATACTGTTAAATATTGTATGCCTTCCCCCCCCCCCCCCCCGGGGTGTTTTTTTACTCATTCATCTTTGGACCATAGCATTATTTAAGGCCTCCGCCTTTAAAATTATTTATTGAGTGATTATACCATTTTTTTCCCCTAGAGGGGTAGTAACTATATGCCTTCATGCTAAGAAATCATTATTAAGATATCTTTGGCACCCCCGTCTCTGATAAAAATCATAAACGGTATCTTCTCTCCATTTTCAGTGTAAAGAAAGCAGAGTGGTTACTAGACATTTCAAGCTTTCATGGTAGTGTGGGAATTGCGCTTGATGTTGTCTAGATCAGGGTTTTTTTAAATCGCTGCTCACCTACTTGGAAGAAGTAGGCACGTGTTGGCTACTTGGCCTGACTATATTGACAAGATGACTAGGCTTTGAATGTTGGTTTTCCTTTTTGATGCTAATATTTCTTTTTAGAATTGAAACATTGCAAGGAAAACAAAAGGAGAAAATGTCATGTTACATCGATGTACCCCATCAGAATTAATAGTGAATGGAGGTTGTAGGCTTGGGATAAATGTAATCCTCATTGGGAGATTTTTTCTTTATTGATTCTTTTACATTATCAACTAGGATTGGACCACATGTAAGTCTCGTGGTGTTAAGAAAACAAGGTCCCTCTTTTCATCTATTCTTTGCTTGCAGCAGTTTAAGTAGTCTTCAAGGAAAGGGGGTTTTGTTTTTATTTAAATTTTTTGATTGATTAGCTGCAGAAGGTATCTCAGTTCATGAGCCGCGCTGCATGTCTTAATGAAGCTTTCTCAGTGGTGAAACGGGTCCCAGTCATAGGACCAACTCTGCCTGCAGCTGGGGTGACTGCATGGCCTATGATGAGTTTGAGATGAGATTCAGGTTGTTAAATAGAGCGAGAATGCAGTATGTTCATGAGGTATGTGTACCGTGATTATATGTGTGGTTTTTATATCGTTACTTGTATAATCATGAGGTATGTGTACCATGATTATATATGTGGTTTTTATATTGTTACTTGTGTAATCCATGCATTCAGGCTTTCTTATGTATTATGAACCTTCAAAATCACTAAGAGACGTCTGTATCAATTTACCGTGTGTGCAAACTTAAAAGTTGATTTCTTTCAGTGTCCCTGATATTTCTGTTCACTTGACTAATCTTGTCTAGTATTTTTTGTGCTATTTGAACACTCCGAAAGTGAATTTTATACAAATTTGTTACAACTTGCTTTGACAGCACATATGTTAAAATAACACGGGGCAAATTAAACTTTGCTCTCTTCATGTTTGGTCATTTTTTCATTTTAGCTCTTAAAGTTTTTCCCTCCATTTTGGATCTTTATTTTTGAAGTTTTTTTTTTTCCAAAAGCTAACTTTATTTAATTATGTATAATTCACATTTCTAATATAAATCTAAACTTCAAACAATTAATGTAGTATTTTCTGTCTAATTTGAACGGAAGTTAGTTTTAGAAGTAAATTGTGAAAAATTTCAAACATGAAAGGTCAAAGTGAGAAAATGATCAAAATTAAAATGGGCCAAGTGTAATGTATCAAAAAATTATACACAAAAATTGAGTGAATGTAATGAAATATTATAGTTACCATTTATTCACATGGTGATCAGTAGTGCAGTGGTTAATTTTGTATTTTCAACAGTTCTTTAAAAATTGGGAATTGCATCACAGTGGATTGACCAAAAAATATTCATAAAAAGGGGTGAGGTGTAACTTTTTCTATGAATTCTTTGCAACAAAAAAAAAAGAGTTGCATCCATCATGTTTTTAAATCATTTTTCATCTTTCACCATGATTGTAATTTTTCCTTAAAAATAAGCCTGTTTTTCATTTAAAACAGGTGTGCTGATATATTCACACCGAAAGCTGGACAATCAATCGGAGTGTCTTTTTATTAAAAAAAAAAAAGAAAAAAGAAAAGAAAAGCTACTGCTCTGGAAATACAATTAAAAGACAAAAGCATAAAAAAGATGCATATAACTTAAATGTCAACTAAATCAAAGTTTACTATTCTCCTTTCATTCTTCTCCAACCTCGCACTCTGAATGGAAGAATTTGGTGAGAAAAAGCTAAATAAAAAAATTAAAAAAAAAAAGGAAGAAGAAGAGGAAAGAAATAAACAAATAATATGATTTCTTATAATTTTTGTGGATGATTAAAGCAGTGAAAGAAAGAGAAATGCTGAAAAAGAGAGTTTACTGAAAATTGAGAAGTTTTGTTTCTCACCAATTACTGAAAAAGAGAGTTTACTGAAAGAGAGTTTACCGTTATAAAATGTATAAGACAAGTGTGTTAAATAAAGAGAGTGTGGAGAGAGAAAATGAGGATTATGGGAGAGTGGGGGTGGTGTGATGAGAGAGAGTCAAGTCCGTCGACTATAGTTGGATGCACTTGCTCCCAACTCCGTGTTTTACATATCGCTCTTTTCTATCTTTGCCGCCTCTTTTGTCCCCCCAATTACCACTCCTATCTCTATCTTTATCTCTATCTCAATTATTAACCAATATTAATTATTAATAAATATTACTTTAATTTTTTATTTATACATTTTAATAACCTTAACTATAGAAATATATCATTATCATGTTACTCATTATTCATTTGTATTTGGATAAATTACACTCATCTCTCATGATATTTAATAAAAATGCGATTAACTTCATAAACTTAACATAATTATACTAATTTATGTTATAGTAGATTTGAGCCATCAAATCTATATGGCGAGTAGAGATATAAACAAACAAAGATAAATATACAATCTACTAAAAATACACAATAATATTATTTTTCTCATTCATACAATTCACAAATTATTAATAAAAAAATTAAATTTTATATGAATTAAAATATCAAAAAAGGTTAGTAAAATTATATCAAAAATATGAAACTTAATGTATTTTTTCAAATCACAAGAAAAATAAATGTAATTTTTTATTTTTTATTTCACATAATGATTGAGTATATAGTGGAATAAGTAAAAAAAAATGGCTACATGAAAGGAACACAACATTAACGAAAATATGGAAGAACAACTTTAGGTCTCCTTGACCAAGACAACAACATGGGCGTGGAAAGGCTCAAAAGGGACTCCATTCACAACAACACATGTAGAGGTGTTACACATTGAAGAAATGAGACTGATTTTGGAAGAACGAAAAAAACACACACACACACGCACAAAACAAGACGAGACAATACAATATGGACTTTGTAGAAGGAAATCACAATCATATGAACTCCGAATGGAAATCACATTCATTGGGTTCATAGAAAAGTTTTCTATTGTGAATTCTCATGATTCAGTTCATCGACACATTCCTATCAAAATTCTGCAGATGATCCTACAACAAACTATTAGGAACATACACTCGAGTACACCTGAGATGTAATGGATACCACTCTGATAGCTAAAGGGTAGTAGATATAACCTCTCAAATGTACACAATCAATTAACAAAAGAAAGACTGCATTCTGAGTAGCACAAATCATAACTTGTTGAAACCATATACCACCAAGAATAAAGATGATAAAGCAAAACACAAATTAAAAGACCCCCTCAACACAGCTATGCACATGGATCAATGATAACCTGTACTGCAAATCCATTAAGGCATTCATTCATACAGCCAAAGAAAGGCTCTTCTGGGCTCCAATGTTATGTGGCCTTATTTCCCAGGAAGCAGCCTCGTATGCTTCTCCAGGGAGGATAAAAGGCAAAGAGATCTCTCGAACCATCAAGTCACCGCAAAATGGGCATTCGCAAGCTATGGCATCATCCAATTGTGAGCGTATCTGTACAAGCAAATTAACATTTTTTAGTCCGTCTAATTCACTATGTAAGAAGCTACAATTTATGAATCAGTCAGCAGCAGGGTATGAAATTTATTATAGAGTAAATTGGCACAAGAAAATCAAATGAAATAATGCGATCTCATTTACAAAAGCATTTGAAGCAAAAATCCATCATTTTTATTGAAATAAGAACAAGAAGAACACCATAATCATCATTTACTTCACCACCAACTGCAACCTGTGAAGCAGAGACACCTCTTCGGAGGTCACATACCCGTAAACGACACGTGTTGGCCAGGAACCCACTAGGGGTATGCTCTATTTTTAACCCCTTTTTTTTTCAACTGAAATAGCATACTCAAGGTTGATGAATTTGATGAGAATAAATATTTGACACAGAATAAATATATAATGTTAAAAAATATGACATAACAAATATATAAATTATATGTCTGCATGTGTCCTCAATGTGTAGTCTCCTATATTTTATGAAAATTTGTGTGTCTGTGTCATGTCATATGTCTGTGTCCGTGCTTCTTAAATTACAACCATCAACACATAGGTACCACAACTGAAGTCTTTTTATTTTACTTCCAAAGTTTTTGAATGCCGACAAACAGCAACAATTAAAAAAGAAAAAAGGAGCAACTGGAGAAAAACCAAGGGCTTGAGAAGGAAGCAACAAAAATGAGTACACAACTTTATGGCAATGTTCCAGACTTTCTACACTGCAATTAAATTGACTCATCTCAAAAGTAGTGAAAAACTAAATAGAGTAGAATAATTTGAGTTGCTTAAACACATGAAAAACATCACAAGGACCTTATCCGTTGGGGTCATGCTAGTTATGGATTCCTCGATTAAGGTACCATTAGACTCCTTGGATTCACCTCCCAATAAAGTAAGTTGCTTGTGAAGATCCAATATATATTTTGCCTGCAACATTCATTTGAAGGAAAAAGTACAGAAAACAAAAATTACGCAAAAGGGACTTTGTTTACGAAATTACACTTCTAACAAAACATAACTCTAAATAGATTCACACAAAATTAATCAAGAGCCACTATAAAAATCTATTAGATATTGGAGGACATACACATGGTTAGAACGTTAAAATTTGGTCAGCTCAACTTAGAAATGGAAACAAGCCTACGCAGAATGATATTGGGATGATGATATACTAAAACTTCTAAATACGTTCGTATATGGGAATTGTATCATTAGGTTTCTGAATATGTAACCTAGGCCTGTGCAAATAACTGAACCAACCGATCAACCTGTTCAAACCGACCAAACCGATGGAACATTGGATGATTTCGACTGCTGCTACGGTCTGCTATGAGTTGGAAACCTTGTATTTTTCGAATTGGCGGTCGGCCAACGGATTGAAAATTAGAAAATTCGTAAAAACCAAACCGACCGTATATCTTATATATTAAATATAAACTTTACAGGTGTCAAACTATATTTGGTTTACAAGATTACACCTTATCAATTTTGTTGGTCTTTAAGACGTGTTAGCTAATCACAAAATAAGTTTATCACTTTAACATTATTTTTTCTTTCATTCTCTGCCTCACAGATCTGCCAAACGTCTCATCACCTACCCTAACCCCTCATTTCTCTCTTCAAGTCACCTCACAAATTAATACTCACCAACCCTCATCAATTTGCATTACTCTCTCCCTCTCATCCCTAATGTTCTTCTCTCTCTAAACCTGTTCTTTCTCACCCCCATCAGAGATCTCTCTCACTTGGATCTCTCTCAATTCTATAAGCAATGGTTCGCATAGCATATTGTTGAACTGACGGTGGTGAGGAATCATGGTGGTCGACCGACGATGATGATGAATCATAGTGGTCAACTAGTGGTGGCGATGAATCATGTTATCAATTTTGATCTCCCTCATACCATCTATCTTTCTTTGGTCTCAAATCTCACTACCCTACGATCTTCTCCCTCGAAACCCCATCACAGATCTCCCCTCAAACCACTACCGTCGTTGGAATTTTTGTCTACATCTTAACTACTCTATTTTTTGTGTTGTATGCATATGTTGTCGAAACCAACCTTAACCGACCGCTGATTTCGGTTGAGGAAAGATACGGTTTTGAATCAAAATGGGTCGAAATTGGTTGAGATAAACATGAACCCGATACATTCGGTTCGGTTGATGGGTTTAGGGTGAACCCGACCCAACCCAACCCGTGCACACCCCTAATGTAACCACATTTTTCTTTTGATCCAGTTAAGGACATAGTCATATCAGCTTAATCGGCATATGCAGAACTAAGATTTAAAATTGTATCACTAGTGCCAATTTCATACTTATGTTCTGGGCTGTAAGTGGGACGCTATGAGCTCTTCTGGATAAACTTCTGTTTGGCATTTGTAAGACAACCAAAACTAGCTTATAGGCCATATGATGACTAGATCGGGCATTACTAGAAAAGGCTAGGATCACCTCAATGGATACATGACCTTTGCACTGGTATAATGAGTATTAGTGATGCAAAATGCAAGATTTACGGATGCAATACGAATTTATTGTCATTATTTTAAAAGGTATAATGCATTTCAGACTTTTTGTTCAAGGATCCGCCTACAACCAGGGCAAGGAGGCCACCAGCAAAGAGCCGCCCTCCCCCCGGGGGAGCAAGGGTTGAACAATGGGTTATCATATGCAATTCTATTTCCCATCTGATGGCAAAGTGTAATATTAGTCACATTTTTTTTTAATCAATTTTAATAAAACTATTTGTTGTTAAGATGATGAAAACATATTAAAACTTTCTAATTTTATTTTTAACAACCACTGCAAACCAAATTTGTTGTAGGCCGCCAATGTTGCTTTAGTATACCCCATCTTTGAGGATATTAACTAAGTTCTAAGTGGTACATCCATGCTGGCAACAACAAGAGCAAGTACCAAGTGTAGTTAAGCATAAGATTTAATGGATCTTAATACCTCCTATTGTCATAAATTGCCACTTTAAATGTGAAATTACTTAAAGCAACCATATATAGATTAACACCCAATCAGCTTTACAAATATACATAAATGTATATGAAATCATTCTAGAACTTACTTGATCTCGGTGGTACACCTTGTGACATGGGCAATCAGGCATTGAGCATGGAAGGCATGTCCACATGGAAAGACATAGAAAGGGCCCATTGCACCTACTGATGCATAACCCCTAGCCATCCGATGGTCCCAACCTTCGGTTAGAATCTTCCTCTGACAAACCTGAAACTTGCAAGTGATAAACAAATGCAACAAGTAAGCTAATGATGAAAGTCAACTAGATATGATGACAAAGGAATTGAAACAATAATCGGGCGCCCGGGGGGGGGGGAGGGGGGGAGAGATTCCTAAAATACTAATTGTGTGTTAGAAGTTCCTATTGCTCCGGTCTATGAAGTACGGATACTCCAAAATGGCCCCTGTACGCGTGTCGGATACGGATACGCGTCCAGCGGGATACGTATCAGATACGGCAAAGAAGTATCCAATTTTTTTTTTAAAATTTTTTGAATTTCGGATATGTTTGGGATACTCGAGAATACTTTAGGGATACGCATGGGATACTTTCGGGATACGGCGGGGTGAAAAAATAATTTTACAAACTTATAATGGTCAAAGTGTAAAATAACAGAAGTCATATAAAATAAAACAAAAAAAATAAAACAAACGCTAGCTCAAAGCAGCAACAACTCGAACAGAGCAAGAGTCATCATCGTCTCTGTCACTCGATCAAGGAGTCGTCATTCGCCATTCGCAAACAGTAGCAAGGTGAAGGAGGAGGAGGAGGAGGAGGAGAAGGAATCGTCGATCAAGGTCTGTCCTCTCTCGCTCTCACTCTCTCTCACTCTCATTCTCTCTCGCTAATAAGTGCACTTTTTTATTTTTGGACTAAAAAGTTGAGAAAAAAAATATGGTTGTTTGGGATAACTTTTTGACTTTTTACGAAAAAATGTGTACTAAAAAATTGTATAAATTAGTGTATAGGAGAAGCTTTTTGGCGAGTAGGCAGTACGGTGGGCAGTACGATGGCAGCATTGTGCAGAGTAGTGTATAGGAGATACTTGCCTCCTTTTTGGGCATTGAATTAGATGGTACTGTTCGGTCTGTGGGGGCCCACCATCAATCCCGTTTTGTTAATCGGAACCGTTCAATGTGTAAAACTCGTCGAGTACTATATACTTGTAAAAAATCACGTTGATCGGATATCGCTAATTACATGATTAAATCAGTTTTGTATAAAAAAAATGGATTGTGTTATAGTCAACGGTTGACAAAAAACTAATCTGATCATATAGTACTCGACGAGTTCTACACATTGAACGGTTCAGATTATTAAAACGGGATTCGTGATGGGCCCCCACGGGCCGAACAACACCGTCTTGTTTGTGCACCTGCATGTTCCCTTTGTCCAACCAAAGTCAGCTAAAGTAGATAACTTTTTAACTTTTTTAGTAACTTTTTGGCTTTTTTGAATGCCAAACCAGCCCTTAAATTTTATCCACCATAGAGAGCTAATTTAGTCACATCCATACAACCAATTAAGTGAACTTTGTATCACTATTTCAACATCTTTAGTTCAATGTCCTTTTACAATGGACTCATTGAAAAGCACCTGCAGGATGTAGTTTTTCCCATGCCCCCTTTATGTTACACCAATAAAAACATGAAAGTTCCAGAATGGATCTTTTTCATGTGCCATTATTAAAATTGTATGATTCAAACAATCACATGACCATGTGGTTTTTAGTCAAATAAGGAACAATTGTTATTGCCATAAAGCATACAGCTTACGTTAGCCAAAAACAAGGTAATGTATGAAGAATGCCATTACTGCTGAAGAGGGGGGGGAGGGGGGGAGAAGGGAAATCAAAGAACCAATGAACACAACCAACCCAATTGGATAATAATACTACCTGTAGAGCAAGAGCAACTGCTTCTTCATGCATGGACATCATGCTGTATATATGAACACACGCCCACATCCGCTTTTCCTTAAGGCAAAGGCACAGGGCATATTTGGGATCATAGAAGAATTCAGGCCGCTAAGCCGTCCTTTACCAAACTTGCATTGCAGGAAACGAAGAAGGGCACTGTCATCCTCCTAATTGTGACATGGAAGGAAAACTAATAGCAGACTGAGATGCATTTTAAGCATTCATTACTTGTTTTTGTGGAGAGAAAAATCATGCAATAATCTCACTGGTTATATGTAATAGATAGATCTTCTGAAGAAAAAATGTCTTAAAGAAATTTGTAAGATCAAAGTTCAATGTCACGATGCAATTGTAACTAGAGATTATACGTTCTCCTCAAATCCCATACAGCCTACAAATATCCCCAAAAAAATACACCAGTTGAACTCAATTTTATTGGAACATGAGCATCTTGAACAAGTGAACTTCCATGACAACACCCATTTTCCTTAAATGAGAACCATTCTGCTAATGAATCTGCAAATCTACATTTATTAAATTTGGTATTGGGCCACCTCAATTTTCAAACTTACTGACAAGTATAAAATTCCATTTGATTTGTGTCTCCATTCGTAACATGAATATTCCAAACATGTACCAAAAGGCCCAAAACATAACAAAGACAATATCAGATATTACAAATGCAACAAAACAAATAGAAAGCATTACTGCATTATTAAGTCAAAACATTCACAGTAATTTCCTTGATCTGGAATATATATATATATAATATATTCAGCCTATTCTCCCTCTTAAATACCAGAAACATGCTCCAAACTGGCAATCCTAGAGTATTTAAACAAAAATATACTTGGACACAATGGTAATCCTAACATAAAAGAAAACTACATAAAATGAAAAATAATATGTTTCAATAATAGCAATATGAGAAGATTAAATGAGTTATAAAGAGAGGCAACTTTATCATCATCGTATATACAATAGCAGCAAGGAGCTACCCATATTGCCTATCAAGCACTCAGGTGACATGCTCCGTTTGAGGCTCAACAAGGAGTAAAATCAAAGAGATTAACTTTAAAATTAGCATCAGAACCACACACACTTATGATTGTTTAGGTCAGGCATGAATTTAGCCAATTTTTTAATTTGTTTTCTGTTTCAAAGGTCGAATTTGACTGCAAGATGTGCTGAAGTGGGCTGAAGTCATCACCATATGGTATTACTCCAAATTAAGCTGTTGGGTCTTTGTATATGGTTTTTAGTTGATTCAAATGGTGCCAAATCCTTTAGCTTCTGTATGTGGATCCATTACCCAATTCAACATAGCTATGCAATGCTTTTAGTTCAGTAGAGAATAAGTTAAAGTAAATTTAGTAGTTATGCTATTTGAGGATTGTGTGATGCAATTCTAGCCCCAAATCTGTATATTCCTATTGGAATCTACATATGACATCTAGTATTTTTTTTTTCTACACGCTTTCCTTTTACTTTCTACACTCCAGTAGCCTTTTAAAACCCACAGCCAGACATGATCGCCCTTTTGCTTTAC